>CM042164.1:31962765-31987499 GCA_023376005.1 Doryteuthis pealeii
ACAATTCTACTCACGTAAAATTCAGTAGCATTTTACTCTTCAATGTCTTTCTATTTCTATCTCACCCTGTCTCTCTCTGTCTCTCTCACTGTCTCTCTCTCTCTCTCTGTCTCCCACTCACACACACATATATTCACGTACACACATCTTATTATAATGGAGATTGTGTGTTTTTCTGTCTGTAACCGAAACTATATCACTACTCAATCCCTTAGTTATTGACATCATATTCTCAATGATTTTATTTTTTATTTAAACCTCAATTATTAATAAAATTGTTTTATATTATTAATACTGTTAACCATATCATCATACTAATAACACGCAATTATATTTATATATACAACAAAATAGCAGTTTACAATGTGAACGGGAAGGCTAATTTGCATATTGATATTAAAAATGGGATTTTAATAAATATGTGCTTAGTTTTATTAATTTCTAATTGTTTGGTTTTATTTTAATGAATATAACCAAAAATCTCTTCAATAGATCTTAAATGAAATCCATTAATAATAAAAAATAACTGTCATTTTATTCTTTACTTCCTCTTTTAACTAAATACTTAAATTAGAAAAAATAACAATGAAAGACGAGAGTGATGGAAGAGTAAGTTTCAGTTGTTCTATTTTTCGATTATACCCACCTCTGTTTCAAATCTTTTTATCTGCATTCTTATTTAGTTTTATTAGCCTTTCTAATTTAATATAATATTTATTACATTAAAACTTAAATACTTGCACCCGGAGGGTGCATATATTTGCTAGTATATACAATGTACATATTTGTGACTCTACATTAGTACATGTATGAAAATGTTTGTATTTACATATATATACATATATATATATATATATATATATATTATATATACAGTAGTATATCTGTAATGGTTATATGGGTATATAAATGGGTATATCTGTATCAATTGTGGCTAATTCTGTCTGGAGAAATTTTATATATTTCCTTTTCTTTTAATGTCCCAGTCATAAATAAAAAATAAAAAAGGTAAACAATTTTACTTACTGATACGATTTACATTTTTCTTTTGTTTATTTTCTAATGACATCTAGTAAAGGTAGAAGAAATTCAGAATGATTCAGGGGTAATAGCTGCTGTTCCTTCTGGTATAGATTCATCTATACTTATTCTTAAATCAAGATTATTATACTTTTTATATATTGAACTATTTCGCAATAGCTCTTAAGTAAACATATCAAAAGTTATGATCATCAAATCAACATACTGTGGTATATCCACAGGTCATGCTAGTTTCGATTATTGGCCTAATACATTTGTTTGAACATTATTAGTATTAGATAGGAATACTTGAAACCATATAATTGTATGAAGACAAATGATTCTTACAATTATAGACAAATAAAAAAAGAGAAATTATTTCATTGAAACACGAGTCAAATAGATATGTTTGAAATTTATTTGTATTTGATAGAAATATTTGAAATTATGGAAATCATATTAATTGTGAGTAGAACTATATAATTATAGATAAATAAAAATTGCGATTAAAAATTATTGCAGTGGGATATGTTTTGAATTAATCTGCTTCGAAAATTATCAGTACTAGTACAAAATAAAAAGGTGACGTGTAAAAGGTATTATATTTAGATTAAAGTGAGAATCAGTCATATGATTAAGGAAAAATTGAACAATGTTAGATGATTTTTATGAGTTCACGAAACTGTTTGATGATCGATGTGAGACTCATATTGAATTATTTTTTAATTCTCGTACGGTTTGCTTTGGATTCATCTCGTCATTGTTTGCAGATGAAAAATATTGACATAAGTTGGCAATCTAGATCGATGGTTTGGTTTGGTTTATTTTGTTTTACGGTATATCAACCTCGGTGGGTCATTTAATGCCGACAAAGTTGTGAAATAAATTCATTCTTAATGCATAATACAATTTTGGTTATAGACTCATGTTTTTCTATTCAACCCATAGATGGGACCCTAACAGGTACTACCACTCCGGGTCAGCGTGGTCTAGGGAGCAATGGTGGTGAAGGGGTGCTCCACATTCCCCAAAACCTCCAGAACTGGAACCTCGCCATCAACGTCATTCCCAGGACATGTAGACCCTCAGCCACCGCCTTCTAGCACCCATATGATTGGGCGTTGCCATAAGGGCAATAGGGTCGGGGAAATTATATAGGTGCTAGGTCTTGACGTGGCCAGACGATTGATCGGAGGGGGCCTCTCCGACCGCCCGTCTCGTCCAAGAAAAGTTGAATATTGCAAGTCATGGACTACTCAGCCACCTGGGTTCTATCCTTAAGCATCACGGGTCGCCACCCACGACCAGCTGGTGGCCCCATTGGGGGAGTCTTACCCCTCTATAGAGGTGCAGTTGGTGCATTCTAACACCCCAGCCAACAGGGCGGAATCCAGATCGAGGGGAAGCTTCGAGGGATTCAAATTCCGATTGAAACTCATCATCGTATATGCTTTTTGCTAACACTTTTTGACAAAACGAATATTTCAGGACAATTATGTTACTAATGAGTCTTTATTGGCGTCTTTTAACGTCTGGAATGGGTCTGATCTAAACTCATTTTAAAAGGTAAAAATCTAGGTATGGCCAAATCCACATGAATTAAATTTCTAAAAAATCTCGGAAAAAGCGGTGAATCTTTTTAACGTAAAATTTTAGTTTTCGGGATCTACTTTCCGCAAATCTTTCTATGAAAATGTGTCCAAATGGCACATCTTCGCCGTTTTCTTCTCTCTTGAAGATGTGTTCATTATAACAACATTTATTTAATTGTTATAATTAAGAAATTTAAGAAATATTAAGTATTAACACCCGATGTTCACCATTTTACGCCATGATGACAAAGAAAATATTTCTGTTTAAAATCATACATACCAACCTTTTTCCAGCATTATTTCCACGATATACACTTTCCAGTGGATGCAGCAATTTATACGTTACTATAATACCTCAGTAATTCCTACCGATGATTTCCATTTCATCCTTCGTCCATTGATTATAGCAGCACTATATCTACAGTAAGTCCAATGCAGGTGTTCATGACTATTATGAGGTTTCGGAAATTCAGTTTGATGTTCAGTCATGTTAAATCGTTTTCAGTAACATTTGACTTCATCGTCGCATATAAAATATTCCCCTCCACAAGGATACTAAAATATTGATACCCATCTGAATCCCTTGATATTTGCTTTTTTTAAATTCATTTCAGACTAATCGCAGCACAGATCCGGAGGCCAAATCCCATCCTTATATCACTATAATATTGAAACACAGCCTACATAAAATAAACTATATAGATTATTACATTTTTTTACCTACCAGATAGATTAAATACGCTCATAAATAACATATAACGAAGCTTAAAGAAGACAGTCCCATGTTGATACCCAATTCCAATATCACATAATATCTCTTATCATGTTATCAATGATAAATCAAAATACAAGGGAGAAAAAAGAACTTAATGGATATTATCGCGCTTAATATGAACAGATCCTCGGTGTGTAGGGCAAGCTTATAAATTGGTCTGAAAATGAGTCACGTCAAATGTCATGATAGCTACGCATAACAAGGACCCGTATCATCCATCTTTATTAATTCAAATCACTATATACACAAGTTCCCAAGTTCGAAGGAATTTAAATACAATCGATAAAACTGTTTAATTCATGTTCCACAGCTTTTACTACTCTCGAGCAAGATTCAAGTTTGTTTTATTTTCTCTTTCTTTAAGTTTCTTCTGTGGTCAACTGGGATAGCAAAATTGACCCAATGACAGGATTAACACGGTTCCTGTGCTTCTAGCCAGGATAACGTTATCCATCTGTATCTCAAAGTTTCACAGAATTTCGTATATTATATCACACTTTGCGAGTTATTTTTTTACACCAGCATTAGCTGGTGGTTTTTCGTCGGAGTCTTTGTGACAGCAAGTCTCCTCAGGTCTCTAGAACTCTTGTAAGTATTCTTACAGACCTTTACAGTACACCAATTTCAATTGGTATCACTTTCAAAAGTCCTTTCAGTTCTCTGACAAGGTTTTTATGGTCTTGATTCTTCCTTTGATTTCCAGTTCGACCAAACTCTTTACCAAATTGTTGTGTGCCTTTTCAACGCCACCAGTTACATTTGGTATGACCATTACTTTCGTGTGACATAGTTTTTTCAGTTCTCTGGCAAGGCCAAAGAATTGGTTTATATTTTCGTTTTCTTTCATTTTCAATCTGTGATCTGCTAAGACAGCAAAGTATACTACATCAAATGTTCTCTTCTCTTTGTTAATTAACACAAGGTATGGTCTTCTGGTCGGGATTAGGTAATCCGTCTCAATCTCAAAGTGCCAGAGAATTGTATGCCTCTTATTCTGTATAACGAATTAGGTTTGTGTGTATACCATTTAGTATCATGTTAAAAACTTGATTTATTGCACAATTTCGAGTGAATCACCTTACCCATCCAGTCGTGCAAAATGTTTATTATTATTATTATTATTATTATTATTATTGTTATTATTATTATTATTATTATTATCATCATTTCACGACTCGTGAGTTTTTCCCACCAACATAAACTGATAGTCATTCATGGGATTCCGAGTAAAAACAAGGTGCCTCAATTCTCCATGACTCTTCTGAGTATTCTAGCTGATCTTAACAATGTTGTTGTCTGACTGGTCTCAATGCTTTTTCTGATTTCCAGTTCCTCGTGTCCGTCTCCTAAATTTTTGGGGACCGTTCCAAGTGCACCTATTTCAATTCGTATCACTTTTACCCTAATATTCAACAGTCCTTTCAGTTGTCTGACAAGTTCCAGGCATTTGTCTTTTCTTCTTCTTCTTCTTCTTCTTCTTCTTCTTATTATTATTATTATTATTATTATTATTATTATTATTATTATTATTATTATTCCATTAGAGTTTTTCACACCCACGTTAGCCGGTGGCTCAGTGGAGGCTGAGTGACAGCGCGTCTCCTCAGGTGTCCAGGACTCTTATGAGTAGTCCAGCCGATCTCAACAGTGCTGTAGTCTGGATGCTCTCGATTCTTCCTGTGATTTCCTGTTCACCCAGACTCTTTTGCAGACCCCTGTTTTTCAGACCAGTTACCATTGGCATGATCTTCACCTTCATGTTACACAGTTTTCTTAGTTCTCTGGCAAGGTCTAAGTATTTGTCTACCTTTTTTCTTCCTTTCACTTTCATTCGGTGATCGGCCAAGACGGCAAAATTCACCAGATGGCAAGTTCTTTTCTCCTTGTTGATCAACACCAGGTTTAGTCTCCTGGCTGGAATTAGGTGATCCGTCTGTACCGCATTGTCCCAGCGAATTTGGTATTTTCCAGGACAGATTCCGGTTTGTGCATATACCATTAATTGAATAGTAAAAATTGAATTTCATTATTATCATTTTCACTCCTTTTGAGTTTTTCACATTAGCGTTAACTGATGGTATTTCACTGAAGTCTGAGTGACAACAAGTCTCCTCAGGTCTCCAGGATTCTTCTGAGTATTCTAGCCAATTGCAGCAGTGCAGTAGTCTGGATGGTCTCAATTCTTCCTCTGATTTCTAGATCCTCCAGTCTTTTTCCCAAGTTTATTGGGACCGTTCCAAGTGTACCAACTACAAATGGTATCACTTTCACTATCATATTCCACAGCTTTTTCAATTCTCTGGCAAGTTATTATTTGCTTCTTTTGAGTTTTCACAGCAGCATTAGCTGATGGTCTTTCACTGGAGTCTGAGTGACAGCAAGTCTCCTCAGGTCTCCAAGACTCTTCTGAGTATTCTGGCAGATTGCAGCAGTACAGTGTTCTGAATGGTTTCAATCCTTCCTCTGATTTCCAAACTTTCCAGACTCTTTTCCAATCCTTTTTGGGACTGTTCCAAGTGCACCAACTACAATTGGTATCACTTTCACTTTCATATTCCATAACTTTTTCAGTTCTCTGGCAAGGTCCAGATATTTGTCCATTTTTTCATTTTCCTTTAGCTTCACCCTGTGATCTGCTGACACTGCAAAATCCACCAGTTGACAAGTTCTTTCTTTTATGTTTATCAACACTATGTCTGGTCTTCTTCCTGGGATAAGGTGATCCGTTTTTATTTCAAAGTCCCAGTGAATATTATGAGTTTCGTTCTCAAGAACAGATTCTGGTTTGTGCATATACCATTTTTTGTATGGTCAAAATTAGATTTTTTGCATAATTCCCAGTGGATTCTTCCTCTGATTTCCAGTTCACCCAGACTCTTTTACTATGTTATTATTATTATTATTATTATTATTATTATTATTATTATTATTATTACTAGCAAATATATGCACCCTCCGGGTGCAAGTATTTAAGTTTTAATATAATAAAATATCATGTTAAATTAGGAAAAGCCAAAGAAACTGAATAAGAATTCAGATAAAAATATTTGAACAGAGGGGGTATGATTTAAAAATAGAACAACTTTGAAACTAACTCTTCCATCATTTTCCCTTACTCCCGTCTTTCATTGGTAAATTTTCCTAAATTAACTATTTAGTTAAAATAAGAAGTAAAGAATGAAAGTACAGTTATTTCTTCTTTTTAATGAATTTCTTTTAAGATTTATCCCCGAGATTTTTGCTCATATTCATTGATATAAAACCAAACAATTAGAAATCAATAATACTAAGCATATATTTATTAAAATCAAATGTTTAAGATCAATATGCAAATTAGCCTTCCCATTCACACTGTAAACCGCTATTTTCTTGTATATATAAATACAATTGCATGCTATTAGTATGTAGATATGGTCAACAGTCTTAATGATGTCAAAGAATTTTGTTTATAATTGAAGTTTAAATAAAAATAAAATCATGGAGAATGTGATGTAAATAACTAAGGAAATTGTGACTTGAATAGTAATGTAGTTTCGGTTACAGACATAAAAACCCACAATCTCCATTATAATAAGATTATTTCCCGTATTCTTTTCATTTAATACTGCGATTGCAGCAGTGCAGTAGTCTGGATGGTCTCAATTCTTCCTCTGATTTCTAGATCCTCCAGTCTTTTTTCCAAGTTTATTGGGACCGTTCCAAGTGTACCAACTACAATTGGCATCACTTTGACTATTATATTCCATAGCTTTTTCAATTTTCTGGCAAGTTATTATTATTATTATTATTATTATTATTACTATTATTATTATTATTTCCCGTAATCTTTTTATCTAATGCTGCGTATCAGATTCTGTTTCCTTTTTCGCTTCTCAAAAAAAAAAGCTGCAAATTCTTAGAAAGCTTAACTTTTTACGCAACACTTTAATAGATAGAAATGATCAGTGATCTGTATATTAAAAAAAAAACAAGAAAAAGAAAACATACGAGTTTATGCATCAATAAATTTTGATTTTACTTTTGTTTAATCAGCATCATGAGGTTAATTAGCCGCGAGCAATTAGCCATCGGTAATAGTTGATTTATTAATATTTACGCTTGGAAATTTGTATTAGAACGAAATGTTTTGTTCATAAATATAAGCGAATTTTTCTAATTAGTATAATTCCAATACTGGATGCTGTTCACTTGATTTAAAGTCTTAACTGCTTTTTGGTCAAAATTCAGTTTTTACATTTTTCAGAGTCTTGTAGATTTTTTCCCTTAGATTATAAATGTATGAACGGATAAAGAAAATAACAGTGTGCAATAGTCTTATATTATCACAAGTTAGAAAGGGTCTAAATCTTTACGTTTATTTGAGACACAACCTAACGTTTAGTAACGTGCATATGAATGGCTGTCCATATCGGCGTTTAAATAGTCAACTAACCATGTATATGAGCTGTTGATTGGCTGTGGTTTAATCCACGTGACCATGCTGAATCTATAATTTTAAGTGGTGGTTTCCAGCACTCCCTAAATAACAAATAATCTAGTCGGTTATAGATTACTGAATAAATGTAAAATATAAATTTGTTAACTTTTATTTTCTAATTTCAGTGGTTTGACCATGATTCACCAGAATCGGTACCGTTGCCTGCCAACTTTGAGGAATCCCTATCACCATTCCAAAAACTGATGTTGCTCCGATGTTTCCGTGTTTACCGTGTCTACAGAGCTGTCACCTTGTATGTGACCGATATCATGGCTGAAAAATATGTCGCACCACAAATTTTAAGTTTTGAGTACATTTTTTAACAGAGTTCCCCAATGTCCCCAATTGTGTTCATCCTCAGTCCAGGCTCTGACCCTGCCAGTGAGCTCATCAAACTTGCAGAGTGAATAGAATTTGGGAGCAACGAAATAAAGTTCCTTTCAATGGGACAAGGTCAAGAGAAAGTTGCTGTCCAGTACCTCGAAACGGCCATTGCTTGTGGTCTGTGGGTTATGTCACAAAATTGCCATTTAGTTTCGCATTGGTTACACCAGTTGGAGAAACAGTTGGAACACCTGACTAAACCCCACCCAGATTTCCGCTTGTGGCTAACCACAGAACCAACCAATACTAAATGCCTGGGTCATTTCAAGATTTTGATCATCGCTTGATGACCACAAATTATTTTTATTGTTCGAGGTGTATAATACTGAATTTTGTTTTATATACCAGTTTTTTTCTATGAATAATGTATGATGATACCGTGGAACAAAGAAACAGCAAGATCTCACGAGACTGGTTAATTCATCTAGCAATTGCTAATTACTATTTATAATACTAAATTTTGTTTTAAATGAGAATTCAATCTAAAAAGGCAAATTCTACTTGGAAGTTATTTTCTTCTTGTTATTTAACTCTAAGTCTGGTATTCTGTCCGAGATAGGTTGGTCTTGTTGCATTTCAATATACCAGTTTTTTTCTATGAATAATGTCTTATGATACCGTGGAACAGAGAAACAGCAAGATCTAACGGGACTTGTTAATTCATCTAGCAATTGCTAATTACTATGTATAATACTAAATTTTGTTTTAACAGAAAATTCTATCTAGAAAGGCAAAATCTACTTAGAACTTATTTCTTCTTGTTATTTAACCTCTGTCCGGGATATGTTGGTCTGGTTGTATTTCAATATACCATTTTTTTATGAATAATGTCTGATGATACCGTGGAAGAAAAAAACAGCAAGATCTCAAGAGACTTGTTAATTCATCTAGCAATTGCTAATTACTATGGTCCCCTAGTACCTTTGCATAGAGAACAATTCTTCCTTATACTTAATACTCGTGACGTTTCTTCCTATTATTTCTCTGTTAACACTGATAGGCGAGTTACAACAAAATCACATCGAATCATGTGCGTCTCCTTTTCCAGAACATATTCTATTTTGCGTCTATACCATTTTTCAGTATAATCAAATTTTTATTTCTCGTATAAATTCTAGAAGATCACCTTCTCCACTCAATCTAGTAGTGTATTCCTTTTGTGCCAGTTTGTTGCCTGTGTGTATTATGTGTTTAGCCGTTTTATATGTCACCGCACACCCCACCTTAGTAATTATTTTGCGTATTATCAATATTTTGTTCACCTTAATTGGTTTTTATAGTATCAATTTGTGATTCTAGAAAAAGAGATTCAGTTTCTCTCTTCAGGTTTCTTTTTCTTAATTATTTCTACTAGCAAAATAAAAAAACGCCCTGCGGGCGATGTAAAAATAGATTTTTGAAACACATTGCCTGAGGGGTGGGAGTTAAAATTTCAATGTCAGAGAGTTTGTACCCTAAGTAAGTAAAATCATCAAATTCATTAAAGGATCAAAAATAAAACAATTTCAAATGTAAACTTTAAATATGTATTAAAATAAAACAAACTATATATAGATATATAATACCAGTCATGTATTTATTAAAACTTGTTTTAAAAAACAATGAGGACGGTCTAATGTTGCATGTTCAAATTTTGAGTGTATTTATTCTATGTTATGACGATTTTGGGTAATGTGACGTAAGTAGTGACGTAGGTTTTTGTTACAGACAAAAACCTGAAGCGAATCTCCATTATTAATAGATTTTATCTTGAATGCAACGTTTTTCATCTCATTATTGTTTTATAGATATGTGATTGTTGTTTTTATCTTCTTTGCCTTAAGTAAATCCTATTGATATTGTTACTGTTGACTGGTACAATCAATGTTGACTGGTGCAATACAGTCCTTATTAGAGATCTATCTATCTATCTATCTATCTATCTATCTTCCTCTCTCTCTCTCTCTCTCTCTATATATATATATATTATATATATATATATATATATATATATATATTGGGTAGGTAACCAGTCTAGGAGAGGGAAAACTCTGAATTCAAAATTCCTGAGGTCAGTCGTTGATTGGGTTTGTAGCATTCCTTGTGCACCAATTCTTTCATATCAATTGTGCCAAAAAGTGAGGTTGGTCCAACACAAGCCTTCACCACTATAAAGAAATCACTGTGTGGATGTTCATTGTATGAATCCTCACCCGTCGAAAATCGACGAGAGAGTCCATTATATATATATATATATATATATATATATATATATATATATATATTTGAAACGCCTCGAAATTGACCTGAGTGCTTAGGAAGATCTAGCATCGGATCGGAAGGAATGGCGTAAGACCTGTTTCGCTAAGCTAAAGAGCTTTGAACAAAATAAACTGAAGCATAGAAATCGGCTCCGCCTAACTTTAAAAGAAAAACATTTAACTCCTGCCTTGGATCATTTCGTTTGTCAGTGTCTTCATGGCTCGCAGTAGGGCTTGGGCTGCTGTCACACTCGAGGAAACATAAAATGTCTTCTTGACAGCATGCACAACATGGGAGGAATCAAATCACTCATTGCTGACCCTCATCTATCGTTCTCGATAGGAGAGTCCACCATATATATATATATATATATATATATATATATATATATACTAGCAAATATATGCACCCTCCGGGTGCAAGTATTTAAGTTTTAATGTAATAAAATATTGTATTAAATTAGAAAGGCTAATGAAACTAAATAAGAATACAGATAAAAAGATTTGAAACAGAGGGGGGTAAAATAAAAGATTTGAAACAGAGGGAGTATAATAAAAAATGGAACAACTGAAACTTACTCTTCCATCACTCTCGTCTTTCATTGTTATTTTTTCTAATTTAAGTATTTAGTTAAAAGAGGAAGTAAAGAATAAAATTACAGTTATTTTATCTTGTTAATGGATTTCAATTATGATTCATTGAAGAGATTTTTGCTTATATTCATTAAAATAAAACCAAACAGTTAGAAATCAATAATACTAAGCACATATTTATTAAATTCGATTTTTTTAATATTAATATTAGCCTTCCCGTTCACACTGTAAACCGCTATTTTGTTGTATATATAAATATAATTGCATGTTGTCAGTATGTAGACATAGTTAACAGTATTAATAATGTCGGAAAATTTTATTAATAATTGAGGTTTAGATAAAAATAAAATCATGGAGAATGTGAAGTCAATAACTAAGAGAATTGTGACTTGAGTAGGAATATAGTTTCGGTTACAGACAGAAAAACACACAATCTCCATTATAATAAGATATATATATATATATATATATATATATGTGTATGTATATGTGTGTGTGTGTGTGTGTGTGTAAGTGTATTTAGGCAGCATTTTTTCTTTTAAACATGTTTATCTCAAAGTATCTATGATATTGTGTGATCTATTGAGTGATCTTTACGTATCTCAAAATTAAAGATCCTGATCAGTGCTAACTTGCTGCATCCACTTTGTATGTGATTAAACATTTCATACATGTCACTTATAACCTATATTTGCAATTCGTCTGTATATTATCAATTGTTGCACTGAACATGATATTGTTCAGGCCATGTGCTCAGCTGAATTATTTAGGATAATTATTGAAACTTAACTATACGCTAATACAAAAGGACTGGGTAATTTTCACCTTTAGTTGTTAAAATTCCTAGCAGAAAGTTGTGCGTGCGCATTATCTGAAATGAACTTAATTGTTATTAAGAACACATTTTATTATATTTTTGTGTTAAAGCATGCAGTTGTATTGTTTTCGAAACGATTCTAAGATTTGTATATTTCGCACAGACACATTCAAAATGACTACCGTCTTGTTTCAAAGTGAAATTCAGTTGGCTAAATTCCTAGCATGCCATTATCTGAAATGAATTTAATTGTTATTAAGAGCACATTTTATGATATTGTTGTGTTAAAGCGTGCAGTTGTCTTGTTTCCGAAAAAGTTTCTAAGATTTGTTTATTTCGCACGGAGACTTTCAAAATAGCTACCGGCTTAGTTCAAAATGAAAGTCAAGGGAGGTTACTCTCATTGCTTCATCTGCTAGGAATTTTGACAACTAAAGGTGAAAATTACCAAGGACTGTTTTAAGAGATTTCTCGTATATTCCTCAAAGCTTTTTATAACTACAGCACCTGCTATTTTCAGAGAATAATGAAAGGAAATCAGTTCATAGTGGATGTAGATGATTATAGAGTTTCTTCAAATCATTGGCACTTTGTAACGAATTTCGGTTCGATATTATTTCCTCACTTTTCTGGTCCAGAGAAAATGTTGTAGCGAATGCTCTTCAATTCCAGGCGGCAATGAGCCAGTTTTTCGCATTAAACATTCGATTAAAATTTCGCTGAGAACAAAAATGAAACCAAGCACAGGTCAGTCCGGATCATAAGGTGCGTGATTGGATGTAATAGGCTTTACCATGTTCTGATAGAATCTATAATGGCCGCAGCATCCCGTTCAATCAATGGTTTCTGAAAAGCAATGGAGAGTAATTGTGAAGGAAACGACATTGAGTATTCTTACTAGGCTGTGCCTAAAGCGGTTCCAGACATTAATATTTCAAGAGGTAATAGGCGCTTAAACTTAGGTGTCTTCATTGCAGTGCTCATAAAACAAAGTCAAAATCGGAATCAACAATATATATATATATATATATATATATATATATATATATATATATAATATATATATATGAGGAAAAAAGGGGTAAAGAAAAGAAGTGTAGATGGATAAAAATGAATTTAATCGATATTACTTTTAATCGATATCACTTACACATGTGTTTCGGTCTGTTTATCAAAATCTATACGGATTTACGTTATTATTATTATTATTAAAATAATCAGATGGAGTTGAAATGATGATGATAATAATAATAATAAAATGTTCCGTACACAGAGAGATTTTGACGACCTTCATCAGAGTGGTATTTTTATTTAAAAAAAATAAATAAAAATATCACTCTGATGAAGGTCGTCAAAATAGGTAGAAAATAAAATAAAACAAAGTATTCCAAAATAGATAAATATATTATAGATACCGAAATCTACATTAAAACTTTTCGGATTTTTATCCGAATTTTCTCAGGATATTAGAACGGAATAAAGAGGTGGTTGAAAAGTTATTTTTTTTACCCAAACAACGTGATATAAGAGAGTGTACAGAGAGAGAAAGGTTCATAACCGTTTGGCAGAATTCCCTTTTTTGAAAAATTGTAACGTGTTTGGTACAAATGAGTACATTTAAATTGTGTGACGTGTTTTCTAAAGAGACACAATAGATTAAAACATGAGAATGTATCATTGGTCGGAATTTTTGAAAAAAAGTAGAATGATAAGAAAAGAAAGAAAGGAAAAATAAAACTAACAGGTCATACGTAGCCAACTTAGCTATAAATCTCATTTATATCGAACGTGTGTATAATAGTATCTTTTTTGGCTTTTTATTATTAGCTAGTTCGATTATATAAATGCAATAGCCATGAGAATATCTTAGAGGATAGAATTAGAATATATTTGATACATCTATTAATAATGGAGATTCGCTTCCGGTTGGTGTCTGTAATAAAAACTACGTCACTGCTTACGTCACATTACCCAAAATCGTCATAACATAAGAATAAATACACTCAAAATTTGAACATGCAACATTAGACAGTCCTCATTGTTTTTTAAAACAAGTTTTAATAAATACATGACTGGTATTATTTATCTATATATAGTTTGTTTTATTTTAATACATATTTAAAGTTTACATTTCAAATTGTTTTATTTTTTAATCCTTTAAGGAATTTGATGATTTTACTTACTTAGGGTACAAATTCGCTGACATTGAATTTTTAACTCCCACCCCTCAGGCAATATGTTTCAAAAATCTATTTTGACATCGCCCGGAGGGTGTTTTTATTTTGCTAGTAAGGATAAAAAGTATGTAAATTTGAATGGAGAAATAATTTATTGAATTTTCATATATTTTAGCTATTTAAAACTAGCTTACTTAAGAAAGAGGATAAATTGAAGAAAAAAAACGCTCTCGTATTAAAGGAGCGAAATTGCACCGATCTCAAAAATGTATATATATCTTTTTTGTGATATATATATATATATATATATATATATATATATATATATATATATATATATATATATATATATATATATTCCCCGCACGAGCAGGATGCGACACAAGGTCAATTTCTTAAGCGGAGTTCAACAGGTTTGAATTCTGAGTTTTCCTTCTCCTAGCCCGGTTGCCTAACCAAGGTTAAAGAGCGCAGTCTGCCCTACTATTTATCCATAACTGGAGGGAGAGTAGGATTCATACCTTTCCCAAGGGTATTAGCGCTAAGTGAAATGCAATTACCAAGTCCAGGATTTGAACACGGGGCAACGAGTCCATTTCCTATTACTTTAACCATTAAACCACACGCTTTTTGTGATATATATGACGTAATATCGTAGTATCATAGAAATAAAAATTTTAATTGATTAGTGTTGAAAGAGAGCGTTGTTATCCTTACCTAATCTAATGTCACGTCTCATCGTATGAAAATATTGACCGAAATATATTTCATTGATATTGTTCATAATAATGACGAAATGAGACAAAAGACAAAAAAGAATTTTTAAAAATTGACGTGGCTAGTCGAACTAGTTAAATCGGAACCAATCTGGAGGCATACTAAGGCAATAATGTGTTTCTTGCTTTAATTTTACTGATAACCTCAAATGATTTGTATGTCCTATTTTTCAAATAACACATCTTTATTTCACTTTGTTTTCGAATATCCATTTTAAATCATTTATTTATTTATAGTATAAGGTTTTCGGCCGAATGTATCATTTGAAAAAAAAAAAAGGCTGTTTAGATTTAGCCCAATCTCTAGGTAGACAAGTTGGCGAAAATCAAAGAAATTACTTACTTAGGGTACAAACTCGCAGACATTGAATTTTTTACTCCCACCCCTCAGGCAATATGTTTCAAAAATCTATTTTTACATCGCCCAGAGGTCGTATTTTTATTTGGCAAGTTAATAATAATTTTAACTCGTATTATTTTTTAAATCTTTATCCTAACAAACTCGCAGACATTGAATTTTTTACTCCCACCCCTCAGGCAATATGTTTCAAAAATCTATTTTTACATCGCCCGGAGGGTGTTTTTTTTATTTTGCTAGTAATAATAATGTCTTTTTTCTCTTCTTTTTCAGGTGAGTGTTTATCTGAAATTCTTCCAACTGACATATTCTTTTTTTTATTTTATTCTGTCAATTAATTCGCTGTCGACTTGGTGTTGAATTACTGCTAATTCAAGTTATTTTGATATTCGGATATTTTGATATTAGTACCTGCTGTTGCTTAAATGGTCACCCATCTAAATATTGAATTGGCTCATCACTGCTTAACTTCAGTGATCTAGCGGTAATTGTGCTTTCAACATTATTTGAGGATAATCCTTGGACCCCATTGGTAAAAAAGTCATCGATAACAGAGATAATGTCCTCATTTGAACAGTAGGTTGGTTAGTTAAATTTTACGGCATGTCAACCCATTGGGTCATTTTATGCCAAAAGCATTTTTTTTATTTAATCTTGATAGGTACTCAATTTATTTGTTTTTTTAATTAGAACCCTTTTGTATGTAACCCATAGGCGGGACCCTAACAGGTACTACCACTCCGGCTCAGAGCAGACCTAGGAGGAATGGTGATAAAGGGGTATTGTCGGTAGAGCGTTCGGGTAGGAATCACAAGGTTCCTGGTTCGATACCGGCCCTCACCAACTCAGCGTATGAGTAGCACAGGGATCTGTGAGGTAAAGTGAGGAGCTGATGGTAGATGTGGCGCTCCACATCAGACGCTAAAATAATCTCCTTGGTGTAGCGCCAGTGAAAATGGGATAGACTCCCTCGCTGTCTGGCTGATGCCGACATTAGGCCGCCCCGACGACTTTACTTACTTTACTATATTCCCCAGAGATCCAGAATTGGTACTTCCCATTTGAACAGTTCATATGGTGATCTGTATACTCTCATGGGATGTGATCAAAGGAGGTTTATTTTTTAATATAGCCCCCCCCCCCTGCCGTCCTCACACTTCTTCCAACACTATTGCAGTACTTGGATCCCATTGGTAGAAATATTATCAACAGTAGACATGTCATCATATGATCGTTTCAGCCTTTGGAACTCTTAGCTACCACTTGTATGTAAGACACAGTAAGTGACACGATAATTTGTAGCAGCATGTAGTGATGTCTTGCATTCTTCTACAGAAGATACCCGTTTGTGTATTATTTGGCAAAGTGAGAAGGACAAGTCCAGGATTGAAGAGACACATGAGAATTCATAAGAATGCTGATTCGAAGGAAGAGACAACGTTTCCTGCAAGAAATTCGAACGAAATCTGCTATGGGTTCTTCAAACCATTCAAGTCAACAGATGGTCAATACATACACAGCACTTAGGCGTCACATAGTAGACATGAATGAATCTATTTAACTAATACGTTCGCCACGTGTGAATGTAACACATGGTCGTAATTATGGAACACAAGTTCGCAAGTATAGATCCGAGAGACTATCGTAGAATTACAATATTAAATTTAAATAAATAAGTTACATTTAAATAGTTATTAATTTTAAATAGGATAAATACTTTAATAATGATTAATTTTAAATAGGATAAATACTCAAAAGAACAATAAAAATATAAATTAGTAAAATTCAACCCCTAGAATTTAATCAGAATTCCACCCTGGAGGGGCGTTAGAATGCACCGACTGCACCTCTGCATAGGGGTAAGACTCCGCCAATGGGGCCACCTCTTGGCCGCGGGTGGCGACCCGTGATGATTAAGGATAGAACCCAGGTGGATGAGCAGTTCATGATTTGCAATACTCCACTTTGGCCCTTACTTGGGCTAGACGGGCGATTGGAGAGGCTCCGTCTGATCAATCAAACCTTCACTTCTTATCTACTACTATCATTATGATTACTGCTCTATGATTTTAATACATTGAGTTCTTTTGGAATATTTACTGATGCCACTGCAACGGAATTGGATACGATATATATATATATATATATATATATATATATATATATATATATATATATATGTAAACAAGGTTTGTTTACAATGGCTTTTTGCCGATAATTTTTGGGAGAATAAGTGCTTAATTGGAGTCTCGATTTGTTTAGCCATACATTTAATAGGTATTCCCGCCTAATTCATTATTAATTAATTATTTTTCAAAATTAGGTCTGACTCCAATTAAGCACTTATTCTCCATATATATATAATATATATATAATATTATATATATATATATATATATAGATAGATAGATAGATAGATAGATAAGAGGAAAAGGGGGTTGGAATGAATCAGCAGGATCAATAATAATTCAATAAAAGCTGATGAACTCAACTCCAGTGAAATATACTACACATTTTTGTCTGAATTTTGTTCTTTCATTCCTTATATATTACCATATATATATATATATATATATATATATATATATAAAGTGTGGCTTACCGGTGAATATGGGCACGATCGTTGGATGTGCACAGGATCCAGGGGTTAAGTCCGTGATAAAGTGCTCAAATCAATAAATAATTTTAATCTATTTTACTTATTAAACCACTCTCACACCCCATAACCTATACTCTATTAAAAAACCATAGTAAAATAAATACCCCCAAATTGATTTGTATCTTTCATTTTAATAACTAAAAAAACAATTTCTGATGAGATTTCAAAAAAATGTAAACAAACGTTTCTCTGTAACGATAAATCTTACTCAATGAACATACCTGTGATCAGCTGCAATTAGACGGTAACTCGATTAATTCAGTGAATTTAACCCTGATGATTCTAGCGATGAAACTCGAGTAGGTTTCCGTTGTATCCATTTCTTCAATATATATATATATATATATATATATATATATATATATGATTGAAAAGTTAGAAAATATATGATGGTGAGGATGAAATTTGTAACTGTTTTTAAGAGGACACCGTGATTTAATCTGGGTTTTCTTTTACATGTGCGGTATATTCCTTTAAATATACTTTTAGATAAAATAAATAAAATACCGGGCATGCGTGTCAGAGGCCAAAACAGATAAAATATCTCCGTTGTCAATTTCTGCTTTAGCCAGTGATCCGAGGAAAAGAAAAATATATTCGAAAGTGATTACGTCACAAACGAATATAAATTTGATCGGCACCACCGTATATTTTTCACTTTCAATCATTATCTTCAACAAAGTGTTGGATTCATTTTTATTTTTCGTACCTACGTATATATATATATATATATATATATATATATATATATATATATATATATAGAGAGAGAGAGAGAGAGAGAGAGAGAGAGAGATGCATAATGTATTTATTATATATATATATATATATATATATATATAATATATGTAATATATCAAGAAAATTGAAAAAACACAGGTTTAAATGGGTTAAGTGGTGAGTTTATTGGCTGACGCTGCAGTGTTTCGATCTATTAAATAGATCATCTTCAGGGCATAAGATAAGAAAAATTATATCACAGAAAGATGAGAAAAAGTGAGTGGTAATCCTTCTTATTCAGTCTGTTTAAAAAATTTTCTGAAGTTTGAAAAAAGGAGACGGTTTTGAAATATGACATCAAATATTCTATTTTAAGGTGTGAGTATGTAAACGCTGTTAGTGTGTGTATTGAAGGAAAACATTGTGCATTTTTAGGTATGTGGTTGTGTGTGTGTGTGTGTATAAATTTTTTTCTGTAGCGATAAACGACAGGAAGTGAAAGCTCAAGGTTGTGTGTGTGTGTGTGTGTGTGTTGTGTGTGTGTGTGTGTGTGTTGGTAAGAGGTAGGGGAGAGGTGTTGTGTATATTGGTGAGAGGGTATAGGAGAGATGTCATGAAAAGGAATTTTCATGTTTATATTAAGAGAGGAGATGGAAGTTTGGGTGTGTGTGGGGGATTGGGGATTTAAAAATGAAAGATATTATTTTATTTTATTTATTTTTTGTTAGAAAGAGTATGTATTGTTGTTTTATAGTTAGTACTGATTATTTGACGATTAATATATATTAATATTACAATTACGTATAAGTGAATGAATTATTGTTATTATTATTGTTATTATTGTTATTATAGTTTGTATTTTTTATTAAATCTAAATACATTATTATAATTATATATATATAATATACATATATACATATAATATATACACATAAACACACATATACATATATATACATACATATACATATATATATATACATATACATATACATATATATACACACATATACATATATATATATATATTTATTTTATTTTATTTTATTTATTTTATTTCTATTTTTTTAATTTTATTTAAAAAAAAAAAAAAAAAATATTATTGTTATAGATAATTGTTGTTATAGTATATTATAATTATTATTTTATTATAATTTTATTGAAATGTTGTTATTGTATTTATATTATTATAATTGTTATTATTAATATTATTATTATAATTATTACTTATATTTTTATTATTGTTGTTGTTATTATTATAGTTATTAGTATTTATTTATTATAATTTTATATTATTAAATTATTGTTATTATATATTGTTATTATTATAATTATTCTGATGATAATTGTGTTTATGCAAATAGTGTTAGTGTGGTTATAATTATGTGGAAATAATTATTGGTTAATAAGGATGTATATTTTGATTATTATTTTTATCAGTGGTTATATTATAATTGTGTCAATGGGAGTGTAAATGTGTTGGGGGTTTAGGGGGAAATATTTTATATATAATTATTATCAAACATATATTATTATTGTTGAAAAATCTTGGTTAAATGGGTAAAGTGTGATAATCTGTTGTGTGTTGAGATCGAATGGAGATTATCATGTTACTAAATAAGTCTGTGATCAAAGGTAAATTGTTGGTGGTCATTCAGTAATAAATGGGGAGAGTTTAATATGTAGAAATTAAATGACACACACTTTACCTTCTGATTCACAGACTTATTGTAGTAACATGACCATAATCTCTCATATCGATCACAACACCACAGATTAATCACACTTTACCATTTAACCATAGATTTTCCTTCAGACATAATAATATACTGTTGATAATAATTTATATATATAAATATTTCCCCCTAAACCCCCAACACATTACACTCCCCATTGACACAATTATAATTATAACCACTGATAAAATAATAATCAAAAATATACATCCTTATTAACAATAATTATTTCCACATAATTATAACCACACAACATTTGCATAAACACAATTATCATCGAATAATTATAATAATAACAATAATAATCAATAATTTAATAATAATAAAATTATAATAACAATAATACTAATAATATAATAATAACACAACAATAATAAAATATAAGTAATATTATAATAATATATTAATAATAATAATAATTATAATAATTAATTACAATAACAAATTTCAATAAAAATTATAATAAAATAATAATTATAATATACTATAACAACATTATCTTATAACAATAATATTTTTTTTTTTTTTTTTTTTTAAATAAAATTAAAAAAAATAGAAAAAATAAATAAATAAAATAAAATAAATATATATATATATATGTATATGTGTGTATGTGTGTATGTGTGTATATATATGTATATATGTATATGTATATATATATGTATTATGTATATATATGTATAGTGTGTGTTTATGTGTATATATATTATGTATATATGTATATTATTTATATTATAATAATATGTATTTAGATTTAATAAAAAATACAAACTATAATACAATAATAATAACAATAATAATAATTCATTCACTTATACGTAATTGTAATATTAATATATATTAATCGTCAAATAATCAGTACTAACTATAAAACAACAATACTACTCTTTCTACAAAAAATAAATAAAATAAAATAATATCTTTTCATTTTTAAATCCCCAATCCCCCCACACACCCAAACTTCCATCTCCTCTCTTAATATAAAACATGAAAATTCCTTTTCATGACATCTCTCCTATACCCTCTCACCAATATACACAACACCTCTCCCTACCTCTTACAACACACCACACACAACACCACACACACACACACACACACAACCTTGAGCTTTCACTTCCTGTCGTTTATCGCTACAGAAAAAATTTATACACACAACACACACACAACCACATACCTAAAAATGCACAATGTTTTCCTTCAATACACACACTAACAGCGTTACATACTCGCACCTTAAAATAGAATATTTGATGTCATATTTCAAAACCGTCTCCTTTTTTCAAACTTCAGAAAATTTTTTAAACAGACTGAATAAGAAGGATTACCACTCACTTTTTCTCATCTTTTGTGATATATAATTTCTTATCTTATGCCCTGAAGATGATCTATTTAATAGATCGAAACACTGCAGCGTCGCCAATAAACTCACCACTTAACCCATTTAAACCTGTGTTTTTTTTAATAATTTTTTGATCTTTACATATATATATATATATTAATATATTATATATATATATAATATACATTATCATCTCTCTCTCTCTCTTCTTAGCTCTCTCTCTCTTATATATATATAAATATATCATAATTATATTATATATAATATATATATATATATATCGTAGGTACGAAAAAATAAAAATGAATCGCAACCTTTGGTTGAGATAATGATTGAAGTGAAAATTATACGGTGGTGCGATCAAGTTTATATTCGATTTGTGACGTAATCACTTTCGAGATATATTTTTCTTTTCCTCGGATCACTGCTAATGCGAAAATTGACACGGAGGATATTTTAACTGTTTTGGCCCTCTGACCGCATGCGTATTTTATTTATTTATCTAAAGTATATTTAAAGGATATACCGCACATGTAAATAGACAACGCAGATTAAATCACGGTGTGCCCTCTTAAACAGTTACAAAGTTTCATCCTCCCATCATAGATTATTCTAAGCTTTTCAACTCATATATATATATATATATATATATATATATATTTATTTGAAGACTGGAATACAACGGAAGACCTCTCGAGTTTCATCGGCAGAATCATAAGGGTTAAATTCACTGAATTAATCGAGTTACCGTCTAATTGCAGCTTGATACACAGTATGTTCCATTGAGTACAGATTTATCGTTACAGAGAAACGTGGTTGTTTAACATTTTTTGAATTATCAGATAATTGTTTTTTAGTTATTAACAATGAAAGATACAACAATCGAATTGTGGCGGATTATCATTGTTTACTATGGTTGTTTAATAGATATAGGTTTATGGTGTGAGAGTGGTTTTAATAGTAATGAATGAGAGATTCAAATTATTTAGTTATTTGACGCGCCCCGTAAGCATTTATCATCGGACTTCAACCCCTGGATCCTGTGCACATCACAACGATCGTGCCATATCACCGGTAAGCGCCACAACTGTTAATAATAATAATTATATATATATATATATAGTGTATATATAAGGAATGAAAGACAAAAATTCAGACGAAAAAGTTATAGGTTGATATTTCAGCTGGAGTTGAAGTTCATTTTCAGTTCTTTTATTGATTATTATTTTATTGATCCCTGCTGATTCATTCTCTAACCCTTTTCCTCTATCTCTATCTAGTTCTATCTATCTATTATATTATTATATATAATATAATATATCTATCTATTGTTATATATATATATATTTGGGAAGAATAAGTGCTTAATTGGAGTCAGACTAATTTTGAAAAATAATGTATTATAATGAATAGGCGGGATACCTATTAATTGTATGGCTAAACAAATCGAGACTCCATTAAGCACTGTATTCTCCAAAGAATTTCGGCAAAAAGCCATTGTAACAAACTTGTTTACATATATATATATATATATATATATATATATATATATATATATATATATCGTTCCATTCGTTGCAGTGGCATCAGTAATATTCAAAAAACTCAGTATTTAATCCATCAGAGCAGTAATCATAATGAAGAGTAGATAAGACGTGAAGGTTTTGATTGATCAGACGGAGCCTCTCTCGCCCGTCTAGCCCAAGTCAGGGCCAAAGTGGAGTATTGAAATCAATGCAACTGTGCATCCACCTGGGTTATCCTTAATCATACGGTCGCCACCCGCGGCCACGAGGTGGCCCATTGGCGGAGTCCTTACCCTATGCAGAGGTCAGTCGGTGCATTCTAACGCCCTCAGGGTGGAATTTCTGATTAATTCTAGGGGTTGAATTTTACTAATTTATATTTTTATTGTCTTTGAAGTATATTTATCCTATTTAAAAATTAATCATTATTAAAACGTATTTATCCTATTAAAATTAATAACTTTTAAATGTAACTTATTTATTCTAAATTTAATATGTCATTCTTACGATAGTTTTCTTCGATGCTATACTTGCGAACTTGTTTCATAATTACGACCATGGTGTTACATTCAGACGGTGGCGACGGTATTAGTTAATATAGATTCAATCAATGTCTACATGTGACGCTATAGTGCTGTGTATGTATTGACCATCTGTTGACTCTGAGATGGTTTGAAGAACCCATAGCAGATTTCGTTCGAATTTCTTGCCAGGAAACGTTGTCTCTTTCCTTCGAAATCATCATATCTTATGAATCTCAGTGTGTCTCTTCAATCTGGACTTGCTCTTCTCACTTTTGCCAAATAATACACAAACGGGTATCTTCTGTAGAAGAATGCAGAATCACTACATGCTGCTACAAATATCGTGTCACTTACTGTGTCTTACATACAAGTGGTAGCTAATGAGCTTCCAAAGGCTGAAACGATCATATGATGAACATGTCTACTGTTGACTAATATTCTACCAATGGGATCCAAGTACGCAATAGTGTTGGAAGAAGTGTGAGACGGCAGGGGCGGGGGGGGGCTATATTAAAAAAATAAGACTCCTTGATCACATCCATGAGAGTATACGATTCACTATATATCTGTTTCAATGGGAAGTACCAATTTCTGGATCTCTGGGAATATAGTTAAACGTAGTAAGTCGTCGGGGCGGCCTAATGTCGCATCAGCCCAGACAGCGAGGGAGTCCTAGTCCATTTCACTGGCGCTAACACGCAAGGAGATTATTTTGCGTCTGATGTGGAGCGCCACATCTACCATCAGCTCCTCACTTTCCTCACAGATCCCTGTGGCTACTCATACGCTAGTTGGGTGAGGGCCGGTTATCGAACCAGGAACCTGTTTCTACCCGAACGCTCTACCGACATACACCTTTATCCACCCATTCCTCCTGGTCTTGGCTTGAGCGAGTGGTAGTCTGTTCGGGTCCCGCTATGGGTTACATACAAAGGGTTCTATAAAAAAACAAATAAATTGGAGTACCTATCAAGATTAAATAAAAAAAATGCTTTGGCATAAAATGACCAATGGGTT
>CM042164.1:31987599-32000099 GCA_023376005.1 Doryteuthis pealeii
AGAGAGAGATAAAGACCAAGACTCAGACAAAAATGTGTAAGGATGATCACTGTCGCTAGAGCTTTGAGCTCGGCATCACTCAGTGTTTTAATGAATTATCATATCAATTTTATAGAAGGGGTAGTGTCGTGAGGTAGGTGTACCACCTCCTCCTGCCACATCTACCCCTTCTATAAACATTTGTATGATTAACCGTTATTTAGTTAAAGCGCTTTTAATGCCCGAGTCTGAAAGCTCTAAACGAAATATAGTCCTACACACTTTTTTCTGGTTTTGTTCTTTTGGTTCAATCACATCTCCACAACATACACTACACCACACCACATATATATTTATTATATATTATTATTATATATATATATATATAACATCAAGGTAACATGGTATTAACTTACTCGAGTTTTCACCATAAATGATCTCAGGGTTAATTACTACTGGATTAAATCAACATATTATTCATGGCAGTCGTTCACGTAAGTTTTTTGTGTTGCGATAAACGGTTGATTATTGGTTCGCGGTCGTAAGAACGCTGGTTTATATACGCTGCTTATCAATTGTGAAACTTGAATCAACTCCACTGTGACCATTTTCACCGTAAGTCACTTTTTTTCCACAAATACCATATATATTATAGTACTATATATATATAGTTCTTTTGGTGTGGTACCAGGTTCTTGGTACAAAGGTTGATTCTAGGTGAGTCTAATTCTCTACCGTAGTTTGTGTAGAGTTCAGGTTCCGTATAGAGCTATGTTTAATTATTGTAAACAGGCAAAGTTATTTGGTGAATAAAAAGGCTTAATAACCATGGGTATCGTGATTATGGACCATTTCTCTCGAGAGCATGCTCATGTAGCTTCTAATAGATCATTGATATATTTTATATCAGTGATCTAAAAGCTCTTGAGCATGCTCTCAGTAGAAATGGGTCGCATTATCAGCGATACCCATGGTATTTAAGGCCTTGTTATTTCCCAAATATATATAATATATATTATTAATAGTATATATATATTGTTGTTAAGAAGCCTCTTATTTTTTTTATAGTATATTTGATGGATGGTTGACACATTTTGGGATAAAGATTGGGTGCATGGAAGTAAAGTAAGTGATAATTACCAATTTCAAATGTGATGAATATTGTTTATTTTTATTTTCAGGAAGAACTCACTATTAATGTATTTGCACCAATGACCTTTTATTATCTTCTTTAATTCTAATGTTTTCTTTCTTGAGATCAACGTGTCGGATGTTTAATATGTCCAGGTGTATTTGATTTTTTTTAAAATTGTTATTGTCTGGGATTGAGGCCGGGGTTGCTTTTATTGGCTACTAGCAGCGGCTACCCAGCGTCGCCCTGGGTATGAGGGTTGTTTTTTTAAGTTAGTCCCTCAGATACAATTATTACTTAATCGTGGAGTTGAATTCCTCGGGGAATGCCCAATTTAAGCCATGTAAAAAATAGACCTTGCACTGATCCAGCTACTTCTGAAAAGAAATGTTAAAGTCCTACTTATCTAACATTCAAAATGAAAAAAATTCCATGCTTTTAATTATTTAAATTTTATTTTTTAATTATCTTCTCGGATATAAATCAATTGCTATTATTTTGATTCAAAAACCAAGCCTGTGATATTTATGTGTGTATATTAATCTACTTTGTCGTTAATTGTTTTTATTTCTAAAAGTTTCCTTCTCGGACAGATTACGCACAACTGCCCTTTAATATTATGTATAGATGAGTGCATATCCATTCGATACTACCATGTTTGAAAAGTGGCTACTTGGAAAGTTTATTTGGAGAATGGTGGTTGTAGAAATATTTGTACATAGTAACGGTTTCGGCATTTTGTACCTGCCGACGCTTTCCTTCAGGTTTT
Source organism: Doryteuthis pealeii (assembly GCA_023376005.1). Taxonomy (NCBI): domain Eukaryota; kingdom Metazoa; phylum Mollusca; class Cephalopoda; order Myopsida; family Loliginidae; genus Doryteuthis; species Doryteuthis pealeii. The sequence goes on from CM042164.1 coordinate 31,989,480, forward strand.
CTTGCTATCCGAGCATCAGCAATAATTCACTCATCATCCTGAATAGGTTGACAGTAGAGTAAACAAGGAATTTACTGGGATTTATGAAAATATCATTAAGATAAGATGCATTGGTTTTGCACGGGGAATCCGTATCTGAGAACGTTGCGTATATTTAAAAGATGACCCAAAATGATTTCCCAGTGTAAATTTTTGCTATGCTCTGAGTAGACAAGGAAATATAAAGCACAGCCGGAAGGTACCATGGCTGAATACGTTATTTCTTTATATTTCTCCTAAAGATGAGACAGCCGTCCGAAAGATCAAAATAATACATATCAGCCTCCATCTAAAAAATTCAAGGAAAATAATAATCAACAATATTTAAAGACAAGCATGTAATAACATTCCTAAAGGTACTTAACAAAAGTATTCAATTTCATATATGTTGTAAATTTAATGGTACTACTACTACTACTTAAGCTACTACTAGTAGTAGTATAGTAGTAGTAGTAGTAAGTAGTAACATATATATATATAAAAGATAAACAAAGTGATAACAAATAGAAATTTTCTTTTTAATAATTATTTTTTTTATTTTATTTTTAGTAATTCGAACTAGTATGGATTATTCTACAACGATAAGGTAAGACAACAGTCCAAAATCAATAATACATATCAAGCCTCATCTAAAAAAAGATTCAAGACATATAATAATACATCTTTTTGTAATAGATCAGATATTTTTTAGAGCAAATATTTGCACATATGTATATGGTTTCAAATAATTTTAACCCAAACTTGTACGATTTCAGAGTATCTAGAGGTAATTATATACTTAAATACTTTAAATTCCTTTGGAAAACAATATACTTCAATGTAACTATGCTAAGTATAAAACAGTATTATAAAGATTTCAAGTATTACTTCCTTTTATTTAATAATGTGTACACAATTATAGGATTTCGTAATTTTGATTAATTAATGTAGTTTCAGTACCTAATAACCATGTATAACAATTGAACGTCACTAGTCTAAAATAACAATAATTTGCGTAGCAGTAATACCGTTTTCAAATTCGTTGTTGGATCTTAGGCATGTTCAGCCTTTGGGCTATTTTATGCCGAAGACAATGTTTATTTATTATTGTTGGGTATTCCAATTTTTTTTAAACCCATTTTTAAACTCACATTTTGATATAATAACCCATAGATGAGAACCTAATAGTACGACCACTCCAGGTTAGAGTGGACCCTGGGAATAAATGTCATTGAAGGGGTACTCCATCTTTTCAGAGTTCTGGATTGGAACCTTATCACTAGATGCAGTTTAACATCACACCCGAACGCTTAGACCGCTCAGCCCATTGCCTTCTAGCACATATGGTGATAATAAGGTTTTGGGGGTTTGTCAGAAAACAATACGGTCGACAGTCGTATTAGCGATAGGGCTGAAATGTGACAAGCTGATTTATCGCCGGGGAACTCCTAATGCAGTTTAGCATCACACCCAGAACACCTTAGACCCCAGCCATTGCCTCTAGCACATATGTGATAAAATGTTTGGGGGTTTGTCAGAAACAAATACGGTCGGAAAACGTATTAGCGATATGGGCTTGAAGTGACAAGCTGATTGGTCGGCGGGGACCTCGCGAACTGTCCGTCGAGTCTAAGTAGAAGCACAAGGGAAGTGTTTGTATGTCATGGTACTGCTCAACACTCAGGATTGGCGTCTTTAAGCATCACAGCTCGCTACTCTCACGGCCTAACCGAATGATGTTCCATTGGAGAGGAGATTATTGCTCTCTGCAGAGGTTGTAGTCGGTATTTCTAACAGCCCCAGCCGATATGAGTTTCAGTGTATAGTGTTTATATCTTAACACGAATAATTTTGTAGAACAATACAATAATTCAAGTCGGTGGTCATTGTAAAATAATCTCATAACTTTTATTGGAAAAAAAAAAGAAATATTAAAATAATACTTTTATTCTTCCCATAATTTACTTTTTTCCGCACATAATTGGTTATCAGTTTTCTATTTCTAATAAAAGGGATTTTATATTAATTCAGAATTAAAGTGGCGCTAATCTGAAAAAACCAAAAAAAAACTGGTTTTTTATTTACCTTAAAATTTTTCCAATGTCAGGTAATCATTGGGATGAGATATATTGCATAAATAGACAAGGACTGTTGCCATTAACAAACTCTGCTCCATTCCCAATAATAACTGCATAGAAAAATAAGGTTAAAAAAACAAAAACATAATGTTTTTTTCGGTTATCCTTAAAAAGATTTTTAACCTGGATTAGTGTGCATGGTAATAAGTTTTAAGAAGATACCAAATTTCAGATCTTCCTACAGAGTAGATTTGCCAACTTCTGGTTACCTTGTGACCGCCAATCCCACGATTGTGAATGTCTAATGTAAAGTTCTTAAACAATTGAGCAGAAAAAATAAACAATGTTGATATTATATGTGAATGATGAATTGGCTCAAGCATTCACTACAAAAAAATTTCTCTTTGCTTGAATTAAATCTTTAAAATCGGTGCGGTTCAATAAAGTTAATGAAAATAAGTTTGTAAACAATTATAAACTTCGATATTCTTAATTCAAAAATCGCTATGTACACTATTATGTCTTCAATATTTTATTTAAATTCTATATAATCTATCTTCTCTAATCGAGATAGAAGCTGGGAATTAATGGTATCTGAAGATGGTGTGTTCATACTCTCCAGTATTCCAGAACTAGAGCCTTCACCACCGATACAGCTTAACGTCTACGAAGACACGTATTTTTATTATTATTCCATTGACTTCAAAGTTATAGCTACTTGTTTGCCAGAGTCAAAAACGGAAATATTTTTGTTATTTTTTCTATTTAGAGTTTACCTTGCAGCCAATAGATTAAAAAAAAATATATATCCGCGTAAATACTTTCCTTGTTTTATAATCGAAATTTGTATCCGTAAAAATTAAATTGTGTCAGTGGGTAATTAAATATACTCATTAATATAACTTTGTCAAATATTGCTCATAAAACCATGAAGAAACAAACTTAGAATTAGAATTACAACAGTAAAATATGACACTAATGTGTCTTTATAAATAATAATCTAATATCTAAAAATGCAATGTACAGTAAGAGAGCAAAAAGGCTGGCGGGTTTGTTTTAAGCATTTTATTTAATCTTCATCTTATGACTGTAATGAGATCATGTATTTTCTGTCTGAACCTGAAACATATTCACTACTCAAGTCAGCAATTCCGTTAGTTATTTACATCAAATATCCATGATTATATTTTTTATTTAAACTCAATACTAATAAAATATCATTATAACTGTTTGGACTTATTTTGCATATTAATAAAATGCAATTGTATTTATATATCAAAAAATAGCGTTTACAGTGTGAATGGAAAGCTTAATTTGCATATTGATTTCAAAAAATTTGATTTTAAAAATAAAGTGCAAAGTAATGGATTTTTATTGTTTTGCTTTATATTAGAGTATGAGCAAAATCTCTTCAATATCTTTAAATGAAATTCATTAACAAGAAGAATCTGCAATTTATTCTTTACTCCTATTTTAACAAAAGTAGTTAAATTAGCGAAAATTTGTCAATGAAAGACGGGATTGATGGAAGAGTAAGTTTCAGTCGTTTGTTTTTTCGATTATACCACCTCTGTTTCAATTGTTTTATCTGCATTCTTATTTAGTTTCATTCGCCTTTCTAATCTAATCTATATTTTATTACATTAAATACTTGCACGCCGGGGGATGCATTATTTGGCTAGTTTCAACAATTTTTTTTTATTAATACGAATTTGTCTTTGGGCTTAAACAATATTGGTTTCAATTATTATTTCTATTAGAATAATTATCATTTTTAGCATAAGCTGAGTGCCGGGTTAGCTCCGTCGGTAGAGTAGTCACGCCTAGGGAATCACAAGGGTTCCTGGTTCGATACCGCCCTTGCCAATTCAGAGCGTATGGTTCACATGGATCTGTGCGGTTTAAAGTGAGGAGCTGATGATAGTTGTGAACACTACACTTTCAGGACGCTAAAATAATCTTCTTTAATTGGATTGACTCCCATGTTGTACGGCTGGTGACCGACATTTTGCCTCCTGGCGATTTAAACATTACTTATTAGTGTATGCTGTGGTCGGTCTAGCTTCGGTGTAGAGCTTTTGCCTAGGAAAGCACAAGGTTTCATAACATAACATAGTTATAGATATCGTGTATTGATATTTTATACTTTTTAGTAGATTGGTTTTACATGTGTTAACATTATTGGGGATTGTGTTGTTGGTATTGATTTTGTTTCATGTCTATATTCTATGGTATAAGATTTTATCTCTCCCAACAGATATTTCATATTGTTTGCTTTAAAATAACGGTTTTTCTGGGTGTGAGCAAGAAACCTGCATGTCCATGAATAAGTGTTCACTATCAAGGTGTTTGACATGTTCCCACTGTGGTTGTTGTTTCTTGTTTTTGAGTATATAGAAGTGCGTTTAGTCCTGTAGTGAACAAATGCGAATCGGGATACAATGACATGTTCGCTTTCTAGACGTCTTAACTTGTCCCTGCGCATGTGCAGTCATATATTCGCAAGAGTGAAGATATAAGTTAAGCGAAAACATAAAATTGCCGGAGAACGAAAAAGTGGTGGAACATGCTACCCCATTGGTAAGTAAAGTAAAATCGTCGGGGGCGGACTAATGTCGTATCAGCCAACAGCGCAGGGCAGTATATCCTCTTTTCAATAGCGCTAGACCAAGGAGATTGTTTACGCATCTGAGGTGGAGCGCCACACCTACCCCAGCTCCGCGCCTTACCACACAGATCCTGTGCTACTCATCGCTGAGTTCGAGGGGCCAGTAACGAAACTAGGAACCTTGTGTTTTCTAGGCCCGAACGCTCTAACCGACTGAGCTAACCTGGCCATTATCCAATTTGTAATTGGGGCCATTTGAACGGTTCTCCAAGGACAAAGACTGGGGTACTGGAGATGAGAGAGAGATCAATACGCATCCAGACCAACAGCTAGAATACTTTAGAAAAGTCCTGGAGACCTTAGAAATTATGTCGCAAAAAAATACCAGTTTTAACTGTTGCAAAAAAAGTCAAAAGGGGTTAAGAACTTTGAAATACACAATGATACGTATACTCTCCATAGTCTGATACTATCCTTCCTCACGTCAGCGTCAGCTCTGATCTTTCCAGAGCAGTGCCCGCCCACTAGAAGAGACCGCTGATCTAACAGGTTCTATCTCATCATTCTCCTGAATATTCTCAATCTCTAAGTGGTTGGATTTATATTAAATTATTATTAATTGTAGCTAAAGGCAGAGGCCGATAGTGCAAATTATTAGATATGAAATATTTTATCTATCATGAATATAACGGAAGAAACGAATGCAGGCAAAAGGAAGACGGCATAGACAAATATCATATCTAATAATTTGCCACTATCGCTCTGCCTTTAGCTGACAATTAATAATAATAAATATCAACAAGAGCTTATGAGATTTGAGAATATTCAGGAGAATGATGAGCTAGAACTGTTTAGATCAGCGGTCTCTCTAGTGGGCGGCACTGCCTCTGGAAAGATCAGAGCTGACGCTGACGTGAGGAAGGATAGTATCAGTACTATGGAGAGTATACATCATTGTTATTTCAAAGGTTCTTAACCCCTTTTGACTTTTTTTTGCAACAGTTAAAACTGGTATTTTTTCGCGACATAGATTTCTAAGTCTCCAGACTTTCTAAGTATTCTAGCTGTGGTCTGGATGGTATTGATCATCTCTCTCATCTCCAGTACCAGTCTTTTTGTCCTTGGAGAACCGTTCAAATGGCCCCAATTACAATTGGTATAATGGCCAGGTTAGCTCAGTCGGTAGAGCGTTCGGCTAGAAACCACAAGGTTCCTAGTTCGTTACTGGCCCTCGCCAACTCAGCGTATGAGTAGCACAGGGATCTGTGTGGTAAGGCGCGGAGCTGGTGGTAGTGTGGCGCTCCACCTCAGATGCTAAAACAATCTCCTTGGTCTAGCGCTATTGAAAAGAGGATATACTCCCTCGCTGTCTGGCTGATACCGACATTAGTCCGCCCCGACGATTTTACTTTTACTTACAATTGGTATCATGTTCCACCACTTTTTCGTTCTCTCCGGCAATTTTATGTTTTCGCTTACTTATATCTTTCACTCTTGCAATATTATGACTGCACATGCGCAGGGACAAGTTTAAGGAAGTCTAGAAAGGAACATGTCATTGTATCCCGATTACGCATTTGTCATACAAGACTAACGCACTTCTATATACTCAAACAAGAACAACAACCACAGTGTGGAACATGTCAAACACTTTGATAGTTTGAACACTTATTCATGGAATGCAGGTTTCTTGCTCACACCAGAAACCGTTATTTTAAAGCAAACAATATGAAATATCTGTTTGGGAGAGATAAAATTATACCATAGAATATAGACATGAAACAAATCAATACCATACAACACAATCCCAATAATGTTAACACATTGTTAAAACCAATTACTAAAAGTATAAATATCAATACACGATATCTATAACTTATGTTATGTTATGAACCTTGTGTTTCTAGGCAAAAGCTCTACCAACCGAGCTAGACCGACCACAGCATACACTTATAAGTAATGTTAAATCGGCCAGGAGGCAAAATGTCGGTACCAGCCGTACAACATGGGAGTCAATCCTAGATAAAGAAGATTATTTTAGCGTCTGAAGTGTAGTGTCACACCTATCATCAGCTCCTCACTTTACCGCACAGATCCATGTGATACTCATACGCTGAATTGGCAAGGGCCGGTATCGAACCAGGAACCTTGTGATTCCTAGGCGGACACTCTACCGACGGAGCTAACCGGCACTAGCTTATGCTAAAAATGATAATTATTCTTGAATAGAAATAATAACTTGAAACCATATAATTTTTTAAAGGCAAAGACAAACTTCGGTATTAAATAAAACAAAAATTGTTGAAACTAGCAAATATATGCATCCCCCGGGTGCAAGTATTTAATGTAATAAAATATTAGATTAGATTAGAAAGGCGAATGAAACTAAATAAGAATGCAGATAAAAACAATTGAAACAGAGGTGGGTATAATCGAAAAATACAACGACTGAAACTTACTCTTCCATCAATCCCGTCTTTCATTGACAAATTTTCCTAATTTAACTATTTTGTTAAAATAGGAAGTAAAGAATAAAATTGCAGTTATTTCTTCTTGTTAATGAATTTCATTTAAGATTTATTGAAGAGATTTTTGCTCATACTCATTAATATAAAGCCAAACAATTAAAAATCCATAATACTATGCACATATTTATTAAAATCAAATTTTTGAAATCAATATGCAAATTAGCTTTCCCATTCACACTGTAAACCGCTATTTTGTTGTATATATAAATACAATTGCATTTTATTAATATGCAAATAAGTCCAACAGTATAAATGACTATTTTATAAGTAATTGAGGTTTAAATAAAAATAATAATCATGGATAATGTGATGTAAATAACTAAGGGAATTGTGACTTGAGTAGTGATATAGTTTCGGTTTCAGACAGACAAATACATGATCTCTATTACAGTCATAAGATGAGATAAGATAAAATGTAAACAAACCGCCAGCCTTTTTTGCTCTCTTACTGTACATTGCATTTTTAGATATAGATTATTATTTATAAGACACATTAGTGTCATTATTTTACTGTTTGTATTTCTAATTCTAAGTTTGTTTTTATCATGCGTTTATGAGCAATATTTTGACAAGTTTTATATTAATGAGTATATTTATTACCCACTGACAAATTTATTTTTACGGATACAAATTTCGATTATAAAACAAGGAAAGTATTTACGCGGATATATATTTTTTATATCTATTGGCTGCAATGTAACTCTTAAAATAGAAAAATAAAAAAATATTTCCGTTTTATGACTCTGCAAAACAAGTAGCTATAAACTTTGATAGCTCAATGGGAATATAATAAAAATACGTGTCTTCGGTAGGACGTTAAGCTGTATCTGGTGGTGAGGCTCTAGTTCTGGAATACTGGAGAGTATGAAACACCTCTTCGATACCATTATTCCCAGCTCTACTCTGATCTAGAGAGATAGTATCTATATAGAATTAAATATAAATATTTGAAGACATAATAGTGTACATAGGATTTGAATTAAGAATATTCGAAGTTATAATTGTTTACAAATTATTTTCATTACTTTATTGAAACCGCACGATTTAAAGATTTAAATTCAAGCAAAGAGAAAATGTTTTTTGTATGAATGCTTGAGCCAATCATCATTCACATATAATATCACATTGTTTTTTTTTCTGCTCAATTGTTTTAAGAACTTTAACATTAGACATTCACATCGTGGGGATTGGTCACAAGGTAACCAGAAGTTGGCAAATCTACTCTGTAGAAGAGTCTGAATTTGGTATCTTCTTAAAACTTTAGTTACCATGCACATTAATCCAGGTTAAAAATCTTGTAAGGATAACCGGAAAACAAACATTTTTTGTTTTTGTTTTTTTAGACCTTATTTTTTCTATGCAGTTATTATTGGGAATTGAGCAGAGTTTTGTTAATTGGGCAAAAGTCTTGTCTATTTATCAATTATCTCATTCCCCAATGATACCTGCATTGGAAAAAATAAGGTATAAAAACAGTTTGGCTTCAGATTAGCCCCACTTTTAATCTGAATTAATATAAATCCTTTTATTTAGATAGAAAACTGATAACCAATTATTGTAGGGAAAAAAGTAAATTATTTTGAGAATAAAAGTTTTATTTTAATATTTTCTTTTTTTTTTTCAATAAAAGTTATGTAGATATTTTACAATGACCACCGACTTGAATTCATATTATTGTTCTACAAATTATTCGTGTTAGATATAAACACTATACACTGAAACTCATATCGGCTTGGGCTGTAGAATATACCGACTACACCTCTGCAGAAGAGCAATATCTCCTCCTCCAATGGAATCATCTGTTGGCCGAGAGTAGCGAGCTGTGATGCTTAAAGACGCAATCCTGGTGTTTGAGCAGTACATGACATACAACACTTCCCTTTGTGCCTTACTTAGACTCGACGGACAGTCGCCGAGGTCCCCGCCGACCAATCAGCTTGTCACTTCAAGCCCTATCGCTAATACGATTGTTCCGACCGTATTGTCTTCTGACAAACCCCCAAACATTTTATCACATATGTGCTAGAAGGCAATGGCTGGGGGTCTAAGTGTTCTGGGTGTGATGCTAAACTGCATCTAGTGAGGTCCCCGGCGATAAATCAGCTTGTCACTTCAAGCCCTATCGCTAATACGACTGTTCCGACCGTATTGTTTTCTGACAAACCCCCAAACCTTTTTATCACATATGTGCTAGAAGGCAATGGCTGAGGGTCTAAGCGTTCTGGGTGTGATGTTAAACTGCATCTAGTGATAAGGTTCCAATCCAGGAACTCTGAAAAGTATGGAGTACCCCTTCAATGACATTATTCCCAGGTCCACTCTAACCTGGAGTGGTCGTACCTATTAGGTTCTCATCTATGGGTTAATTATATCAAAATGTGAGTTTAAAAATGGGTTTAAAAAAATTGAATACCCAACAATAATAAATAAAACAATGTCTTCGGCATAAAATAGCCCAAAGGCTGACATGCCGTAAGATCCAATCAACGAATTTTGAAACGGTATTACTGTACGCAAATTATTTGTATTTAGACTAGTGACTTCAATTGTTTATACATGGTTATTAGTTACTTGAAACTACATAATTAATCAAAATACTTGAAATCCTATAATTGTGTACACATTATTAATAAAAGAAAGTAATACTTGAATCTTTATAATACTTGTTTATACTTAGCATAGTTACTTGAATGTATATTGTTTTCCAAAGGAATTTAAGTTATTTGAAGGTATATAATTACCTTAGATACTTGAAATCGTACAAGTTTGGGTAAAATTATTTGAAACCATATACGTATGTGCAAATTATTTGCTCTAAAAATATTGATCTTATTTACAAAAGATTATTATTATATGTCTGAATTTTTTTTAGATGAGGCTTGATATGTATTATTTGATTTTTGGACTGTTGTCTTCATCCTTATCGTTGTAGAATAATCATACTAGTTCGAATTACTAAAAATAAATAAAAAAAAATAATATAAAAGAAATATTTCTATTTGTTTATCACTTTTGTTTATCTTTTTATATATTTATATATTGTTACTACTACTACTACTACTACTACTACTACTACTAGTAGTAGTAGTAGTAGTAGTAGTACCATTAAATTTACAACATATATGAAATTGATATTTTGTTAAGTCCTTAGAATGTTTTAACATGCTTGTCTTTAAATATTGTTGATATTATTTTTCTGAATTTTTTAGATGAGGCTTGATATGTATTATTTTGATTTTTCGGACGGCTGTCTTCACTTTTATTGAGAAATATAAAGAAATAACGTTTCAGCCATTGTACCTTCCGGCTTGCTTTATATTTCCTTGTCTATCAGAGCATAGCAAAAATTTAACTTGGGAAATCATTTTGGGTCATTTTTTAAATGATC
>CM042164.1:32002599-32010099 GCA_023376005.1 Doryteuthis pealeii
CATATATATATATATATATATATATATATATATATATATAATCTAAAAGTCCAGAGTAGAAATCTTCCTTACGACACAAGAGTTTTATTTAAAAAAAACTGTTGCATTTGAGAGCTCAATGTATGGTCTTAATGTTAGTGTCACAAGAGCAAATATCTTATTATAATGGAGATTGTGTGTTTTTCTGTCTGTAACCGAAACTATATTACTAATCGAGTCACAATTCACATAGTTATTTACATCACATTCTCCATGATTTTATTCATATTTAAACCTCAATAATTAATAAAATTGTTTTACATTTTTAATATTGTTGACCATATCCACATACTAATAACATGCAAGTGTATTTATATATACAAAAAATGGCGGTTTGCAGTGTGAATGGGAAGGTTAATTTGCATATTGATATCAAAAATTTGATTTTGATAAATATGTACTCGGTATTATTGATTTCTAATTGTTTGGTTTTATCTTAATGAATATAAGCAAAAGTCTCGAAGATAAATCTTAAAAGAAATCCATTAGCAATATTAACAGTAATTCTATTCTTTACTTCATAATTTAACTAAATAGTTAAATTAGGAAAATTTAGCAATGAAAGACGGGAGTGAAGAAAAAGCAAGTTTTAGTTGTTCCCCTTCTGTTTCAAATCTTTTTATCGGCATCTTATTTAGTTTCATTAGCCTTCCTAAGTTAACATAATATTTTATTACATTAAAACTTAAATACTTGCACCCGGAGGGTGCATATATTTGCTAGTATAAGTAAAAAAAAATAACAAAAGACTTAGAGATTTAGCGTTATAGTCTATTTCAGGGAGATTAGACAAATAGTCTAACTCTCCCGACTCATCAGATGCGAATGATGAGTCGGGAGAGTTAGACTATTTGTCTAAGCTCCCTGAAATAGACTATAATGCTAAATCTCTAAGTCTTTTGTTATTTCTTTACGTTAACTGTACGGTATGTATGTGTACGACTGTGTGCATATGTATGCGTGTGTGTATCTGTGTGTGCGTGTGTACATGCACACTTAGGAATGTGCCTGTTCATACCAATTCAGCATGAACTTATTTTCTCAGAATTTGAGAGTCAGGCAAATGTGGCAAATGAGTTTATTTGAAATAAACTAATTTCAACAATGTCTAATCCATTTTAAAACTTTAACCATGTTATAGTTCCTTTTTCTACATTATGCTAACCTATGCAAAAATTTGGTTCAGGAAAACAGACACCCACTCACACAGAGACATTGACGCATATATATATATATATATATGTGTGTGTGTGTGTGTGTGTGTGTGTGTGTGTCTGTATGTGTGTGTGTGTGTGTGTGAGGAAAAGGAAGTGAATCCGACGGTATGTAGCATATTAAGAAAGATTGAAAAACCACAGGTTTAAATGAGTTAAGTGGTGAGTTTATAGGCAGACGCTGCAGTGTTTCGATCTATTGATTAGATCATCTTCAGGGCATTTGTTGGTATGTGGAAGGTAATAAGAGTTTTTTTTTAATCACAGAATAACGAGAAAAGCGAGTGATAGGCCTTGTTTATCAGTCTGTTTAAAAATTGAAGTTTGAAAAAAGATATATATATATATATATATATATATAATATATATATATATATATATATATATATGAGGTAAGGTAAAAGGAAAAGTCGACAAAAATAAAGACTCAAACAATTAGGAGAGAAATATTTCGTTCCGCTTTACGCGAGGACCTTCATCAGTCTAACTTTATTCAAAACCAAGTACGTACATTTGTATTTATACAAGAGAAAGTGAGTTGGTGATGAAATTGAGGGGAAGGGAAGTTAGTGAAGATTTGGTGGAACAGAGAATAACTATCATGTAATGTGGAGGGGAAAGGTCAGAGAATAGAAGTTGCTACGGGAAGTTAAGATGAGGAGGTTGTTAGGTACTTGTTAGGAAAGGGGGACAATAGGGAGAAGTGGCTAAAGCGGAACGAAATATTTCTCTCCTACTTCTACTTGTTTGAGTCATTACCTTTTGTCCACATTTCCTTTTAACTTACCTAATACTGTCGGATTTTACTCCAACCCTCCTATCTTCATATATATATATATATATATATATATATATATATATTATATATATATATATATATATATATATATATATATATATATATATCCACAGCAGAGGAACACAGGACAAAAAGTATGTTTTCAAATGCAATAAAAGTAATAAAGAATTCATCATTCGCATCTGATGATTTGGGAATGATAGACACTTTGTCTAAGCTTCCTGAAATAGGCTATAATGAAAAAAATTTAAGTCTTCTCTTATATTATAAATTTGCTCTGTAACAATAAGAGCACACATTGAGCTCTGCAAACTGCGACATGTTTAAAAAAAAACTCCTATGTCGTAAGGAAGATTTCTTCTCCGGATTTCTGGATTATATATATATATATATATATATATATATATAATAAATTGTTGAGAAAACCTTAAATTTGCTTCATTGTAATAATTTATTTCAAGTGTGTAATCACAGTATCTTTATATATGAACAATATATATATATATATATATATATATATATATATATATTATATATATATATATAATATATATATACTGTAGTGTGAGATGGTCACTATTACAGCTTTTGCTGGAATGGTGTACAAAGGCAGTATTAATTGGTAGAGTGCTCAATATAAAATAGAGCTGTTATATAATATAATAAGATAAATATATAGGTTTTACATATCTATTTATTGGGTGACAAAGGAACATTCACAACCATATTGGTTTCATGCGATGCATTCATCAGGTGAAGATGTTTCAAATTGAAACATCTTCACCTGATGAATGCATCGCATGAAACCAATATGGTTGTGAATGTTCCTTTGTCACCCAATAAATAGATATGTAAAACCTATATATTTATCTATTATATTATTATATATATATATATATGTGTGTGTGTGTGTATGTATGTGTGTGTGTGTGTGTGTGTCTGCGTCTATTTACCTAGCGTGCTTTTCATGTAGCGTTCTTATATACAGTAACATGTATTTAAACATTGTAATTTGACATATGTTTATTAATTTTCTTTGTGCGTTTAACATCCCCTGTTTGTCTGCATAACATATGGATTGTTCCACATTATTTTTTGTCCCACGAGTTTTAGTTTTAAGTGTCGTTTTTTGTAGAAGCAATAGCTCTGATCTGCATGAAATAAATCCATTGTTAATAACCAACATACGATTCCGTCATATAATTCAGTGTCCCTCATTTCCTTGTATACAAAAAGCTAACAAAATCATTGAAAGATATCATCTTGGATATATTATTTTCCGCTTATAAGTTGTCGAGACACTCTGTTACCACAAAATGGTAGTTCGGAGTCAACAAGGAGTGTGGACAAGATGGGAAGGAATTGGACAGCGGACAATAAATAGGGCATATTGCTGGCATGCTGACTTCAGTAAGATACAATTCCTAATAAAATCTGTCTTATCCAGCAAATCTTCACACATAGTGTAAAATGAGACCCCCAGATGCGCACAGTGTGGTAAGAGGACCACCTTACAACAGATTTTGAGTAGTTGCCTCAAGGCTTTGAGAGATGGACGGTATCGGTGGTGACGTGACCAGGGATTTGGTGCAATAACTAACGTAGTCATGATAGCAATCCGTTCGTGCAAATTTATAACAGGACGCAAAAGAATTATCAATGAATTTTTGAACCATATGACCTTTAGGCACCCCTTTTGCGATCTCAATTCGTGGGGAAATTTTTTCCATTTACACCGTCAAAATCCGGTTAATTGTTAAAGACAATTTTTAGAGTTTTTTTATTTATTATAAAACTAACCCCTAACCCTAACCTCTAACCCTAACCCCTAATAAAAAACCGGATTTTGACGGTGTAAATGAGAAAAGTGTCCCCACGAATCGAGATGGCGAAAGGGGTGCCCAAAGGTCATATGGTCAGAATTTATTTTAAAAAAAAGGGGGAAACCTGGAAATAAATAACAAAAACACCACAAATATGCTATCAATTACATCAAATTGGCAATTAACCAAAATTATAACATACATTTTATTAACATAAAAATTGGATATGGGGAAAAAATTTGAAAATCCCAAATTATATAGCAAACACAACAATAGTAATGGCCGATTGAAGTACTCGGTTTTGAAATGTCATTTTAACATAGAATTTATTGTTTATTTCAGGTGAATTTTTGCATATATAATAATTAATGTGTGATCAAAAATAAAATGTTATTTATTTTCAGATAGCAAGTATTTTAAATATATATATATATATATATATATATATATATATATATATATATATATAATATATATATATATATAATTTAATATACAAGTGTGTTGGTAGATCCTTGCGGAGAGAAAAAACCAGCAGAAAGTTTGATTGTAAAAATATACTACCAAACATCAACCAGGAAGAAAACTATTTTTGAAAAAAAGAAAGGACCAAGATATTCGTACCAACAAAAAATAATCTATTGGTACAGTATTTGGCCAAAAGAAAAAAACAATTTATATGTATATATATGTATATAAGATATATATATTCATATAACCGCTAGGAGAAAGCTAATAAGTAAAAAGTGCTCGATACCTAAGTAGAGCCAATAATAAAGATAATCTAATGAGTCAGACGAACCTATTATTAATTTCGCATAAAGCTCTTCAGAGCTAAATCTGACTCTGATTTAGCCTTGAAGAGCTTTATGCGAAACTAATTGTAGGTTCGTCTGACTCATTAGATTATATATATATATATATATATATATATATATATATATGATTATTTAAAAACATCTTCACCGATTATTTGACTTTCTCCCCTTTTAGCCAATGTTTCAAAATTTCCCTCCTTACCCCTACCTTTCCCTTTCATCTAACCACTTCCTCAATCCCCTACAATTAACCAAACTTCCTCTTCTGACACCTTTTCCCTCACACTCAGTGACCTTCACTGTTCTAACCCTTCCCTCCCCAACCACTCCCCTTTTATTACTCCCTTTTGCTGCTGCTTTGGTCAAATTTCTCTCCAAAAAGGCCACCCACCTCCGCCCCTAACCTGTTTCTTTTATAATATATATCTACTTTCTCCCTCCTCCCTATCTCTATCTCTCTCCCCTTCTTATTTCCTTCTTTTCCTCTCCAATTATTCCTGCTTGACCATTCAAAACCTCTCCTCGCTAACGCTTACCCACCCACTTGACCTTCTCTCCTATCCACCTCCTCCCGCAACACTAGCTCTTCTATAAAACACTTGTATGATAACCTGATAATTCATTAAAACGACTGATGATGCTGAGCTCAATGCTCTAGCGAAATATATCCTACACACTTTTGTGTGAGTTTTGTTCTTGTGTTCCTCACATCTCCACCACATTCTGTCGGATTCATTCCAATCCTCTTTTTACACACACACACACACACACATACTCATATATATATGTATATATATATATATATATATATTTATATATATATGTATATATATATATGTATATATATATATATATATATATATATATAATATATGGGAGAAATGTGAGGAGGTTAATCCGACAATATATATATATATATATATATATATATATATATATATAATTTTGCGAGCATGTGTATATAATATTATCTATTTATAGATCAGAGAAAGTTCAGATGACGCAAGGAAAGACTATTAAATGCTGGATTCAACCACAAAATTGCTATCACGTCAAGAAGAAATTGAATATACACAAGACATTTGGATAGAATAACATCATCACGTCAGAAACAGTCCCGGACTATCTCAATAAAATTGTCGTCTTTGTCAATAACAGCGTCAATCACATACTAAGAGTGGAAATCGATCTACTGGATGCAATGTCAGTGTTTCACACGAGCTCACACAGTTCTTTTATTTGCTTTTACGATCTACCAATAAAAAAACAATAGTCGTTTGTCAGATCGATTTAAAAATGTTGAATTTTGTCTCCACATCCCTGTCGAATTTTGCATTGTTTTCTGATTATAAAAAGAACTCAATGGTGTGGCCTATTTTCGCTATCAGCTGAACAGCGATGGAGTCTATCCTCTTTTCACTAGCGATAGGCAAGGAGATTGTTTATGAGTCTGAGGTGGAACACTATACCGACCATTGACTCACCACTTTACGGCACAGATCCAAGCTGTGATACCCATGAGATGGGTTGGTAAGGGCCGGTACCGGTACCGGAAAGTTGTGCTTCTCAGGCGGACGCTTTGACTTCTTCAGTGATCTTCGTCATTTTGATATTTAATCTAGTCAGTTGATTAAAATATTTATTATTTACGCAGAAATTATTTTCTATATTTAAGATTTATTGAAAATGTTGCGTAGTTCCCGAAGATTATAATGTCAGTAATGACTGATCGTCCGATCGGGTAGAAATACACAGAAAAACATAACCCGGTTCAAGTTTTAGGTCCTCAGTTTTCTTCTCTCCGTTTAATTTCTGAAACCGTAGAATTAAATTGAAATGGATAAGTGAGATAGCACATCTTTGAATGATTCACTCGTTATACACACACGGAATGCTTTGTCTCCTCGTATCCCAGCCATCAAAAGAAAGCGCGAATCAAGAAAATGTATCTGCTTTTATTGGTGTCATCCTTCCTCGACATTTAGATGACCGATTAAGCCCTGGTGTAGCAAGATTGCATTTGGCAAGGACTACTAATGGAAGGGGGGAGGAAGAAAGAAATAAGTGAGAGAGTAAAGGTTTAAAAAATAGTGATGAGCACAAAACAGGATGAACTATGATTTGACCGGGGCGTGACCCCCGAATGGAGAATTGAGTGTCAACCGGAAGTTTTGGGTGCTGACCGGAACCGGAAGTTACATGGTGACGTGGAACAACGAAGAAAGGTACCGGTCTTTTTTTGTTGCTTTCGGACGCGTAGGGGAACGGATGGGCCTCTGGTGCCTAGTGTAGGGTCACAGTAATTTAACAGTGTTCTCTCTCTCTTTCTCTCTGCTTTTCCTCCTCTCCGATACAGCCCACGAGACGAGCACGATAATAAAGGCTAGCAGTTGTGACTATATATTTATCGCGTTGTAATTTTTATCAACAAGATGACCGCCACGTGCAGAATGCCTTTTTAGTACGGTGAACATATCGCCACCACCGCTACGTTACTTAAATATCATTTTGGTACTGTGAAAATACCACAACGTTACACTGGTAAACTGCTGTTTTTCATCCGGAGTGCTAGGTCAAGCATATCTTATTACACCTCACGTACTGGACGAGGTATTGAACTGTTACAACTCGTCTCTCTTCGAGCTGCTGTATTTAGAAAAAATAACTTATCCATTCTCACCCCGGTATCATCCCCTTACAAAGTTACAAAATATAAAGTTTTTCTTTATTGTTTTTGTTATTTTGGGTGTAAAATATTTAAATACTCTAAAATGACTAACAGAGAGTGAGTATTTGATACTTAAGGC
>CM042164.1:32015099-32027077 GCA_023376005.1 Doryteuthis pealeii
AAATTACATATTTAAAAAGATTATTTTATTTTCTTTCTAACCATATAAATATGTTTATGATTGGACCATAAATAGGCGATGGATCCCGAGCGAAATTTATTCGCTAAAATTAAACTTCACTGCTAATATCGCTGTAACAAAAAACAAGAAGCGAACACTATTTTAGTATCAGCTGGAGCTGCTATACAGACAGTTCAGCAAATTGGGTGATTTTGGCTAATTAATTAACTATATCCCTTAATTAGTAAAAATCAATAACCAAATTTGGCGTGTTTTTAGAAGGATATCAAGGTGTATGCAAGATTTTGAATCTGAGTGATCTCCCGTTTTGAAGTTATACGTCGACACTTACATACCAAACTTCCTTATATATATTAAAGTAAGCCTAATCTTTATTAGTTCTACTTCTCGTATTGAACATTTTAGTATATCTAACTTAGGCAACTCTTACAGTATTTTTTCCTTTTCTCATTTTTTGTACAATCAGGAAGTATAGATGATTTGGTCTTTTGTATTGTATAATTACAAACTGTAAATCCGCGTGTTTTTTGTTTATATTGTCGGAGTTTAGAAATATATATATATATATATATATATATATATATATATATATATATATATATATATATATATAATCCAAAAGTCCAGAGAAGAAATCTTCCTTACGACACAAGAGTTTTATTTAAAAAACCTGCCGTAGTTTGAGAGCTCAATGTGTGCTCTTAATGTTAAAGACACAGAGCAAATATATAAGTAAAGAAATAACAAAAGACTTAGAGATTTAGCATTATAGTCTATTTCAGGGAGCTTAGACAATTTGTCTAACTCTCTCGATTCATCAGATGCGAATGATGAATTCTTTATAACTTTAAAGGCATTAAAGTAATTAAGAATTCATCATTCGCATTTGAAGAATCGGGAGAGTTAGATAATTTGCCTAAGCTCCCTGAAATAGACTATAACGGTAAATCTCTAGGTCTTTTGTCATTTCTTTACTTTTATATATATATATATATATATATATATATATATATATATATATACTAGCAAATATATGCACCCTCCGGGTGCAAGTATTTAAGTTTGAATGTAATCAAATATTGTATTAAATTAGAAAGGCTAATGAAACTAAATAAGAATACAGATAAAAAGATTTGAAACAGAGGGAGTATAATAAAAGATTTGAAACAGAGAGAGTATAATAAAAAATGGAACAACTGAAACTTACTCTTCAATCACTCTCGTCTTTCATTGTTATTTTTTCTAATTTAAGTATTTAGTTATAAGAGGAAGTAAAGAATAAATGACAATTATTTTATCTTGTTAATGGATTTCATTTAAGATTCATTGAAGAGATTTTTGCTTATATTCATTAAAATAAAACCAACAGTTAGAAATCAATAATACTAAGCACATATTTATTAATTCGATTTTTTTATATTAATATGCAAATTAGCCTTCCTGTTCACACTGTAAAACCGCTATTTTGTTGTATATATAAATATAATTGTATGTTGTCAGTATGTAGACATAGTTAACAGTATTAATAATGTAAGACAATTTTATTAATAATTGAGGTTTAGATAAAAATAAAATCATGGAGAATGTGATGTCAATAACTAAGAGAATTGTGACTTGAGTAGGAATATAGTTTCGGTTACAGACAGAAAAACCCACAATCTCCATTATAATAAGATATATGAAGAGGGTGATATGAAAAGTTCATCTGCTCTTGATGAACTTTTAGACAAATGGGATCCAAGCACTGTAAAACCGATAGAATAAATGTGTGGGCTGCAAGTGTGACCATGCTAAAGAATAAACATCTTTTGGTCAAGTTCCATTCGAGTATTTTGGTCAGTCTATGAACTTTTCTGCCAACCCTCGTATATATATATATATATATATATATATATATATATATATATATTACATATGAGATTTATCCAAAACTTGGTAGTAGGGGATGATTTATATGTGATTTCAAAGATCACTGTACTAATATTGATGATCCAGTATGTATAAATACAGCGAATCTTTAAATCACTGAAAGAGCTCAATGTAGAATAACCTTTTAGATTTATATACCGAGCATATTTTATCAATAAATGAAGGAGGAACTCAACACAGTAGTCCCATAATAAATTTATTTCGACGAAAATTGGGGCCATATAAATCTAAGTTGATTTAAACTGGCTCCCCAAATTTTCGTCTCATCAGATGGGTCTCAATTCAGGGGACTACTGTGTTGAGTTCTTCCTTCATTTATTGATATATATATATATATTATATATATATATATATATATATATATTGTCCGTGTGTGTGCTGTGTGTGAGTGTGTGTGAGAGAGACACAGAGAGAAGGAAAGAGAGAGCAAGGTTGAGTGATGAGAGAGGGAGGGAATAAGATGGTGTGTGTTAAACATACCGAATATTTTCGTTGTACATCTATGCTTTGTAGTTCAACTTTGTTTGACCAAAAGAAAATAATATATTTTCAATTAATTGACTATTGAATGAATTCATTTATCAATAAAGCTGTAATCTGCCATTGTTTCTATTCGTACTTGTATGTTTTCACTGATAAATCTTGAATGCTTATATAAAGATATCTATAGATTCATATCAATGGATTATCCACGTAATATTTTAACAGAAATACCACACACATGCACATTTTCTTTTTTTCTCTCTCTCTCTACCTCTCTCTCTCTCTCTCTCTCTCTCTCTCTCTCTCTATCTATCTATCTATCTATCTATCTATCTATCTTATCAGGCCTTCTATTTGTTTTATTTTCTTTTTTACGCTGTAGTTTTTCTACCGTTTCTTAGCAGGCATTTATTCTCGTGTCTGTATTTTGAAACGAGGCTGTACCTTTTTTTCAGCTTTAGTTTCTATATGGCTATATGGAAAATATGTTTCCAGTATTTAAATTATTTATGATTTTAATATATATATATATATATAATATATATATATATATATATATATATAACACATTTTATATTACATTTATATTACATATAATAAATGTATACATACTTTTATATTATATTACTTTATAGTTACATTTATATGACATTTATATTACATTATATATATATTAGAGCCGGGTTAGCTCAGTCGGTAGAGCGTACGGCTAGAAATCACAAGGTTCCTAGTTCAATACTGGCCCTCGCCAACTCAGCGAATGAGTAGCACAGGGATCTGTGCGGTAAAGTGAGGAGCTGATGGTAGGTGTGGCGTTCCATCGCAGGTGCTAAAATAATCTCCTTGGTCTAGCGCTATTGAAACGGGGGTAGACTCCCTCGCTGTCTGGCTGATACCGACATTAGGCCGCCCGAAGACTTACTTACTTATATATATATTATATACGCACATACACACACACACTCATGTATATATATATATATATATATATATATATATATATATATATATATTATATATATATATATATATATATATATATTATATATATATATATATATATATATATATATATAATATATATTAATATATAATAATATATATATTACAATTAATATATAGTATATACAGTATTTAAATTAAATATATATATGGCTATTCTTATCTAGAAATCTCGAGTTACGGAGTCATTTGAGCAATTTATACAATAAAGTAGTTAATTCTATATATCTAGCTCAGTCGGTAGAACGTTCGGCTAGAAAACACAAGGTTCCTAGTTCGATACCGGCCCTCGCCAACTCAGCGCATGAGTAGCAGAGTGATCTGTGTGGTAAAGTTGGGAGTTGATGGTAGATATGTCGCTCCACCTCAGACGCAAAATAACAATCTCCTTGGTCTAGCGCTAGTGAAAAGGGGATAGATTCCCTCGCTGATTGGCTGATGCTGACTTTAGGCCACCCCGACAACTTCACTTTAATATCAATGTCAATTAAAGATATAATGAGACCTGTACCGTTTCCTTTTTGATTAAATATGTTTGGTAAAAACAGGTCTGTGCAAGTGCAACACCCTCCATGCTACCCAAACCTAGCTCTATGCATTTTTTTCTTGTTTCTATAGAAGGGGGAAAAATAGAGGGGGAAGAGATATTTGAGTCAACAAGTTCCTGCTGGGTGGGTGGGGGGGCAAAAAGAAGCGAGTTCACCGTCTTCTCACAGGCCAAACTTTCTTTTGGTTAACACTGTCTTCGTCTTCGACCAGCAGCTGAAAATCCGTCGTCGTCGTCGTCAAAATAATCTTCTGACTGCTGTCTCGCGTAAGCCCCATGCTTCTCTCGCTTTGGTTATTTATGGGCATATTACCCAAACATCCGGGCACATCAGTCGAACTTCGCGTCCGTCCAGTGCCTAAATCGCATTTGTTTTTGCATGCAGGAGGACGCGGGTTCGATCCCGGCAGGCAAGACAATGTCTTGCTCTTTTTCTTTTCTCGTTCTTCGTCATAGTTTCCTAAACTGAAAACTGAAAATTGATGCAAAGGTGAAAGTTTGAGTCATGAAACATATCAAGGGCAGCTGTGTTTTACAATTTATCCTAATGGTCTTTCAGATTTGGTTTGTTTTATGTCATATCAACCTCGGTGGGTTATTTAATACCGACAAAGTTGTGAAATAAATTCATTCTTAATGCATAATACATTTTTGTTTATGAACTCATGTTTTTCTATTCAACCCATAGATTGGACCCTAACAGGTACTACCACTCCGGGTCAGAGTGGACCAGGGAGCAATGGTGATGAAGGGGTGCTCCACATTCCCTAAACCTCCAGACCTGGAACCTCACCATCAGATAGAGTTTAACGTCATTCCCAGGACGTGTAGACCCTCAGCCACCGCCTTCTAGCACCCATATGATAAAAAAGGTTAGGGCTTGACATAAGGGCAATAGGATTGGGGCAATCATATAGGTGCTAGGGCTTGACGTGACCAGCCGATTGATCGGAGGGGGCCTCTCCGACCGCCCGTCTAGCCCAAGATAGGGTCAAAGTGGAGTATTGCATGTCATGAACTGCTCATCCACCTGGGCTCTATCCTTAAGCATCACGGGTCGCCACCCACGGTGACTCCATTGGGGAGTCTTACACCTCTGTAGAGGTGCAGTCGGTGCATTCTAACGCCTCAGCCGATAGGGTGGGAGTTAGTAAGAAAGGGTTCTTTGTTTAATGGCATATCAACCTTCGCGGGTTATTTATTGCAAAATACATCTTTATACAAGTATATTTGAGGTATTATTCGTTAAATACATAGCTGGGTTGAGGGTTATTATGAGTTTCCCATGGTGAATATTATAGTGCGACCAGTGTTCGAACTCGCTTCTCCGATGTAGCAGTCCAGTACGTTATTCACTATACCGCCTGGACTTCCTAATAAAAGCATTGGAGTTTTGCACTATAAAAATCACGATATAAAAAAGAAGCAACAGTTTTATTGATCCATTGATTTTAACGGCATGCCAACACATCTAGGGTTATTTTATACGTAAAGTATAGACACTCGCGTTCATTGTAATGTTCAATGATAATTGACTGGAATAGATTGAAATATGGTTGAAATAAAATGTACTTTTTATCCATTGTTAACCTGTGTTTTTGTGAATGTACTTGAAGTTTCGATAATTTTGATACAAAGTTATAATCAATTGGATATTGATTGGGAGTTCCCGTTGCGTAGTGGCTAACGTACTGGACTGCGATATTGTAGTGAGTTCGAAGTCCACTTTCGCTATTACATTCACTATCTATCTATCTATCTATCTATCTAACTAACAATTTCTTAAATATACTAATATTTTTATGAATTAAAAGCAAAAAAACAAACAAACAAAAAAAGGTTTATACGGTGTTGAGTCAAAGGGTAATGCCATTTTGTTTGAACACTTCCTTGTCACTGGAATAATGTTTGCCTATCTTCGGTTCCATGAAAGAGAGTTTGAGAGGCAAACATTATTCCAGTGACGAGGAAGTGAAAACTGTAGTGAAGAATTGGCTCAAAGAACAGTCAACAGAATTTTACGGGGTATGGATACATGCTCTCATTCGAAGGTGGAACATTGCTATTGAGAGAAACGGTGACTAAATCCCTTTATTTCAAAATAATATATATCCTTTGTTTGGTTTATCGCAGCATTAAGTCTGAAATCTCTAGTCCCAATGAGTTCATATAAGGCGGAATCCACTGGGTATCTGACCGCACCTCCCTCTTGGAAAAAATGGTCTTGGTACACGATCAATTTAGGTATAGTCTAAATAATAAGAACATTTAGCATCAAGATTTCCTGATATTTTTACATGTCAACCAGATTTAGTCTTCGAAAATAAATTATTGCAGAGTGCGAAGAATATTCAGAGATTGTTACGGCTTTTAAACGCATAAATAATTCAAATTACAAAGAAGAGTTTTATTTTTTATTTTTATTATTTCGTTAAAAATATGAAAATCTCTTTCAAAATGGCCGATATTTAATTGGTGAGAAGTATCGTTTATTTTCGTTCCAACTGATATCAGTGCAACTAATCTGACATAAAATTTCGAGGCATAATTCTCTATTGGGTAGAAATGCAGGTTTAAATGAGTAGTGAATTGGCTGACGACAGATCAAAGAAATAACGTGTTCTTTGAATTGAAAATTATTCCACTATAATTGTACTTTTTGGAGTATAGTAAAAAAAAAAAAACAAATAAATAAATAGAATAAATAAGAAGTTTTTCATGTACAAAAAAAAAAAAAGATAATAAAATGTATTTAAAAATATTTAAATGCACATAAATGCAAAATCGATAAACACAAAGAAAATGAGAAAAGTTTGTACTGGCTGTACATCATTTTGAAGATTGTTAGCAACCTTCCGTCTATCAAAGACGATGGCGTTGTGTCCACTATTTTTTTTATTCTAAAATTTTAAAGTTATTTAATTTTTTTTATCTGCAGCTACGTGAGTGGCTGAACAGACCAATTTTTGAATGGCAGTCTCTGGTACAGTTTTTGCAAATAAAGGTGATGCTTTCTGGAGATGCTGTTGTCTCTCCTTCCTTTTAACTCCCTTTTTTGCGGTGGCTTCCCTCCTCTCTCTTTCACTCCTTTTCGTTCCTTGTTTGACGAGGACGCGCCAGGTAGTACTGTCTTCTTAAT
Source organism: Doryteuthis pealeii (assembly GCA_023376005.1). Classification (NCBI taxonomy): domain Eukaryota; kingdom Metazoa; phylum Mollusca; class Cephalopoda; order Myopsida; family Loliginidae; genus Doryteuthis; species Doryteuthis pealeii. The sequence continues at coordinate 32,022,221 of CM042164.1, forward strand.
AAGCCTCCTATGTGTTTATGTCGATGCGGCATGTCTTCATGTCTCTCTTGCAGACATTTTTGAAGATATGCGTGGGTATATCATCTCTCTATCGTTGTCTATCTCTTTGTCTATATCTCTACCCCTCTCTCGCCCTTTCTCTTTCTCTCTCTCTCTCTCTCTATATATATATATATATATATATATATATAGTAAAAGCATACGTAAAACCTGAATAAAATGGCTATAGAATTCAACTGCAGTCCTTTCAGTGAGTCGGTTAATGTTAAATCGTCACCCAATTAAGGATTGAACAGGCTTAACTTCTGTGATCAGGTGCAAACCTGCTTTACGCCTGACCTGACCTGACCTTAGTGGATCTAAGATAGACCGTTAACGTCGTTAGTAAAAGCATACGTAAAACCTGAATAAAATGGCTATAGAATTCAACTGCAGTCTTTTCAGTGAGTCGATTAATGTTCAATGTTGTTGACAAGATAGTAGTTTTAGTTGTGACGAGTGTAGCGCTGCATTCTGGTGACAAACGTTAGCAGATGTGGTATTCAGTCGAATGCTGGTGCAATGACCACGGACTTAGACGACATCTTTGTTCCCAAGTCGGTCGTCCCCTACACCAGACAGATCGCCTTCCATAGACCAACACATCGGAAATCCCAGTTAACAGACAATTGGAAATATCGATTTATCGATTACTCATTCTGAAAGGAGACTGTTAGTTTCAGTATAATTATCTTGTCATACAAGTGAAAATCAAAAGCAAAATATACGGTTCGGTTTCTGCGTTTACAAACTGCGATGACCGGTCGGTCCAACGATATAATCTGTATTCTCTTTCACTGTGCAATTCTTTACTATGCTTTTCTTTCTTTATCTATCTTTCTGTGTATCTATCTATCTATCTATCTCTGAATTTTCATATATATCTACCACTGCCTTTTCGTATTTATCTATCTCTGCTTTTTCATATATATTTATATATCTACATTTTTCTTTATATCTATCTAGCTATCTATCACAGTCTTATCATATCTATCTATCTATCTATCCATCAATCTATCTCTTCATATCATTCTATTTATATCCGAATTTTCTATCTATCAATCTATCTATCTATCTGTTTTCATCTTTTCATATCTATCTATCACTTAATCTATCTCCAACTTTTTATCTATCTATCTATCTATCTATCTATCTATCTATCTCTGATTTTTCATATATATCTACCACTGCCTTTTCATATTTATCTATCTCTGCTTTTTCATATATATCTATATATCTAAGTTTTTTTTTATATCTATCTAGCTATCTATCACAGTCTTATCATATCTATCTATCTATCTATCCATCAATCTATCTCCGTTTTGTCATATCATTCTATTTATATCCGAATTTTATATATATCAATATATCTATCTGTTTCCATCTTTTCATATCTATCTATTACTTAATCTATCTCCAACTTTTTATCTCTCTATCTATCTATCTATCTAGCTAGCTAGCTAGCTATCTTTATTTCTATCTATTTCCATCTTTACATATCTATGAATCTATCTATCCCGACTTTTCATCTATCTATCTATCTATCTATCTATCTTTATTTCTATCTGTGTCCATCTTTTCATATCTATCAATCTATCTCCGAATTTTCATCTATCTATCTCTCTTTATTTCTATCTATGTCCCCCATTTCTTTTCTATCTATCAAGTTATCTATCACATTTCATGTTCATATATATATCTATTGTATTATGTGTTTATACAATACAGTTCTTTTGTCTTATTCTTGAACGTAACAAGAAATTAGGGTGTTTTTTGTGAGGGGGTACGAATTAATGTGATTTCAGTTTATTTTAACGAGGAAAATTAACTTGATATACGTGGAAATTGAGTTATTAACGGAACGAATTAAACTCGTCAGGTACCACTGTATTATCTTTCCGGTTGACATATTCTGATATATATATATATATATATATATATATATATATATATATATATATATATATATATATATATAACAACCTTCCACACGAGCAGAAAGTGACAAAGGTCAGTTTTTAAGCGAAGTTTAACAGGTTTGAATTTCGAAATTTTTTTTTCTCCTAGACTGGTTGCCTCACCGAGGCTAGAGCCCTAGGATTATTTTATCTTTGGGTGAAAGGCTGGTGTCCCTTTTGGGTTGATATGTCCCTAACTTATGGATGACACAAGTAGCCTGTTTATTATTATTATTATTATTATTATTATTATTATTATTATTATTATTATTATTCACTCCTTTTGAGTTTTCACATCAGCGTTAGCTGATGGTCTTTCACTGGAGTCTGAGTGGCAGGTCTCCAGGACTCTTCTGGGTATTCTGGCAGATTGCAGCAGTGCAGTGTTCTGGATGGTGTTGTAGCGTTGGTTTGTATTCGCCTGGTGGAGTTGTCTGCCCCTTTTAGTTTGATGATGCCCGCTAGGGCACCAGTATAAAAGCGCCGGTTTCAAAGCCTTTCGCTCTCTTTCTAGTTTCAGCAACTACGAGCCACATGGGTTAGATTCTATCTAAACCCTCTCGTGGGGCTCCGCCCCCCTTACATTACTGTAAGTTCTTTACAGCATGGACTATCGCTAGTCTCATGTCTGTACTCTTTTATGTTATATCTGTATCATTCATGAATGTGTCTATCTTTATTTGTGTAACTCTGTTTACCTTATTATGAACGTTGTATCTACTGTTATCCATGTGCTGTGTTATTAAATGTTTGTCTATTAACCTTTGTCGGAGTTATTTGTATCTTAAGTATGTTGAACTTTAAACCATCCTTATAACTGGTGACATCCCGAAGTGATATGAACACTTACCCTTTTTGCCCAAGTCAACCATAAAAATGGTCGTAAAAGTACTTGGGACTTTCAACACGAACTTTTTTAAAAAAAGAAAAAACGGTGACCCCCTCAAAGAAAGTATTTCTTTTTTCTCCGACAGTTATGGACACATTTTTTTTACAGCGCTGGAATTTTTCTAAAAAAATTTAAAAAAAGGATTCAACACCGAGAAGAATTTTCCTTTTTTTTACCTCGAGGAAATAGTTCAGCCTTCAGCCAGGGACAGTTGGACACGTTCCCCCACCCCCAGGGACAGTGGCAGCTTCAATTCAGCGATTACTACTAGGATACGCACATGGCCACACCATGTGACCCGGATTCCAACTGCAAGGCAACTCAGCAAAAACTTTTTGCTACCCCTCAGAAAGTGAGATGTTCAGCTAACATGTCCATTTCAGAAATACGGTATTTTGTGCCTCCCAGACTCAAAATACCGACCTTGAAAATTTCAACTCGACCTTGGCGTCTAGAAGACATTTAACCAGGTCAGCATTGAAAAATGGAACGAAGAGACGTTGAATTTCAAGTTTTTTATCCACACCACACAGAGACATTTTGCTCCATATTTTCCCCAAACTGTTGAAAATTGTACACCTGTACAGAAAATTTTATATGCTAAAGTTGGACCTGAAATAACGTTCGTAAAATTCTTTTAACATTTGTTTTTTTGGGGGCATTTTGTGCCTACCATTTTGTTTTCAGGAGAAAAATTATTCATCAAGGATAAAAGCAGTCCTTATTTCAACTCAGGAATTTGGAAGAAGTTGATTTCTTTAAATTGTAACCATACCACATAGGAGTTTTTCCCACTGGACTTATACATGAAAATTCTCTTGTGTGTATTTTAAATTACATTCCTGTTTTTCATGTTTTTATTTTATAGTTTGCGGGAATATATTATGCAAATTTTATTTCTGTTTTTGGAACTTTTGAACTTTGAACATTCGAGACTCTGTTTCTTTTCCTTAAAGGAATATATATTTTTGTTTTGTTTGTCATGCTTGTCTATGAATTTTTTGCCCGCTAAAAATTTAGGGGGGAGTATTTGTAGCGTTTGTTTGTATTCGCCTGGTGGAGTTGTCTGCCCCTTTTAGTTTGATGATGCCCGCTAGGGCCCAGTATAAAAGCGCTGTTTCAAAGCTTTCGCTCTCTTTCTAGTTTCAGCAACTACGAGCCACATGGGGTAGATTCTATCTAAACCTCTCGTGGGGCTCCGCCTTCTACATTACTGTAAGTTCTTTACAGCATGGACTATCGCTAGTCTCATGTCTGTATCTTTTATGTTATATCTGTATCATTCATGAATGTGTCTATCTTTATTTGTGTAACTCTGTTTACCTTATTATGAACGTTGTATCTACTGTTATCCATGTGCTGTGTTATTAAATGTTTGTCTATTAACCTTTGTCGGAGTTATTTGTATCTTAAGTATGTTGAACTTTAAACCATCCTTATAGTGTCAATCCTTCCTCTGATTTCCAGATTTTCCAAATCCTTTTCCAATCCTTTTGGGACCGTTCCAAGTGCACCAACTACAATTGGTATCATTTGACTTTCCTATTCCATTACTTTTTGAGTTCTCTGGCAAGGTCTAGGTATTTGTCCATTTTTTCATTTTCTTCAGCTTCACCCTATGATCTGCTGGAACTCCAAATCCACCAGTTGACAAGTTCTTTCTTTTTTGTTAATCACACCAGGTCTGGTCTTCTTGCTGGATAGGTGATCCGTTTTTTATTTCAAAGTCCCAGAGAATTTTATGTGTTTCGTTCTCAAAAGATTCTTGGTTTATGCATATACCATTTTGTTGTATGGTCAAAAATTTAATTTTTTGCATAATTCCAGTGGATCACCTTCTCAACCCAGTCGTGTCTAGTTTTGTATTTTCGTTGTGCTAGTTTGCTATTATTATTATTATTATTATTATTATTATTATTTTAAACAATCGGATTATTTTATTCACAACGTTTTTTTGTTTGTTCCTCTCCT
>CM042164.1:32027177-32039677 GCA_023376005.1 Doryteuthis pealeii
AAAGAGAGATTTCTACTTTTCTTCTTGGCTGGCAACTTTCAGTTTTGATTTCGGGATTCTTTTCTTATCGCTAATTTCATTTACTGTCTACTATGCTAATTGAAATAGTTTAACTTCTACGTAACTTTAGATTTTATTTTCTTTGCCTTGTATGTACTGTATTTGTTCGTTATTATTGTATGAATTGTTTATATAATTATAGGCATTTTAGAACATTAGTGCTGTTATCGAAGTTTATTTTGTTTAGTTTTGAATGTATGTGTCTGTTATGCAATGCTTCTAAAATCCTTAGTCTTTGTTTATATATTTGTTTTTCTAAAATGGTGGTGTTATCGTTGAGTATTTTTCGGGATTTAGTATTGGGACAAGAGTGTGTTTTTAAATGTTGGGGTTATTGAGCTAGTGTCTGAAACGTGCATCGTAAGATGCCTGGAAAGGTTTGAAAGGACAAAGAACAAAATTTGCAGACAAAGAATGACTGCATTATTCAATAATATATGCTAAAAGAAGAATGCTGCCTATATATATATATTATATATATATATATATATATATATATATATATATATATATATATATATATTATTTATTTCGATCAAATTGGGGCGTTTATAAATCTAAGTTGATTTAATAAAGCTCCCCAAAATCCAGTCTCATTGGGGAGCTTTATTAAATCAACTTAGATTTATAAAGGCCCCAATTTTGGTCGAAATAAATTTATTATGGAATAACGGTGTTGAGTTTTTCCTTCCTTTCAATGATAAATATTGCCCTGTATATAATTTAAAAAGTTTATTATACATTGAGCTCTCTAGTGATTTAAGGATTCACTGTATTCATACATACTGGATCATACAATAATAATACAGTGTGTCTTAGAAATCACATATAGAACCATCCCTTCCTACCAAGTTTTAGATACCTCACATCTAATATATATATATATATATAATATGTGTGTGTGTTGTGTGTGTGTGTGTGTGTGTGTGTGTGTGCAGATATTTAGAGGGAAAGTTTATTCATACATATGTATTTATAAAAATTAGAAATACGCATGCTACTAATAGGTGAAACATAGGAGCTCTCTGGGAGAGTAGGGATAAGAGGGGAAGATGTAAACACGAACTATATTTAAATTAAGATTAAAAATGACCTCCTATAGCAAGACTAACTAGGTCAGGTCTAAATAGTTTTTCTACATAACTTTACATTTTATTTTCTTTGCCTTATATGTACTGTATTTATTCGTTTTGGTATGTTTCATTTCTATCTGTGCTTTCTTAAGTTTCAGCACATTGGTATCTGTTAGGTTTCTTCTATTGAGAAGTGATGCTTTTCTATGTTATCTCGTTCTACTCTGCATTTGATGCTCAACAAACTGTGCATTTATCTCTTAATTTGCTCTATAAGCCGACAGCTACTGCTTTTAAGTGGGCGGTGAGAAAGATTTCATATTCGTCATTTGGAGTATGTCTGATATCTCCTAAAGAGCATCAAACTTGTTTCTCACAGTTACTGAATGGTGATTGCATATATTGCTATTAGCAACTGCAAACCAGTCATATCGTACAGATTTTCCGGTTTACTTCTTATTTCTACGTATATTCAGGCGAATATTTACTGAGACAATTCAGTGATCAAAAGATACTCCTACTGAAGTAGAGCATACCCTGCTGGTCATAACGATATTTATCCACTTTTCGTTTTTTGATATATAATCTAACTGTGTATATAATATATATATATATATATATATATATATATATATATATATTATATATATTGTTCATTTTGACTGTTTACAAATTTGATAATGGTTTTATTTAGAACTGGGTGTTTTGAAGATGTTATTGTTTTTTATGGTTATAAAGTTACGGTTATATATATATATTATATAATATATATATATATATATGTATGTGTGTGGTGTGTGTGTGTGTGTGTGTGTGTGTGTGTGTTGTAAACAAATGTTTGGTACAGATAAATTTATATATAGTTTTAAAAAGTATCATACTTTATTGATCAGCAATTTTGAATAGTAAAAAGAAAGGGTAGCGAAATAAAGGAGAAACGTAAAGGCCCTTTCGACCGGTGCTTTTTCAAAAACAACGACGATGAATTGGGTAAAAAGGGGGATTAAACCATATAAAATGCCCTACCATTGTGTATGGTTTAATCTCCCTCTTTTACCCAATTCATATACAGTGTGACTTTTAAACGATCTACCGGTCGTTATTTTTGAAACAGCACCGGTCGAAAGGGCCTTTAAGTTTCTCTTTTATTTCGCTCCCTTTTCTTTTTACTATTCAAAATAAACTATGATGTTTTTAAAATTATATATATATATATATATATATATATTATAATGGTACACAGTAATAACCTACTCGACTTTCACTATAAGGATCTTCAGGGTTAAAACCACTGAATTAATCAAGATAATGATTAATTACAGCCGATTGTACGTGTAATTTTTTTGTCCCGGGGGCTCGTTTCACACGAACATGCCCCGCGTCGTAATGGTAGTTAGCAGTGCCGCCCTACTCTGCGCCGCGACCCTGCCTTCGTCGAAGTTAGTCGTTCGATCTAACAGATTGCCAAAAAATACACACGTGCGATCGGCTGTAATTAATCAATATCTGGATTAATTCAGTGGATTTAACCCTGAAGATCCTCATGGGGAAACTCGAGTAGGTTATTACTGTGTACCATTATAATAATAAGTTTGCTCTACTCACGTATTGAGCACTTCATATTTGTTATATCGCTGGTTTATCATTGTGAAACTTACATCAACTAGCCATTGTGACCAATTTCACCGGTAAGTCACCTTTTTCATATAAAATCATATATATTATATATATATATATATATATATATATATATATATATATACGCAACTACATTTAATACTTATTGAATTTATTTTTTCTCCGTCATCTTTCATTTACGTTGGTTTCCTTTATAAGCCATTTGATTGTTATATATATATATAATATATATATATATATATTATATATATATATATATATATATATATATATATATATATATAAAGGAGATATTTTGGTATGTACGTGTCGACGTATAACTCCAGAACGGGAGGTCACTCAGATTCAAAATATTGCATACACATTGACATCGTTCTAACTAAGAAACACTCTAAATTTGGTTATTGATTTTTACTGATTAAGGGATATAATTAATTAATAAAACAAAAATCAAACGAGTTTTTGAAAGCTATAGCATTGCTGCTGCTGCTTCTGGTGTATTAGCAGACGCTTGCATGCTGATTTTTCAACTACCCGAAGAAAAAGAAGAAAGAAAGAAAGAAAGAATATCAGCTTCCAGTCATGACTAAATTTTAACGTAAAATAAAATTGGTTTTTTTCTAAATCTTTAAAAAATGTATTTTATAATCTTTTTAAATATTTAATTTGTATTCATTGAATTATTTTTTACAGCCTGTTAAAATATTTTGCTTTGGAGAGTCGATTATACGAAGTAAAATCATACTTCCTATGTTTTCAGACTAACTTTTAAAGTAAAATCAAATCTTTGTCCATATTCTTAAATTGTACATTGTTTCAAATTTAAATGTCAATAAAAATCAGTCACCAGTATAGGGTTGTATAAATGTAAATAAAAAAATGATAAAACGAGTTGTTTTGTAATTAATACTAATGGTTAAAAAAGTCTTACTAATTTAGAGAACTAATGAAACGTTTAAATGTTTTTACAATACTATCTTGAGTTTAAACAAAGATTGATATTGCAATACGAAGAATTTAATGTTTCGATTCTCAGCTTCTTTTATCGTTAAGAACTGAATTTGAATTGTCATGTACAAAAAATTAAAAGAAATATACAATGTATTTCTAACTCATCAAGCAATTAAAAACTGAATTCAAAATTATACCCAAATACTATTATTATTTTCAAACTGGAGTTTCAGTAAGACTTTTCGTAGAAAAGTTATATTTACAATAATTACAATAATAATATATTATACTAGCAAAATTACCCGGTCCATGACCGGACGAAAAGATTTTTAGGAACACCATTTTTTAAAAATCACTGAAAATTTATGTATTACAGTGTTTATTTTAGGGATTTTTTTTAAACATTGAAAATAGTTTTTTAAAATGTAATCCTGAATTGTTTAGTGTTTTGAAATAATTTTATGTCATAATATTAACATTTTTTTATGTAGAATTCAGAATACGTTCTTTTATAATAAAAAAAAATCCCGTATAGAAACTTCAAAAATCTTTTGATATAATTATTCAGACTATTATCTTTATTGAAAAAAATTAAAAATCGTTTTTTATCAGTTTATTTCTTTTCAGATTTCATAAAATAAGCGGGGTGGGGGGAGACCTCGTAAAAATATTTCCCCTAACATATATACCTAATTCAGACATATTTTCATTTGGCTGAACTTGCACAACGGTCGGAAAATTAAAACGGAATGTTTGTTGGTGTTCAACCATGACAGTTTAGCTACAGTCTATGAATGAACTTTTTGGGAATTGGGTTACGGTCTAGGGGATTAAGTTTGTGTTTAATTACATATTGCTTAATAAAAAAAACACAAATTACTATACATTTAATGTTGAAAAATATTTTTTAAACTAAGTTTAATTGAAATTATACATTGCAATATTAACACAAACAACTGTCTCAATAATGGGTTCAATAATTAATTTCAATGGTTAATTTAATGTATAGTAATTTGTTTTTTGTTGTTTATTTTTTAAGCAATATGTAATTAAAAAGAACCTTAATCCCCTAAAACCGTATCCCAATTCGCAAATGTTAATTCATAGACTGTAGTTAAACTGTCATTGGGGACTATCAAAAACTTTCCGTTTTAATTTTCCGACCGTTTTGCAAGTTTAGCCTTTCATTTTTAAATTTCAGTTGATTTAACGGTACGAAAATGTAAACATTGTTTTCGTTCTTAATTTTCATTGTTTCCGTAAGCTGAATTTTTAAAAAATCATCAGGGTTTGTTTTTTTTTTTCTTCTTCAGAATGGTCCCAAAAATTTAAAAAAAATTTTTTCAGTGATTTTTTTTTTTAAATTTTACTTTTAAGAACCCCCTGATGTTCCTAAAAATCTTTTCGTCCGGTCATGGACCGGGTAATTTATCTAGTATATATATATATATATATATATATATAATATATATATATATATATATATATATAATATATCAATTGACGCTAACAGCATGGCTTACTAGGATTCCTTCTTGCTACTCGTTTCAATTAGTTATCACCTCTGGCTTGTCTTGCACGCCATGTAGAATCCTCACAGAGCTGATCGATTTATTTTGGGGCCTACACTGGTTTGTCCATATGTAGTTGTCCAGAGGAGAACGTCTCTTATGGGTTCTTCCTTACTTTCCCAGCAGTGTGCATTGTTGGAGTTTTTCTGTATATAAGGCATGGGAAAAGTGGTCACTTCTAAATATAGACTCGTTGACTACCACGTGACCACCGAAGATTCCTATTATCCAATCACTGGCAGTGCTGCTGCTGCTGTTGGTGTATTTATAGAGGCCTGATTCTAATCTTAGCTCACTGCTACTCGGACCATCTTGGACGTCGGGCCTAAAAGGACACTATCCCACAAGGACTTATTGGTTTACTCACTTGTTTACTCTAAGTTCTTTTACAACTAGAACCAAGGATGTCTGCCAGTTACTCAACAGGTTATGGGCCCAGCACGCTTCCACTGCGCCATTGAGAACAAGGTACGCCAAGCCATTTCAACTTTTCCCACCTGATGAGGGGAATAAGGGGAGGAAAATTCATGTTTAATCCCATTCTCAATTAATAAATTTTGAAAGTTTTCTGACAGAAATTCGCTTCCATTGTCACTTCGTATGCGTTTGACTTTGCCATATTGGCTTACATCTGCTAAGTATTATTTCGTAGCCAGCAGAGTATCAGATTTATGGGCTAGAAAATATAATATCATAAGTCCAGAAAAATCGCCAATAAAATTTAGAACATACCTGAAGTTGGATTTCCCAAGAGGCTCAATTGAACCAGCTAAGTCGCAAAAAAAACAAGCGAAAATATCTGCGTTTCTCTTTTCCTTAACACTTCAATTTTAGTCTCGACCATTTTTCCCTGAATACATATATTACAACAGTTAGTTTTAAATGAGGTGTAAATTTTATTTTCATTCCATTTACTACTTTTGGCAGTTTTTTTATATCATTCATGTTACAGTGGATGGTTTATGTAAGAGAAGGTAGGTGATTGTATAGCTGCTTTTTTGGGGATGCTTCTTCCAAGATTTTTTCAAGACATAACGCAGCATCTTTGTGTAGTACCGGTGGTGCAGTCACACAGCTGCCCTCACACTACTCTAGTAATGAATGAATTGGTGTAATAAATAACCCCTTATTTTTACTAACACATTTTTATCATATATTTGCTTGTAATAACCGGCTCTAATATTTGGCAGAGCCGAAAAATATATCTACAACGTTCATATCATCAAGAGAAAAAACAAACAAATATATATTTGTACTTTCAAAAGTACTGTAATACAATCAAAATCAACGTAGTCTAGACCTTGATGTAGCGTAACATTCTTACTTGGCTATTCCAATCAGACATAATGAATTAAGAAATTTGAAAAAACGAGTGTTCCAAAATTAGATGAATTTATTCATCAAAGCTTAAACGTTTCAGTTTCTTTAAACCTTCATCAGGATGTATTAAAGGATGAAGAAATTGATGGATGTTTTATAGATGTGTAACGTTGTCCCCTTTTTTTTGTAGTCACAACTGCTAGACTTTATTATCGTGCTCGCCTCGTGTGTGTATCGGATAGGAGGAAAGGCAGAGAGAAAGAGAAAGAGAACACTACTTGATACTGTGACCCCATACTAGGCACCAAAGGCCCCTCCGTTCCCTACGCGTCCGAAAGCCAAAAGAGACTCGTCCTTTTCTTCGTCGTTCCACGTCACCACGTGACTTCCGGTCAACACCCAAAACTTCCGGTTGACACTCAATTCTCCATTCGGGGTCACGCTACAGTCAAATCATAGTTCATCCTGTGTTGTGTTCATTATTCTTTCTAAAACCTTTATCATCTCTCACTTCTTCTTCCTCCTCCAATATAGCAGTTCTATCTCAGAAAAGTCAGGATAATATCCCCATCTTGCTACAGATGACAGGAGATAAAACATCTTTATAACATTTTTTGTTGTGTAACTGTATTTGTTCAGTGTTAATTTTACTATTTATTATTTCCATATTTACTCCCATAATGAATTAAGCAGACTAGTATGCTGGAATATAACAGGTTATATAATAAATTGAAATAAACAAATGTTCACAATACTAGGGTAATATTTTTAAAATATAGGCCATCGTATCCATGATGGTCCAATTTCTCGTAGTCGGAGCAAATATGAATTATAATACTTTATGCCGGGGTAGGGTTCAGTTTATGTATGGGAACGATGCTCCTGCTAAGTACTACAGTCGTTTTGTTGGATGATACAATACTATAGGGCCCTGACGGAAAGCTGTTTTTGTCCCTGTTCCAACTCGGCTGAAATACGATACCCAAAAGCTGTCAACGGGGTCAAATAAAACAAACAGGAACGCCTTCAGATAATTATACACAAGATATATACATTTATTGTTTTTTATATACAATGTTTTATATTCTTGTATAATGTCAGAAGAGCGAGGTGATTTTCTTTTGATAATTGACTGGCGATCTACAGCTAAAGGATAACTTAACTTGGTTTGTTACTGAATGGCAGGACATCAGAGAACAGTATGGACGGCGACAAGGGATCAGACGTGTAGCGATTTGTAGCGGTGGCGGCGTGTCAGACCCTGGCGGACGTCCTCTGCTTCTCTTCTCGGTCTGTTTTTTTATGGGATCCAGACCTTTCCACCCCTAACATATGTCTCTAATTGGCCAGCCACTCGATACTATTGCCTTCGTGTCTAAATGGTCATGTGCCAGCCTAGCTTGTATCTTTCCATTTGGGTTTTTCCAACTCCAACGAGTCAAGGCCAATCATTGTTTTATTTATCTAAGTTTTTGAAATTGTTGACCAACTTTTCAAAAACTGGAATCTTATTGTTAAATTATCATTTATTTGGCAAAAATTTAAAATCCGATGATATATGTCAAATTCCATAATTTAAAAAATTTCTTTGTCTACGTAACATTTTTTGCTTAGATAAATTTATATTTTTCAATATAAACAATTATTATTATTTTATATTATTGTTTTTCTTATTTTACTTTTATATTTTAAACAAACCACACATAATGACATCGAAATTCGTCGTTGTTTCAAAATCCCAACACCGCTCGAGAACGTTTTTGCCATCCATGCACGACTTGCCATACACTACTGTTAATTGGCGATGAATTTGAATCGGTTTAATTTTGCGTTCTAAACTCGAATATCTGCGTCAATTGAGGTCTCTATGACAAACGACCGCCAAGCCAAGTGTTTTACAGTGTTTTGCTTGAAGCATTGTGTTTATATAGGCTTGGTGGTTGATTTTGAAGGCTATCACAATGCAAGTGTAAAGAAAAATAAGATAACTAAGTTTGTTTAACTTTTATTTTTTTCTTAATGTTTCGAGATAAAGATCTCTTCGTTGAAGAAATCTTTATTATATTTGAAATTTTAGATAAGGATCCCGACACTACGAATTTGTCATTATTACAGATTCCTGAAATTTTCCATCTTCATATATTGTTGGACTTATCATATTTTAAACTTTCTTTTGTAGCCGGAACATTTTCCAGAACTTTTTGATACTTATATACACTTTTACTGCAAACTCTTTTGAGCTTTTTTAATGATAAAAATGCTTATAATCTTAAAAAATAAATTTTATTTTATTTTTAACATAGGATACGCATTTTATTTTTTAAATGGAAATTCCGGTATTAATCGAGAGCGTGCTATGCCTCGTGATTAATGGTATATTTATTTCGTCTTTCCGTTTTACAATGTTGCTTTGATAAAGACCTCTTCATATGGTCGAAACAGATTTCTGTCAGCAAAACTTTTAACATCTTGTTTTTTCTACAAACTTTCTACGCATATTGTCGGATTCATATCCATTTTACCTTTCATATATATATAATTTAAAAAAATAATTTACTTTTCGCTTTTATCGTTTTAGCTTTCAACATCAATGTGTTAATACCTTATAAACTTAAATGGAAATATTTAATTTACAAACGCGTTATTTGCCTTACTTTTAATTCCATGTGACATTCCTATTTTCACCTTTAGTTGTCAAAATTCCTAGCAAATAAGGCAATTAGAGTAACCTTCCTTGACTTTCATTTTGAAACAAGCCAGTAGCTATTTTGAAAGTCTCCGTGTGAAATAAACAAATCTTAGAAACTTTTTCGAAAACAATACAACTGCATGCTTTAGCACAACAATATCATAAAATGTGTTCTTAATAACAATTAAGTTCATTTCAGATAATTTTATGCTAGGAATTTAGCCAACTGACTTTTACTTTGAAACAAGCCCGTAGCCATTTTGAAAGTCTTCGTGCGAAATACACACATCTTAGAAACTTTTCGAAAACAATACAACTGCATGCTTTAACACAAACATATCATAAAATGTGTTCTTAATAACAATTAAGTTCATTTCAGATAATGCGCACGCAAAAATCTATGCTAGGAATTTTGACAACTAAAGGTGAAAATTACCCCTATTCATAATGTTGTTTCTTTCGAATTGAGATTTATTCATATTAACATCTTGTAACCACCAAATCCTAACAACCCTTCTTCAATAGAAATTGGCGCCCTCTATTATTTACTGACTGTATCCTCTGCAGAGGGTTTACAGTTTCACCAAAAGCGGTATCCTGGATATCAAACTAATCTGCATCTGATAGTGAGACTTCAGTTTTGAAAATCTGATAAGTGTGGATTAATTTTCTAGTGCCATCAATTCTAGGTCCACTATTACCTGAAGTGGTAACATCTGTTAGGGTATCATGTATAGGCCAATAGGTATTTAAAATTATTCGTATTCAATCGAAATGTGTTCAAAAACAAACTCTTACGAAGCAACTCCGTATAAACTTCAAATATAAATGTACAATCAAAGTGTTGACGGGTTGACATAACGTTAAAACTAATCGTTGTGTTTGTTTTGTTTTACGGTATATCAACCTCATTGGGTCATTTAATACCGACAAAGTTTTGAAATAAATTCATTCTTAATGGATACTCATTTTTTTATAAACACATTTTACTATTTAACCTATAGATGGAACTCTAACTGGTACTACCTCTCCGGATCAGAGTGGACCAGGGAGCAATGGTGATGAAGGGAGGCCCCACAGTACCTAGACTTCCAGAACTGGAACCTCACCATTAGATAGAGTTTAATGTCATTCACAGGACATGAAGACCCTCAGCCACCGTCTTCTAGCACCCATATGGTAAAATGGGTTGGGGCTTGCTTTAAAGGAAACAGGGTTGGGCAATCATATAGGTTCTAGGGTTTGACGGGACCAGCCGATTAATCGGAGGAGTTCTCTCCGACCGTCTAGCCTAAATAAGGGTCTAAGTTGAGTGTTGCATGTCATGGACTTCTCATCCACCGGAAGCCATCCTTACACATCATGGGTCGCTACGCACAGCGAACAAGTGGCCCCATTGGGGGGGGGGGTATTATCCCTCTCCAGAGGTGCAGCCGGTGTAGTCTAAAGCCCCACCAACAGGGCTGTAGAGCTAATGAAACACTCAAACAAAAAAGTTGCCGCTAGCCCTTTTATGATACATAAATATAATATCGTAAGCAACCCACAATTGTTGGCACTCTTGAAATTTCCCGGCCTTACAGGCGGTGTTCAGTAAATTGTTATACCTTAAAAATAAGACTATTAAGCAATAGATAGGTTTGAACAATACTTTATAGTGAGGCAAATATATCATTAATTTTTTTAATTTATTTTGCCAATGCAAGGTGGAAAATTTTATGCCACCCGACCGGACACTTGTTCGGGATATTGTTAGGAGTAACTATTAGAGTTTGGGTTAATTCATATGCTAGATTCATATGTTATGGATTCTTGTAGGGAGAAGAAAAAAGTAAGATTTACCATCAAATTTTGAATGATATATTTGATTAAAAATAAATCAATTTTCAGAGCTATCTATCGCTTAATGGTATTATTTATTTAAGGTATAAGAATTTACTGAACACCGCCTTTACGGTAGAGAAAGTTCAAGAGTGCCCATTTTTATCATCATCAAGAAGATAATTTTAATAACAACTCCTTACTAAATAAGATTTGTCACCGAAGTTAAGCAGAGAAGTGGTCGTTCACTACTTAACTGGGTGACCAGTTAAAAAACAAAAGATATGATAATCAACCGGAATGCTTATCCTTGTTTCGGCATTAAATAACCCGAAAGAGGATTGATTTGCCGTAAAACAAAACAACCAACAAACAATGTTTAGCTAAGGATCAAGTTAAATAAGAAATAGCTAAACTCAGAAAGTGTAGTTTGCTATATTCGGAGTGACTAAGTTACCTCACATTTTCAAAATAAGGTTTTCCCTGAATATAAGGGGGAAGGTAAAAAAAACATTCGCATATTCACTTTAACATATATTTATTATTGTCACATTGCGTTCTGAGCATGCGTGCCGAGAATTAGCACCGTTGTAGTCATGTGACCGATTATCATCCTGATCGAGATATTTTGCTTACTGTCTTCACAGTGTAAACAAGACCGCTCCACTAGCAGTAGTCATCAATAAAGTGACTCATTTCTCTAGTCGGAAGGAGTGTCAGTGGTAAAAATTCATCGGTGGCTTTCAGCAAAATACGGGAACAGTGCACTACCGCGTAGGGTTCTTTATGGGGGGAGAAGGAAGTTTAAAGTGGTCGGACAAACGTGACACACAAAAAGTACGCAGGACACCCGTCAACTGCTTCCGTGCGATAACGGCTGAAAGCCTCTAAGCCGGAACCGCGACCGGTGTCGCCACGGTATTACGAAAGGCGTCTCTTTTCGTTCCGCTGGAGCCTGCCATAGCGGTCGTCTGTCGCTAGTAGCGGCAGCGGCTGTCGTGTTCGGCGGGTGGGTTCGCCGTCTCAGTTGGGCGTGGCTTGTCGTCGTTGCATAAGCGGCGGCGTGCGCGAACGGGCCAACCGACTTGACATCCGCGACAGGCGGGATTTTGCCGTCGCCGTCTTGTTTCGAACCCCCCGTGAAGCGTGAGACGAGGGATCGCTCGTAGACCACTTGACTTCAGGCCCGGACAAACGTGACGCAGGACTTCGGACAAACGTGACGCACAAAAAGTACGCAGGACACCCGTCAACGTCCACCACTGATGAGAGAATTCAGCAAACCAGCGAGTTATCATCGATGAGATTAGTTATGGTTCTGTCTATCAAATCATCCACGATGAGCTCGGCTTCCATAAAACAAAAGTGCGGATAATT
>CM042164.1:32042177-32054677 GCA_023376005.1 Doryteuthis pealeii
TGTTAAAACAGAATCTGGTATTTTATTTTTTGCCTTATTCCCTTTTTGCGTCCATGCCCCCCGCCAATGATCAGGAATGTTTTAGACTGGAATAAAGCTCATTATAAAATGTGCCGTTGTCCGTTTTATTACTGACATTAAAGGGCTTGTAGCATGAGATTATTGTTGTACAGGGCTTGTCATTAAGTGTAGGACACATCATTCTCGGTAAGATTTTTTTCTATTCTATTTACGCATAAAAGCATCTTCAATGGCGACGTTAACGGAATGTGTCCATGCAGGTGTCAACACCCATCATTCCATAAACGGATTCATGATATTTTAATTTTAGTTCACTGTGTTAATATTTATGTTCTTGTACAAAAAGAAGAATTAGAATAAAGTAAAGTAAAGTCGTCAGGGCGGCCTACTGTCGGTATCAACCAGACAGCGAGGGAGTCTATCGCCTTTTCAATAGCGCTAGACCAAGGAGATTATTTTAGCGTCTGAGGTGGAGCGCCACACCTACAATCAGCTTCTCACTTTACCGCACAGTTCCCTGTGCTACTCATACGCTGAGTTGGCGAGGGCCGGTATCGAACCAAGTACCATGTGGTTTCTAGCCGAACGCTCTACCGACTGAGCTAAACCGGCCCTATACTAGAATAGAACTCGCGCCAAAAAAAATAAAACCTGAAATTTTGTAGAAGATAGACAATTTCAATTAGCATGGTAGACATTAAACGAACTTTTCAATGTCAAAAGCACCCTGATATCAAAGTTAAAAGCTGCCAGCCACAGAGAGAGACTGCAAAAGTAAAAAGAGCATTATCCTTAGTATAATACTGAAGTGAATTTGATGGTAAGATTTTAGTGTTGGAATTCTGGGAAATGTCGAGAAACCCTTCATCGAGATTACTCCCAGATACACACTGACTCGGAGTGTTACGGTTGCATCTATGGACCAAGTAAAGCTGTTTAAAATTATTCGTTTAGACCGTGCGCAAAAAAAAAAAACACTCAAGAAACAACTATACAAAAAAATAAATATAAACGTATAATGGTCGTTATTTATGCATAAATCTGTATGCATAAAAAGGCCGGTTTAGCTCAGTCAGTAGAGCACCTGGCTAAGAATCGCAAGGTTCTTGGCTCGATATTGATCCCCACCAATTCAGCGCATGAGTAGCACAGATTGAGTAATCTGATCTGCGTAGTAAAGTGAAGAGCTAACGTTTAGTGTGTCGCACTATCTTAGCAAAATACAATCTCCCTGGTCTAGCGCTATCGAATAGGGGATAGACTCTCTCGCTGTCGGGCTGATACAGAAATTACGCATGAATTAATCTGTCATGCCGTTAATATCAATAAATCAAAATTTTACGTCGGCTTTATGCGAATGCTTGAGATCAAACTGTTTGACTTTCTTTACAAAAAATGAAGTAATGTTGGTATATCAACAACAAAGACGATAATTAACTAAATCAAAGGAAAAACACAGGTGATTTGTTTATAGCGGTGAAGGTATATTTAGAACCAGGTACACTTTATGGATGCGATGATAATAGACCATCAAAGTAATACAGATTCTCTCAACAATATATTTTGAATTAGCATTATTTCCTTCTTCTAGATTAGTGCCCACCAATACCAATTAGAGCTCAACTGATGCTGTAAGCATCATTTCTCACTAGATCATCGAAGGTAAAGAGCGATGAGCCTATTCAATAGTTAATTGGGTGACCACTTAAGCAATGGAATGTACTGTAAGCTTCCTGGGTCCTTTATTTATCAAATTGACTTGATTCGGCATTTAATGACCCGAAAAGGGTTGATATGCTATAAAACCAACCAAAATTAGAAATCTAGGTCTGCCCTATTGTCTTCTACCATGAACAGACACATCTTTCCTTTACAATCATTAATAAAACTAGTACAAAATAAAAAAAACACCATCTGGGCGATGTAAAAATAGATTTTTGAAACATATTGCCTGAGGGGTGGGAGTAAAAAAGTCAATGTCAGTGAGTTTGTACCCTAAGTAAAATCATCAAATTCATTAAAGGATTAAAAGATAAAACAATTTGAAATATAAACTTTAAATATGTATTAAAATAAAACAAACTGTATATAGATATGTAATACCAGTCATGTATTTATCAAAACTTGTTTTAAAAAACAATGAGGACTGTCTAATGTTGCTTGTTCAAATTTTGAGTATATTTATTCTATGTTATGACGATTTTGGGTAATGTGACGTAAACAGTGTCGTAATTTTTGTTACAGACAAAAACCGGGAGCGAATCTCCATTTTAACAGATATGATGAATGTATAAATGAAAAAAATATATCTTTAAAGAAATTTATTGTCAGGATGTTGTAAATTATAATTAGTAATGCTAATATAAATAAAACCGAAGAATTAACATAAGGAAACAAAAAATAACTGTTTTTTAAAGAAATGACTAAGAGAATAATTTTGTTTTTGTGGGGAGAGTCACCTTCGAGAAAGAAACGAGATTTAACGATAAAATAAGGGCGAATAGAATCACTGATGCCATTTAAATGATTTATCTTTCACTCTTATCTTATCGTAATCTTTAAGTTAAAAGAGCAAGAGAAAAATGAAAGCGGTAAGACGCCTTGCCTTTGGCGACACTTTCGATAAATTTACCCAATCAAAAATTGCTGGCTTGTGGTCAGAACGGCGATGAAGAACTGATTAATTAGATAACAAGACATGTAGCAACAGATCGCAATCAGTAAATGACTGCTCCCTACAGGGAAAACATGCAAGGCTTTTCTTTTTTCCTTCATTACAAAATGATAGCAATAATAACAACATGTCGATGGCGAAATATTAAAATAACAAGAAATATGTATTGAATTAGCAAAATACCACACAAGCAGTGCGTTGAGTAGCTAAATTTATTGATTTGAATTCGAATTGGCGAAATATTAAAATAACAAGAAATATGTATTGACTTAGCAAAATATCACATATGCAGTGCATTGAGTAGTTAAATTTATTGATTTGAATTCGAAATGGCGAAATATTAAAATAACAAGAAATATGTATTGACTTAGCAAAATATCACATATGCAGTGCATTGAGTAGTTAAATTTATTGAGTTGAATTCGAAATGGCGAAATATTAAAATAACAAGAAATATGTATTGACTTAGCAAAATATCACACAAGCAGTGGGTTGAGTAGCTAAATTTATTGATTTGAATTCGAAATGGCGAAATATTAAAATAACAAGAAATATGTATTGACTTTGCTAAATATCACACAAACAGTGCGTTGAGTAGCTAAATTTATTGATTTGAATTCGAATTGGCGAAATATTAAAATAACAAGAAATATGTATTGACTTAGCAAAATATCACATATGCAGTGCGTAGAGTAGCCAAATTTATTGAGTTGAATTCGAAATGGCGAAATATTAAAATAACAAGAAATATGTATTGAATAAGCAAAATATTACATAAACGTTGAGTAGCTAAATTTATTGACTTGAATTCCTTGTCGTCATTATTAACTCTGAAGTTTCTCGGATTCAATTTTTACTTTTGGTTAAATACTCCACCATCTTTGATTTTACATTTTTCAGAGTTTCAAATTTCACTGTGTAATTTTTATGTGCGAATACTAAATAAATTCTTCCGGGCTGTGATTGAATCAGTGCTGCTCTATGACTGCACCACTTGGACCCTAACGGGGCGCCTGGGGAGTATGCTAGATGGGAGCTGCACACGAATGCAGCGTGCGATCTTCAACAAGCTGTGGAAACAGCACCCCAGAAGGAAGCAGCTGTACGACCACCTGCCCTCTATCTCACAAACCATCCGAGTGAGAAAGACAATACATGCTGGACACTGCTGGAGAAGCAAGGTCGAACTCAGAAGCGACGTTCTCCTTGGAAGCCAACACATGGATATGCTAATGTGGGCCGCCTAGCAAGGACCTACATTGACCAGATCTGTGCGGATACTGGATGCGGCGCAGAGGACCTCCATGAGACAATGAATGATAGAGAAGGTTGGCGAGAGATTGTCATGGATATCCGTGCTAATTGCGTGACATGATGATGAAATTGTTTGGGAAATAATGACCGTTTTTATAACACATATATATGTAAAAACCGGCTATTATTTACAAATATCAAAAACGTTTTGTTAATAACTAAAATTACATAAATTGTCCAGGATATGACACTAAACTGCAGTTAGTTGTGGGGCTTCAGTTCTGGAATTAGCGCTTAGTATCTTTCAAACTTCTCACAGAAGTAAAAATGCCCGCCGTATCTGTGCTGTTTTGAATACCCTGGTTGTATCCTGTGTAGTAGAGTAAGATATTAAAAAAGGGTTGAAATAATCTCAGTATGGGAAACCTAGCCAAGAAAGTGAATTATCTAGGGTTAAATTATCTGGCTTTAACATTAAGAGAATAAGAACGCGCGTCTACGTCACCAGACGTTACCATAGATACGTCAGCTAAGTGACGGCTTATCATTTTCACGAGGTTTATTTAACGCTACTTGAGACAAAAAAGCCCTCTACTACCACAACAACGAAATTTAAATTAAAATGTTATAAAATGATACATTTTTAAACTTTAAAACAATAATAAAACTATCATAAATATTAATACATGATTAATAGAAAAACATATAAATTTAATCTATCGTGTCATAAAATTGAAATTATATCCGTGAATTTACATGAGTAAATATATTGTATTTATAATATATAGTATCACCAATATTTCCTTTTTTCGTTTATAATAGCTTCATTTTCTATTGAATTAACGATGCCAGGATTCGATTATATCTAGCACAAGATTATACAAAAAATGCGTATTATTATTTACTAATAAATACTGTGAGCAAAAGGCGCGTGGTCTAATTGTTAGAGTCATAGGAAATGGACTCGGCGAACCGAGTTCAATTCCTAGACGAAGCTGTTTGAATTTCATATAGCGCTAATATCCTTGGGAAAGGTATGAATCCAATTCTCCCTCCAGCTATGGGTTTATAGTAGGGCAGATTGGACTCTTTAACTTTGGCTAGGTAACCAGTCTCGGAGAAGGAAAACTCTGATTTCAAACCTGTTAAACCCCGCTTAATAAATTGACCTTGTGACGCATCCTGCTCGTGCGGAAGGGTTGGTAAATATATATATATATATATAAATAAATATATTTAAAAGAGAAGCACATCCAAAAACGTCTTCTCAGTGTTGTCTCCTGGGGGTCTCCGTGACTTTCAATTCCATTGGGACCAGTCGAGAGCCATTATAATCCCGGTAAGGATTCTGGTACTTTAGTTATTTACTAAGCTTTGTTTAGATGTGGCACAAAGCAAGAAGTATGGGTTGCCCAATGAGAATCGAACTCACAAGGGTCTGCAAATCTAGCTTGCTAACCATTATGGGTATGTGGGGTTTAATAAAAGTAAAAATAAATAAAAACAAAATTAAATGAAATAAATAAATAAATAAAAAGACACAAAAATAACAATCTCCCAGAGAGCTTACCAGAGGAAGAACCTTCCGGGCATGCGCAGAAAAAAAACAAGTTCTTGCCGTCCTTAGTAACGGTTTGATAATAAAATCTCTATCTATACTTCTAACCAGTTGTTTGTTTTACCTCTCTTCATTTAATGCCGTAAAGCTTATTCCCCATAAATTTAATTTTATTACTTTTATTAATCCCCACAGGTATTTTCTAGCACAAATTGAATAATTCTGAATATCTATGTGGTAGTTGGTCGGTTTTTATCCAATCAGAGATTTCGAGATATTCGTTTCCTGTTGATGTTTGTTTTCTAGCTAATGAGGACCTCTGGGAGCGTTTGTTACTCTGGTCATTACTATATGATAGGCATTGCCAAAATTTTACGTATTTTTAATTTATTAAGAGTTGAAATTCAACAAAACTTGAAAAAGAAAAAACGAAGGAGGCCGAACGTAATTTTTGCAGCATTATGAACATTAATGATTTAAAAAATCACATGTAAAAATTATTTATTTTACATTCTTTAAAATGGAAGAATTTTATAAATTAAAATCTGTATCTCTCGAAATTGCGCATTTTTGACGTTTTTTCTCTTTTTAACGTAATGTATATCATTGTTGCATGGGGGTACTCTGCGCAGCGTCCAGCATCTTCGCATAGGTTGTCAATGTAGGTCCTTGCCTGGCGGCTCACACTAGCATGTCCGTGTGTTGGCTTCCACAGGAGAACGTCGCTTATGAGCTCATCCTTGCTTCTCCAGCATTGTCCAGCAAGCCTTAGTTTTAAAGTGGGGGCTCGTTTTACAATTTAGGCATGAATTGGATCCTCCTTTTATGACCGTAATTTTTTTTTCGTCGACGATGATTAAAATCTGACGTTTTTATTTTAGAGCACCAAAGCCAAAAAAAAAAAAAAAAAAAAAAGAAATAACAACAATAAAAGAAGCCCCACTTTAAAACTAACCATTCTCACAAAATAAAAACTTTTAGAATATACACATTGAAGTGACTATTAAAATAAATAAATAAAATATATTCAGTATTGTAAAATAACGGGTGCACGAAAAATAAAACATTTTTTGCAAAAACACGGACATAAAATGAGGGTTCAATTTATTTCATGGTAGGAATTTACGAGGAAATAATTAAGGATTACCCTAATCTCTATCTGACTGTCTGTCTCTCTGTTCAATATATACACGAGAACTCTTCTCTCTATTATATACCCGATGTTGTATAAGGGTTATATAACAGGAGATCCACGTCCCCGAGAAAATGTTTAGAAAAACCAAAGAGGTTTGGTGTGACTTATTAAAACATCAATAAACACGGACATAAAATGAGGGTTCAGTTTATTTTATGTAGGAATTTACGAGGAAATAGTTAAGGATTACCCAGATTAGATGATAGAGATGATAGGTGGTGATTCTTACTTGGTAATTTGAGCTGGACATTGTTCTTAATATTCACTTAACAACAACAAGACTTGGTGTTTTTACGATAATAAAGCTTTATTTCTCCGCGGGGGTAGATGGACCCCGGGAGCTGACAACAACGTCTACGCTCCTTGAAAGCCGGGTTGAATCTGACTAAACTAAAAGGTATTCCCACGCGTCCAATCGCGCGCTTTCTACCGGAAGGTGAAGTCGGGATCATCTAAAGGTCATTCAAAATCCCAACGGGTATGGAATATTACCCACCTCCGATTTTAAATCTAACGAACTTTATTTAAAATTCTAACTACAGGTACGTTCATAAATTATGACTGCTCATAAATTATGTAACACTCCTTGCATCTTCTAAAGTCCTTATCGAAGCATGTATAGAGGAGATTCTGAAATGACAATTCTAACCTGCCAAAAACAGCTCTATTCCGCAGCGCTCCAGAGAGATGACTGACAAAAATCAAGGCTTGTTTTAATAGAGGTGACCTTTACCATGTCATCTGTCCATCAACACCTCCACACTTCCACTGGCCAAGTGTGGCTGTTGATAGTGACAGGTCATCACATGTCAATCTCACATGTACTTCTTTTATATCGGTAATAATGATCAACAAATAACTTCATCGAAAACGTAGTTTCTCCAAGATTGGAATTCAGTTAACATTACAAGTAGAAGTGAATGCGTGTCTTTTCTAAAGTGCATTTTAAATGAACAGTATAATACAGACAATAATAATCATTAAAAAAAAATCTTCATACAATGACTGCTATTTACACAGTAGCATTGCAACCAACAAAGACTTCATGAGATGATGACTCTGGGTTCAGGCATGGTTTCGGGGCCGAAGCATCATTACCACTAACCCAGAGCGTCCCAGCAGTATCTCACGATACCACCAGACTTTGTCGGTTTGGTGTCACAATATAGGATTGCCATATCCACGCTGATGCGGTTAGAGCTTTCTCCTGAATCTTTTTTAAGTATTTCCTCTTGTCTGGTAGACAATAATAATGTTGTCTTTGCTAGTCTATATTTTCATATATTACAACCGGAAAATATTAGTAATACCATAAAATAATAGATAAGACGAATGTAGCCTACGTTGCACGCAGCAGGAAGCACTGTTTACTGTTGCGCATTTTTTTAAAGGATAAATCGTGATAGATCCTTTCTTGTCCTAGAATATTATCAGTATGACCTTCTTTACTGGCAGTTGCACCTCGAAAGATTTTCTTTACTGACACAGGCTGGTAAGGGCAAATCCATCTTTAGTCAATTTTTTAACATTCTTTAACAACACACTGCATATTATCTTATAAATTTCTTATCTTTTGCACATTTCATCCACCAATGATTTGATGACAGACCTCTGTTCAGTCATAGAGTACCCTGTTCCAATTGCCGGCATTTTGAATCGTCTCAAAATCGGTTTAAACAACAATCATTTTAATCTCGCAACAATATTTTTGTTACGGAATTAAAATAATTTTTGAAGTAAACCAATTTTTAAAAATGCAGTTTTTACACTTATATAAAACTAGAAGTGGCTACCCAGCGTCACTTGGGTTAAGTGGGTGGTTGTAAAATATAGTCTCACAGATCCATTATTGTTGAATTGCGAGTTGAATCTTCACAAGAAGCCCCATTAGAATCCCTACGTAAAAAAGACACCGTTAAAAGAAAAATTAATGTCTCTTATTCAAAATACTAAATGCTAAAAAATATTCCATGTTGTTATCATTTAAATTCTATTTTCTAATTATCTTCATGAATATAAATCAAATCTTAATAATTTTTGCTCAAAAATCAAGATGTAGTGATAGTGAATGTGTATATATATTTACTTTTTCATTAATTGTTTTATTTTCTTAGTTTACTCCGGACATACATACACACAAACTGCCCTTTATATATGTACTAGCAGTGGCTACCCGGCGTCGCCTGGGTAGGGGGGAGATTTTTAAAGTTAGTCCCGCAGATCCGTTATTACTGAATCGTGAGTTGAATCCCCGCTGGATGCCCCATTAAAATCTCTACGTAAAAAAGACCTTGCGTTGAACCAGTGACTCTGAAAATAGAAATTTATGTCTACAATATTAAATGGAAAAAAATCCATGTTGTTATCATTTAAATTTTATTTTTTAGATATCTTCATGAATGTAAATCAAATGTCCATTAGTTTTGCTCAAAAATCAGGCTTTGGCGATATTTAATGTGTATATATATTTACTTTGTCGTTAATTGTTTTATTTTCGAAATTTCCTCCGGACATACAGATTCACTCAATTGCCCTTTATATATTTATAGATACATAGATATTTTGAAAAAAAGAAATATGATCTTTTCTCAAAAATCCCCTTATTTCTTAATAGAAAACCGGAGTGGTTGGTCACTAAATTATACCTAACGATACCTGCTACCCAGAGGTAACCAGAAAAAACGAATCGACATTGGGACGCAATATACAATTGTCTCCCCTTTGAGATTCTAGGCTGCAACTCCCACATCACAGGTCTGTTGAACAGTTCCTGCCCTTAGCTTTTACTTTTTCAATGACGGATATCGAAATGAAGCAGATTGTGACTAAGCACATTCGTCCATGCTTTGTCCCCAGAGGATCCAAAACTTTAAAAAAAAGAAGGGTTTTCAACCTTTTTTGAGGTACCCTGCGTTGTGTTCTTTAGAACAATATTGTGTACTTTTGTTGGTTTTGGACTGTAACAGTTTTTTTATCTTTGTATGTTAATGTAATGAAATGTTATCATCCTGTATAAATTGACTTTGTACCTACCGAACATTCAGTGTTATGTTAGCATGTCAATAGCCTAATGCCTTATTAGGAATGAGGGTGCTAGCTTCAAACTAGTACCCACTACTCTTACCTTGTTTCCCAAGTTAAAGGATAGCAACAAATGCCTTGTTGGGAACGTGAGTTTACACCAAACGTCCAATGATAACATCCTTGGTCTGGTAGAATTAGTTACATTAAATTATTACATAATTATCAGATTCCTAATATTTATGTACAGTAGTGTTGAAAGCAAAATGGCTGTTATAAGTTGCAGCCCACGGCCTTGATGGATTGAATGATAAGGCTTGACCTCATCCTGAACCTTCCGGTGGATACCGTGAGAATCGGCGGAGAAGACCCTTTTCCGGTTTAGATTAGAAATAGGTTTTTAGTGAGATCGACCAAAAATCACGACGGTGGTAAGTCGTGTTATGCACGATGCCGACTCAATCTGCGCAGGTAGTCTGGTGGGGATTTCAGAATAAAATATGATCTAAGTTAAATCGAAGTCTTGTGTTATTATCTAAAAACTACCAATGACACAGGGCTTCTGATAAAGAGAAATTCCCAATGGAAGACCAG
This sequence comes from Doryteuthis pealeii, assembly GCA_023376005.1. Classification (NCBI taxonomy): domain Eukaryota; kingdom Metazoa; phylum Mollusca; class Cephalopoda; order Myopsida; family Loliginidae; genus Doryteuthis; species Doryteuthis pealeii. The sequence goes on from CM042164.1 coordinate 32,052,495, forward strand.
ACACGAAGTCCCCAAGACAAAGTCCAGACGCTAGAAGAGACGCTAGAAGAATAGAGGTAAGAAAGTAAGGAAAGAGAGTATACAACAAAATAACAACATACGGGGCCAACCAGCTGAACACGTAATTGAAAATCAAAAGTGCCAACCCCCGGTGACTATGGAACATTTATCTACATTTCATCCAATCAAAAGTGAAAAAAAAAAGGTTGATCCAAGTATCAACAAATAGGGGTGTTCCCGTAACCAAGTGGCGAACGTGCTGTACTCCGACATCGTAGAGTTCAAACTCTGTTCTCGCTATTACATTCACTTCCGGACTAATACCCTTAAGAAAGGTATAAACTCCCACATCTCACCAGCCATGTGTTGAACAGTATCACTACTGTTCTTCTACAAGCTTTGGTAGAAGGGGGGGATATGGGGGAAATGGATATTCGAACCAAGAAGTTCCTGCTGAAGGGGGACCAAAAACAAGCGAGGTCACAGTCTTCTCACGAGCCAGACGTCCTTTTGGTCAACACATTCGTCGTCTTCGTCTAGCAGCTGGAAAATCCGTCGTCGTAGTCGACATAATCTTTAACAGTTCAAAATCGCAATTCCTGTTTAGTTTTGTTTCTGTTGGACTAAGATCCATTTCTTTACTTGGTCGTTCGCAAAGCGCTTCGTCATCGTCGACTGCTTCTGCTGCTGCTCACTGCCCAGCGCTCGACTCACCTGCCATTTATGGACATATTCACCCAAACATCCGGGCACACCAGTCGAACCTCGCGCCCGTCCAGCGTCCAAATTGCACCTGTCCCGGCATGCGGGAGGACATGAGCTCGATCCCGGCAGGCAAGATAATGTCCTGCTCCCCCTCCCCTCTCGTTCTCCGTCACAATTATATAATACAAAAAGGTTGATATACAATTAAACAAATAAACCAAAGAAACTAAACAATAACAAATACTTGAGTATTATTTGAAGTATTCGTATTATTGTCCTAATATTCATTGTTATCTGTACAACGTTTCGGTCGATGTGCCCTCCGGCCTTCTTCGGGTATTTCTTGTTGGACTCGGAATTTAATAAAGTGTTGGGTTCAAAATTCCGTAATGGCTCCCGAGTCCGACAAGAAGGTTCCTGAGTTCGAGAAGGCACCCCAGTCCGACAAGAAATACCTGAAGAAAGCCGGAGGGCACATCGTACGAAACGTGGTACAGATAACAATAAAGATGAGGACAATAGTCCAAATAATTAAAATAATACAAATCAGCAAGCCTCATCTCAAAAATTCAGAAAAGAAAATACTTAAGTTACTAAAAGACAATCAACAGGTTTTTACCTTCTCTCAGAAAGTTGAAGATACGTAACCAATTTGGGATCATTTTTCTGACATATATATTGAATGACCCTCGTAAGTAGACAGTTATTAAATGCAGATATAATCAATTAATTCAGCTCATCAAACCGAACCACTGCATATTAAAGTGAAAATAAAATCTCAAGAGAAAACGAAAATACGATTGACCTTTCAATTATAGAGTCAACTAAATAAGTGAAATAAACAAATGAAACAGACATCAAAATTTCAGCGACAATTTTAATTAAACCGACGTTTTCTTAAGGGTTGAATAATTTAATTCTGTCTTTCTTTCTTTCTTTCTTTCTTTCTTTCACTTTTAGGTCTTTCTTGTTGCTGTTTAAATTTTGTTGATGTTGATAAAGAAGGTGCAATTTATCAGTAAATATCAATGTTTCGAACGTTTAATTTACGCGCGGTGAAGAAAACACAAAAAAATAGATGAAGTGGCAAGAGATGGAACAGAAGAAATCCTATTGAAATACATCACATGCACTGCACACGTGCAGATGTGAAGGCTGCACATTCGGGGAGAATTGTATAAATGTAATTGCATTTATAGAAAATGAGTGGAAACAAATTGTATTGTAATGACAACATAAACATAAATGATGATCACACACACGCATATATATATATTTACGAACAAGGTCAATTTCTTAAGCTGAGTTTAAGATGTTTGAATTCAGAGTTTTTCTTTTCCTAAACTGGTTACCTACCCAAGGTTAAAGAGCCCAGTCTACCCTACTATTTTACCCGTAGCTTGAGGGAGAATATATGGATTCATGCGTTTCCCAAGGGTATTAGCGCTATGTGAAATGCAAACAGCCTTGTCTGGGAT
>CM042164.1:32057177-32104677 GCA_023376005.1 Doryteuthis pealeii
TCAATTTTCTCGTATATCAAATCAATTTCCCACTTTGAAATAGATTGAAATGCCATTAATCCGTTCCAGCACGCCCCTCAGCATCCTACTTTTTCTTACAGTTTGTAATTATATAGATAGGACAGTATTGTATAAAAAAAACATAATGAAATAGCATGTAATGAATTATGTGCTGTAGTATGATTGATGATCTATAAATGATATTTTTCTTTGGCATAATAAATCTGAAAATTTAAATATCTTTTAGTGAAATTATAAGTGTATCTGAAACTCGATGGTACTTTAGATGTTAGCTCTCAACCCAAAGTAAAATTTAGATCAATTGACAGCTCCTAACTCGGAAAAATTGTATCTATCTATCTATATATCTATCTATTTATCTCTTACGTGTTTATCTCACTAGTTCTCATTCTATTCTTAACTACCTATATGTATGTATGCATGTATATCTGTACTTCTTATTGTGTCGATTTTTGAGTATGACTATCTATCTATCTATTTATCTATTATTGTGTGCTTATATATATATATATATATATATATATTATATATATATATATATATATATATATATATGTTGTCTGTTTTCTTTTTGTCTGTATGTTGGTTTGTTTTATTGACTTCTGATCTATCTATCCATAGCTGTCTGTCTGAGTGTTTATCTATCTATCAATCTATCCCTCCCTCTCCTCCGTCTCTCTCTCTCTCTCTCTCTCTCTCTATATATATATATAATATTAATATATATATATATATATTATATATATGTGTATATGTGTGTGTGTGTTGTGTGTGTGTGTGTCCAGTTCCCATTCTCTTCTTATCTATCTATCTATCTATCTATCTACCTGCTCAGTTCTTATTTTCTTCTTATCTATGTATGTATGTATGTATGTTTATCTGTCCAGTTCTCATTCTCTTCTCATCTATCGATGTAAAAGGTTCCCTTGAAAATCTTAGAATACACGAATGCCAGAAAACTGAACTCACATGAAAGTGTTGACACTTAAAAGAAATGTTTCATTGTGTCATTTAGCCTCGACTATTTTTGTGGACTACAGCAAATTTGGTAACAAAATAGATTGAGATAGAAGGAAAAAAGGCATAGAAAGATGAGGAATGAGATTAACATTATATAATTTTTATATACACGTGGCCCTTCCTTAAATAGAACAGAATTCCAGTTGATATGAAAGCAATGACCCAAGGTACTGTAACCCATAGAAGGATACTATGAAAAACAGCAAAATTAAAATCACAGGTAATATCTAAAACTGAAATTTTTATGTTATATATATATATATTATATATATATGTGTGTGTGTGTGTGTGTGTGTGTGTGTGTGTGTGTGTAGGAAGTTTTGTAGAAAAAACAACAAGATGTTTAAAGTTTTGCTGACAGAAATCTGTTTCGACCATATGAAGAGGTCTTTATCAAAGCAACATTGTAAACGGAAAGATGAAATAAATATATCATTAATCACGAGGCACAGAACGCTCTCGATTAGTACCGGAATTTTCAAATGAGTTTTTAAAATGCGTATTTTATTTATATCTAAAAAGCATTCAGGTCCTCCATACACATTTCTGAATATTCGTACTGATAACAACAATTAGAACGAAAAATAGATTACAGACTTTCAAAGTAAATGTATCAAGATTAATGGAATAAAGTTAGAATATCTATTAATAATGGGATTTGCTTCCGGTTTTTGTCTTCAACAAAAATTACGTCACTGCTTACATCACATTAATCAAAATCGTCATAACATAAATACATTCAAAATTTGAAAATGCAACATTAGACAGTCCTCATTGTTTTTAATAAGTTTTAATAAATACATGCCTGGTATTATATATCTATATATAGTTTGTCTTATTTTAATACATATTTAAAGTTTACATTTTAAATTGTTTATTTTTTAATAGTTTAATGAATTTGATGATTTTACTTACTTAGGGTACAAACTCGCTGACATTTAATTTTTTACTCCTACCCCTCAGGCAATATGTCTCAAAAAATATTTTTACATCGCCCGGAGGGTGGTTTTTATTTTGTACTAGTAGTACTAATATACTTAAATGGCTTTAGCTACTAGTGTTAGTTATAGAACCCCATTTAGAATATAAACGCTACATAACACGAGTGTAAATATATATTAAACATATATTATAAATATATATATAATTACACACACACAACACACACACACACACACACACACACACATATATATATATATATATATATATATATATATATATATATTACCGAAATATTCTAACGGAAAATACGCACATTCTGCACAAAGAAAAAAATAAACAAAAACTCCAAATACTAGATGCTTTATACATAAAACAATACAAACCATCCTTAAACAAGATTAATTTCCAATGCAGTACACACATTTTAAAATGCCTAGAGCACCTTTCCCATCAATTCTTCTCCTTCCAGCCTCCACATACGTGAATATAATTTGAATAAATTGGAACACATCACGCCTGATGATGGCACTTCGAAGTGCCTGAAATGTGGTGGACTAATCCACGAATTCTACCCAAATATTAAAAAGTTGGCCAAAAAACTTGAAAAGATCACAAATAAAATTGTTAAACAGGAGATGTGTCTTTTGTTTAATTTAATATGCATAAATGAAAAAATGCTGCCAAACACACACACACACACACATCGTATTATAATGGAGATTGTGTGTTCGTCTGTCTGTAACCGAAACTATATCACTACACAAGTCACAATTCCCTTAGTTATTGACATCACATTCTCAATGATTTTATTTTTATTTTAATCTCAATTATTAATCAAATTGTTTTACATTATTAATACTGTTAACCATACCTAAATACTAATAACATGCAATTGTATTTATATATACAACAAAATAGCGGTTTACATTCTGAACAGGAAGGATAATTTGCATATTGATATTAAAAATGTGATTTTAATAAATATGTACTTAGTATTATTGATTTCTAACTGTTTGGTTTTATTTTAATGAATATGAGCAAAAATATTAGAGATAAATCTTAAATGAAATCCATTAACAAGAAAAGAATAACTAATTTTATTCTTTACTTACTCTTTTAACTAAATACTTAAATTAGAAAAAATAACAATGAAAGACGAGAGTGATGGAAGAGTCAGTTTCAGTTGTTCTATTTTTCGATTATACCCCACCTCTGTTTCAAATCTTTTTATCTGCCTTCTTATTTAGTTGCATTAGCCTTTTTAATTTAATATGATATTTTATTACATTAAAACTTAAATACTTGCACCCGGAGGGTGTATATATTTGCTAGTATATATATATATATATATATATATAATATATATATATATACTGATGGGGAGAAAATCTACATTAATATGTTGTGTGTCATAGTTTATCGATTAGTAATATCATTAGTATTTCGAGCGTTTTTAAGTAAAGAAATGCAACTAAGTTGTGTTTGTAATTCATCAAACTTAAGAGTCAGTCAATCAAATTTCTCATACATTGTTCATCTCGAGTAGTTCTGTCTGTGCATAATTTATACTGATAACAATGACGTAGCAAGGCTTATGATGGTGTATAATATAATGTGAAAGAAAATGATAGGACCTAAATAAAGTCGTTTTCCTCTGAGACATAGAAAACAACGCCACAACCTCATGCCCACTTCCAGCATTGTGCAAATTTGTCTTATATTCGGTCAATTTGGGACACAGAATAACTGAAGAATAATAGTTTCTTCGTTTAACTGTACTAGACACCTTCGTTGGCTTGGACATGTCAGGATAATGGAAAATGGACTCATACCAAAAGATATTTTGTACGGCGAATTAGTAAAAGGCTCCCGATCGGTTGGTAGACCACGCTACGATTTAAAGATGTCTACATGAGAGCTATGAGGATATGCCAAATTGACACAAACAAGTGGGAGGTAGATGCAAAAAATAGAGCGGCCTGGCGCCTCAACGTTAAGTAAGGCACAGAGAGGGGTGAGGTAGAGAGGAGAGTAGTCTCGACAGAAAAGAGTGCCAGAAAGTGAGAGAAAAGCCAGCAGTCCCAGAAAGCATCACAGTGTGTATGCATTCAATGCACCAAAGACTGTCAATCAAGAATTGGCCTGCAGAGTCACTTGCGCAGATGTAGATCCTTTTTTATTTTTTTTTATTTTGGACAGCGCTAGTGAAAAATGGATAGACTCCCTCGCTGCATGGCTGATACCGACATTAGGCCGCCCCGATGACTTTACTCTAGTTACTGTTCTTGTACAAAGATGGCTTTGGCCAAATATAACCCACGAAGATTGATATGCCAGTAAGTAGTAGTAGTAGTAGTAGCAGTAGTTGGTTGGTTGGTTGGTTGGTTGGTTTGATTTTACGGCATGTCAATCCTAGTGTTATTGTATACCGAAGGTATTTTGTTTAATTCATTCTTGTTGGGTATTTAATTCTTTTTTTCAGACTCAAGTTTTTAAACATATTTTTTTAACTAATTTCTTTTATCTATTTACCCCATAGAAAAATCCTAACATGTACTATCGCTCCTAGTCAGAGTGGACCTGGGAGGCAATGAATAAGTATTCCATATACCCCACTACTCCAAAAATGGAACCTCACCACCAGATACAGTTTAACATCATACCCAGGACAATAAGACCCCCAGTCACCACCTTCTATGTAAAGTCATATCAACAAAGAATATTAACAATATTTAATTACATCTTATTATAATGGAGATTGTGTGTTTTTCTGTCTGTAAGCGAAACTATATTACTACACAAGTCACAATTCCCTTAATTATTTACGTCAAATTCTCCATGATTTTCATTCTTTTAAACCTCAATTATTAATAAAAATTGTTTTACATTATTAATACTGTTGACAATATCTACGTACTAATAACATGCAATTGTATTTATATATACAACAAAATAGCGGTTACAGTTTGAACGAGAAGGATAATTTGCATATTGATATTTAAAATTTTTTAATAAATATGTGCTTGGTATTATTGATTTCTAATTGTTTGGTTTTATCTTAAGAAATATAAACAAAAATCTCGTGGATAAATCTTAAAGAAAATTTATTTACAAGAAGAAATAACTGTAATATTATCCTTTACTTCCTATTTTAACTAAATAGTTAAATTAGGAAAATTTTACCAATGAAAGAGGGGGTAATGGAAAATGATGGAATAGTTAGTTTCAAAGTTGTTCTATTTTCGATTATACCCCCCCCCTGTTGCAGATCTTTTTATCTGCTTCTTAGTCAGTTTCATTAGCCTTTCTGATTTAATATGATATTTTATTATATCAAAACTTAAATACTTGCACCCGGAGGGTGCATATATTTGCTAGTACATATAAAGAACATAACATGTTACATAATCTATGCGGTTGCAATCCCCTGTATTTTTAAAGGGATGGTCCTTTTCATATCACGGGCGGGACTTTCGATGGAATAGTACAGAAAGCCCGCGAAGTCACGTGAGACCTGGTTGGATCCTCAGTTTTCAGTTAGACGTCATGTAGAGAAGATATCCTGCCTTAACTGGAACTCACGCGCGCTATGTCAGTCAGATGTTAGTTACATGAAATGTTTAGTTAAGGAAATAAAAGCTTAAGAAAATAACACGGTTTTGATCTAGAAGAAGAAATGAGTTAAGTGCGGCCGACCACCAAGACGAAGTCACCAAGACGAAGAGATGTTTAGAAGAGACGCTAGAATAACAGAAGAAGAAGAATAGAAGAAGTAAGTAATGAAAAGGGTATACAACAAACATTGTACATGTCCCAAACAATAAAACGCACAATTATGTTCGCTGAACAAAACGGAGTGATACAAAAAAGGATAATGACAAACTTCTACGTCTTTTATTGTTAGGGGCCAGAACACAAGACAGGAAATGAGTTAAACAAATATATTAACAAAGAACAGTAATATAAACATATACCAATTAGTCGGTCATACGCGAGGTTGTCTTATCGGTTATCTACTGAAATATTAACACACGCTTAAGTGCAGAACCTGCTGATATTTAGAGTTCGAAGAGTCCATGCGTGCGTGGAGAATTACCTTAACATTTATGATGTTCTGTGAGAGGTAAAACAATTCTAATCAATGAACAGTGCAGGGATAAATGTATGATTCATTAAAAATTCGAGGACCGAAAAATATACTAGAGAGGGAAGGAGAGAGAGAGAGAGAGAGAGAGGGAGAGAGAGAGAGAGAGAGAGAGAGAGTTTGATAGGGGTGAATTATCATGTGACCATCGGATATGTAACGTGGGAAGCCCCACTTACATTTCCCAGGGGAGACAATTATATTTGTCTCGCTACAGTTTAATGGCATATCAAACTTCGTAAGTTGTTTCATGCCAACTAAATCATTGTGAAAATAACAGTAGGGATACTATTTAACCATAACTGATGGGATCGTGTGTGTGTTACATAATCTATGCGGTTGCATAAGATTATTGTCAATCCCCTGTAATTCTGAGGGAATGACCTTTTCATATCATGGCCGGGTCCTTCCATGGAAAATTACAGAAGCCCGCCAAATATGTGAAGTCACGTGGGACCTTTTTCAGAGTCCCCAGTTTGCAGTTGGACGTCAGGCAGAGCGGTCGGCCATTTTATGCTCTGTCTAAACTGGAACTATGTTAGGGTATTAGTCAGCGAGTAAAGGTGATATTGAGGCTGGATTTCTAACTCACTTGCTACGATGTTGCAGATCAGCACTACGTCAGGAGGACTCCCCTTTATGAATCTCCTTTGCTGTTATTTACTTTTTGTGTGGATTTTGAAGATAGAGATTTGAAAATAACCCAGCTGTGCCATGTGTCAATTAACTGACGCAGATGCTTATTTAAAAAATTACGTGATATAAACGGCTACTTCAGCAAGCATCGGTTTCCACGTGATCTCCGAATTTAAGCTGCGATGAGTCTGTTCAATTCTTAATTAGGTGACCAATTAAGCCACAGCATGTACTGTAAGCAATTTGAATCTTTGTTTATCAAAATGACGTGATTCGGTATTAAATGTCACGAAAATGGTTGGTATGCTGGAAAACCAAAGCAACCCACTAACCAACCTGAAAGGGAAATTAGGCGTAGGGTAGTGGCTAAAGTGCTGGACTGGGTGATCATAGTAGACAAGTTCGAACCCCAGTTGCGCTATTAAATTTACTTTCGAACTATTACCATTTGGAAAATTATGAAACCCGTTGCACATGGCTTTTTGTTTAGTGACACAACAATTGCCTAGTTCCACCTGGACACTGTCATAGGCTTAAGAGAGTACTTTTTAAGTCTTTTAGTGTAGTGGGGAGGTGCTGAAAAAGATTGATTACCAGGAACTAGGCTTGTACTTAATTTAGGATTTCTGTTCATGAATGGCTAAAGATTTGGAAAAAGTATGTATCTATGTACAAGTGTTATAATTTTTATGAAGCGTACCTGTAAGCTAGGAATTAAATTCGAGTATGTCATATTTAGAATCAAGGGAGCCAGTGGAATTTTACCAGTGACTGGTGGTAAACTTTTGGTCCCTTAAAATGCATCATGACAGACACAGATACTACACTGATCCAAAGAAGAGCACAGAGATATTCTAGTTGGTTTTACAGCATGTCAACCTTTGTTGGGTTATTTTATGCTGAAGACATTTACTTTATTCATTCTTGATGGTATTCAGATTTTTATTTTTTTAAACTCATTTTTCTATTAAACCCATAGATGGGATCCTAACAGATACAACTACTCCAGTTCAGAGTGGATCTTGGAATAATGATGAAGGGATACTCCACACTCCCCAGAGTTCCTGAATTGAAACTTCACCATTAAATGCAGTTTAACATCATACCCAGGACATGAAGATCATCAGCCATTGCACATAGGATAAGATGGGTTGAGTGATTGCCATAAAGTTAATAGGGTTAGGACAATCATATAGGTGCTAGGACTTGACATGACCAGTTGATTGATTGGGAGGGGTTAAATAGTACTATTGAAGTTCTACAAGGATGATGTTGGCATTCAATAATAGACAAAGACTGATATGCCATGAAATTAAAAAAATTAACTTAGCTTGATTCTATTTTCTACTAGTGAATATATTTTCCCTTTTAAGGATTTCACCTTTTGTAGTATCAATTACAGAGTGTAATATTTTTTGGTGTGATTTTTTAACCAATACTAATAAATAACAATGTTGCAAAAATGTTAATTGTACCGTGTACTCACTTAATTACTTCAATTCAAGAATGTCTCCTTTCAATCTAGAGGTACCAAGTACTTTTTACAATATCACATTTTTCGATATACATGTGCGGTACCTAAACTTTGATCCCCATTCTGTGCTGTTCGAGATATATGTTAGCCCAAATTCCCCTTCAAACGGCGAACCAAGTAAAAAAAAAATAATTCAATATGGATATCTGGGCGAGATCTGATAAATCGATTTCCAGAAAAATAAATAAGCGACCTTATTTTTTATTTTATTCTACCTTGCATAATGTAAGTTATTCTTAATACAATTTCCCTAATAGGAACTTCTCTGAAATAAACAAATATTTTATCGATAATAACAAAAATACTATTTGTTTGTGTTTCTTCCTGTTTAGCCTCAGGGCTCGACCAATCAGCGCGTACCATTTTGTATGGACCGTTCTTTTGAAAAGAGAGAAATACAGACGCCATATTAGATGCGTCAACAAAACGCCAAGGCGGACAACAAGCGTTAGCCACGGTTCCTGCCGACACATTAAAGAGCTTGGCTTCAGGGGTCGTTTCCACCAAACAGCACCCGTCCCTTTGTTTAAAGCGGTACGGGTCGAGTTCATTGCCTGGTGCTTGATGCGTCTCCCAAATGGGGAATGTCGATGGAGAACAAGCAATTATTTGCACTGTGAATTCATGTGCGAGACTGCCTTTGCCTACTTCTGTAGCATTCTGCTCTTGGCAGTGGGGATGAATAAACAAAATAGGATAAGAATTTTCCGAGCCGTTAGAACAAAAGAATTGGAGCAGATGTACTAAAAGGTAAATATGGCCTAGCTTATGAATCAATGACGAAAAAAAAACCGTAATGACGCCGAAAACACCGTTATTCATAAAACTTCCAGTATTCCTTTATTCTAGCATAGCAGATGTCAAAAAAAAGACACCAGAAGCGACTTATATAATTTTGTTTGTGTAATATAAATCAGTAGTTCTCAATTCCTATTTTACTAACGCCCTGTTGGTTAGGGCGTTAGACTATAACGACTACACCTCTGCAGAGGGGAACAACTCCCCCAATGGGTCCACCTGCTCGATTTGGGTGGCGACCCGTGATGCTTAAGGAAGGAATCCATGTGGTTGAGCGCTCCATGACCTGCAACACGCCACTTTGGCCCTTTCTTGGGCTAGAGGGGCTGTCGGAGAGGCCCCCTCTGATCAATCGGCTGCTCATTTCAAACTCTAGCATCTATATGATTGCCCCAACCCTATTAGCCCTTGTGGCAATCCCAAATCCTTTTTATCATATTGGTGCTAGAAGGCGGTGGCTGAGGGTCTTCATGTCCTAGGAATGACGTTAAACTATCTGATAAGTGTGGTTCTAGTTCTGGAGGTCTGGAGAGTGTGGAGCACCCCTTCATCAGCATTGCTCCCAGGTCCACTCTGACCCGGAGTGGTAGTACCTGTTAGGATCCCATCTATGGGTTAAATAGTAAAATGTGTTTATAAAAAGATGAGTATCCATTAAGAATGAATTTATTTTAAAACTTTGTGGGCATTAAATAACCCAGCGAGGTTGATATGCCGTAAAACAAACCAAACTAAACCAAACATATTTTACTATAGCCATTTAATGTTTAAAAATCCAATTGTATTTTTCCAAATAGATATTTTTTGTCTAGACCCCCCCCCCAAAAAAAAATGTTATATGTTCCCCAGGGGGCCATATAACTACCAGTTGAAAACAACATCTGATTGGTTATGTTAACGGCATGTCATCTCGTATAGTGGTATTTTATGCCTACAGTTTTAGGAATCATGCCCATTGTACGTTCATATTTTTTGTGTGGTTGTTTCGTAAGTTGTTCTTTCCACAAGCGCCGATAGAATACAAATACTTCCTTTTTCTCTGAATGTTTGAGATGAGGCTTGATGATTAGTATTATCTGCATTATTCGGACTATTGTCTTCATCTTCATTGTTATCTGTACAACGTTTCGACCGATATGCCCTCCGGCCTTCTTCAGGTTCCCGAGTCCGACAAAACAAGAATGCCTGCAGAAGGCCGGAGTGCATATCGGCCGAAACATGGTACGGATAACAATGAAGATGAGGACAATAGTCCGAATAACGCAGATAATACCGAATACTTCCTTTCTTTCTTTATTTCTTTCCTTTATCTTTCTTTTCCCTTCTCTCTTTCATTTTTCTATATTTCCTTTCTTTCTTTTTCTTTTTCTTTCCCTTTTCCGCATAAAATTCTCTGGAATTTGGAGATACAGACAGATCAACTACTCTCAGTCAGATGACCAGACCTAGTGTTCTTTAACAAGAAGAAAACTTGTCATCTTGTGGATTTTGCCACAAAGTGAAAATAAAAGAAAACAAAAAGATAAATAAATACTTGGACCTTGCCAGAGAACTAAAAAAATTTTTTTTTTAAATAAATAAAAACCTGTGAGACATGAGGGTGAATGTGGTACTAAGGTGTAGTGGGTGGTTTGGGGAAAAAGACTGGAGGAATTGAAAATCGGAGGAAGAATTTGTTTGATCCATAGATGGAAAATAACAGGTAATACAACTCCATGTTAGAGGTTTTGCACACAGATAAATGATATTAAGTATTCCTATCAAATACAAATAATTTTAACACTGTTCTATCGTTTTACTTATGTCAATCTAATATTCCTTTCTTCATAATTATTTGTTTGTTTTGTTTGTTTGTTTTGTTTTGTTTAACGGCATATCAACCTCAGTGGGTCATTTAATGCCGGTAAAATTTTGAAATAAATTCTTAATGGATACACAATTATTTTTTATAAATACATTTTTCTATTTAACCCATAGATGGGACCCTAACAGGTACTAGCACTCCGGATCAGAGTGGATAAGGGAGCAATGGTGATGAAGGGGTGTTCCACATTCCCCAAACCTCCAAAACTGGAATCTCACCATCAGATAGAGTTTAACGTCATTCTTAGGACATGTAGACCCCTGCAGCCACCCCCTTCTAGCACCCATATGATAAAAAGGGCTGGGGCTTGCCATAAGGACAATAGGGTTGGGGCAATCATATAGGTGCTAGGGCTTGACGTGACCAGACGATTGATCGGAGGGGACTTCTCCTACCACCTGTCTAGCCCAAGATAGGGCCAAAGTGGAGTATTGCATGTCATGGACTGCTCATTCACCAAGTCTCCGTCCTTAAGCATCATGGGTCGCCAACAGGTTGCCCTATTGGGGGAGTCTTCTCCTCTGCAGAGGTGCAGTCGGTGCCATCTAACGCCCCAGCAGACTTGGCGATATAATTATTTGTCTTCAAGTAACTATTTCATAATAATCATTTGTTTCGTAACCAGTTATATTGTTTCAGATAATAATTCTCTTTGGTATATATTTGTATCTTCAAGAAACTATTCTTAACATAAATTATTTACACAGATACATGGTATCTGGTAATTTTCAACAGATATATTTGACACATAGATGTGACCATAAGAGGTAATACCACACGGGGTCAGAGTCGACATATGGGTAATGGCAATGAAAAGATACTCCACACTCCCTAGATATCTACACAATCAGATGCAGTTTCGGGTCATGTCCAGGTCAGTTTGACATCTATGCTCTTTAGTAAATATCCATAGCTACAAGTGGCTATTATTAATAGAGATACTTTACACCGTTACATGGTATCACATAGTCCTATTTAATAATTTACATCGCATATATTTGACCCGTAGATGTGACCATAAGAGTTAGTGTCACTCGGGGTCAAAGTGGCCCTAGGAGTAATGTCAACGCAAAAGATACTCTACACTTCCCAGATATTCCGAACTAGAGCCTCACCATCAGATGCCGTTTTGTATCATACCCATGGTACCCTTAAACGTTATGAGTGGATAGAGTCATCTGACAAGTCGCACAAAGCTCTGAATCAGTTCTTATTTTTAACAGTGATATACGACACAATTCGGAAAATCAGACAATATAGTTGTATTAAAAAATTAAAGTCATTTTTTAATATTTTGCTTCAAGTGATCTACGGGGGTGAGTCACACAGCAATGCCATTTTTAGGACAGGTATAATTACCAACACAGGAACATGCATCATACATCAAAATGAAGCTGGTCCGCTGTGGATCACACCCCTACTTCTCCACATAGTCACCGTTTTTCTCAATAGAATGTTCCACCTTCGAATGAGAGCATGTATCCCTGCCCCGAAGAATTCTGTTGACTCTTCTTTGAGCCACTTCTTCACTACAGATTTCACTTCCTCTTCACTGGAATAGTGTTTCCCTCTCAAACCCTCTTTCATGGGGCCGAAGAGATGATAGTCTGAAGGCGCTAAATCTTGTGAGTATGGAGGGTGCGCTAGAGTTTATCACCCGAATGAAGCGATTTTCTCCCTTGTCCTGATGCTTCTGTGTGGTCGAACATTGTCATACAGGAGGACATTGTCGACTGGCAAGTTGGGTCTTACTCGTCAGATTCTTGCTCTGAGCCTTGTTTTGGTCTCAATATAGGCCATAGTTTTATTTTTTTTAATCTTCACAGAAAATAAAGAAAATGGCATTACTTTTTGACACCCTCGTATTAAAAACTTAATTAGTTTAAAGCCAGAAAATTACTACCATGGTGATATAGGTCAATGCTTACGTCAAGTTTGACCACAGAAGAATGGTGAATAAATTCGTTAAATATTCTTTGAATAACACACAGTTTTGTATTTAGAGTTTTTCTTTGGTAGCCTTACAATGACTAGATAGCAATGTTAATTTCTAGTTCAGTTAATAGTGATAATGATATCCGTGAGCAGATGAACATCTGAAAACCTTTAAATTCATCACCAAGTATTTGCCGCATTTTATACTAAACATACAATTTTGATACAGTTCATAGGGAAATTATAGCTGTTACAATTACTTTTCACGCTACTTGCTCAAGTAAGCTAAAGATACATTTTATCTAAGAACAAGCAGATGTACATATTGTTAAGTATCTGGTGGCCATCTTTGGCCAGTTGGAAAGAACTCAAAGTAAATAAGTAAGTAAGTCCCGAGTTATAGAATCCTTTGGTAAGTGAATAAGTCCCGTGATATAGATCCTTTGGTAAGTGAATAAGTCCGTGATTAGAATCCTTTGGTAAGTGAATAATCCCGTGATATAGAATCCTTTGGTAAGTGATAAGTCCTGTGGTATAGAATCCTTTGGTAAGTGATAAGTCCGTGATATAGAATTCTTTGGTAAGTGAATAAGTCCCGTGATATAGAATCCTTTGGTAAGTGAATAAGTCCCGTGATATAGAATTCTTTGGTAAGTGAATAAGTCCCGTGATATAGAATCCTTTGGTAAGTGAATAAGTCCAGTGATATATAAAATCCTTTAAGTGCGTCGTCCAAGAAGATCCAAGTTGTAGTGAGCTAAGATTAGAATCAGCCAGTATAAATAACAACAACAGCAGCAGAGCACTACCAGTGACTGGACAATTGGTTGGTCACATGATAGTCGGCGAGTACAAGTACAAGTACAAGTAGGCATTTACCACATGCCTTATATACTAAAACTCCAACACATATGAACCCCACAGATCTATTAAACACACCTGGTCGTGGCACCAATTGTAGCGTCTATCACTCAGTGCTTTATTACAACTGCTAAGTAAGTCATTTTTTTTTGCTTCAAGTGATCTATATTGGAAGAAAAATGAATTAAACACAATACATTTACACTGTGAGCAGCCATTACAAATGTGTATGGTTCTTTTCTCCGTTGTCCTGAGGCCTGTGTGTAGTCGAACATTGTCATACGAAAGGAGGACATTGTCGATTGGCATGTTGGGTCTTAATTGTCAGATTCTTGCTCTGAGCCTTGTTTTGGTCTCAATATAGGTCATAGTTTTATAAAGAAAAACTTCACAGGAAATAAAGAAATTGCATTACTTTTTGACATCCTTGTATTAAAAACTTAAAGTCGTTTTTTTTTTTTTTGCTTCAAGTGATCTATATTGGAAGAAAAATAAATTAGACACAATACATTTACACTGTTAACAGACATTACAAATATGTATGATTCTTTTGATTGAATATTGGTGAGTTTCACCTGAGGGGTTTATATTCAGCTGTTCAAATACTCACCAATGTTGAGCTAGTCAGCACCATTTTGGAAATCAAATGGCCGAAAGCCAAATCTGTCTGACACAGCAAAGTCTAACACATAAGAAAACGCTTATCTATGCCAACAGCTAGTTTCACACCAACAACTTATAAAAGTATGCATCCTATTAATATAGAGTTTTATAAAGAAATATTTGCAGCATTGCAACACAGATACATGAAAAACAGATGAACAGATAGAGAAAGACGTGTCTAAACCGGATATAGGAATTAGCAGTTCTGAATCGACTATATATATATATATATATATATTCAAGGTTTGTTTAGAATGGCTTTTTGCCGATAATTTTTTGGAGAATAAGTGCTTAATTGGAGTCGTACCTAATTTTTGAAAATTAATTAATTAATAATGAATTAGGCGGGAATATATTAAATGTATAGCTAAACAAATCGAGAAAAATCAATCTCTGTGTGTACATTTCGGCCTATTAGGCTCATCAGCAGAGCTATAGATCGAAGACCGCCTGTGCGTGATTTGAAACCAGACGTCAAGCTGACAGGCCGATCCCATAACCCAACACCAACGAACTTCTTAGATTTTATGATTTGTTTTAGAGTAGGTTAACATTCCTCTTCTAGTGACTTAATTCATTATTAATTAATTAATTTTCAAAATTAGGTACGACTCCAATTAAGCACTTATTCTCCAAAAAATTATCGCAAAAAGCCATTCTATTGTTTACAACTTACATACCGTCGTGTAATAAAAGTCACTAGAAGAGGAATGTTAACCTACTCTAACAATCATAAATCTAAGAAGTTCGTTTGGTGTTGGGGTTATGGGATCGGCCTGTCAGCTTGACGGTCCGGTTTCAAATCACGCACAGGGCGGTCTTCCGATCTATAGCTCTGCTGATGAGGCTATAGGCCGAAATGTACATACAGAGAGATTGATTTTTCTCGATTTGTTTAGCTATAATTTAATAGGTATTCCCGCCTAATTCATTATTAATTAATTATTTCAAAATTAGGTACGACTCCAATTAGCACTTATTCTCCAAAAAAATTATCGGCAAAAAGCCATTCTATAAACAAACCTTGTTTACAACTTACCATACCGTCGTGTAATAAGTCACTAGAAGAGGAATGTTAACCTACTCTAAACAAATCATAAAATCTAAGAAGTTCGTTTTGGTGTTGGGGTTATGGGATCGGCCTGTCAGCTTGACGGTCCGGTTTCAAATCACGCACAGGGCGGTCTTCGATCTATAGCTCTGCTGATGAGGCCTAATAGGCCGAAATGTACATACAGAGATTGATTTTTCTCGATTTGTTTAGCTATACATTTAATAGGTATTCCGCCTAATTCATTATTAATTAATTAATTTTCAAATTAGGTACGACTCCAATTAAGCACTTATTCTCCAAAAAATTTCGGCAAAAAGCCATTCTAAACAAACTTGTTTACAACTTACATACCGTCGTGTAATAAAAGTCACTAGAAGAGGAATGTTAACCTACTCTAAACAAATCATAAATCTAAGAAGTTCGTTTGGTGTTGGGGTTATGGGATCGGCCTGTCAGCTTGACGGTCCGGTTTCAAATCACGCACAGGGCGGTCTTCCGATCTATAGCTCTGCTGATGAGGCCTAATAGGCCGAAATGTACATACAGAGATTGATTTTTTCTCGATTTGTTTAGCTATACATTTAATAGGTTTTCCGCCTAATTCATTATTAATTAATTTTTTCAAATTAGGTACGACTCCAATTAGCATATATATATATATATATATATATATATATTATATATATATATAGTCGATTCAGAACTGCTAATTCCTATATCCGGTTTAGACACGTCTCTCTCTATCTGTTCATCTGTTTTTCATGTATCTCTTTGCATATATATATTATATATACATATATAATATATATATATATATATATATATATATATATATATATATATATATATATATAGGGGGGGGTAAATATGGAATGGGAATTGAATCCGACAATATGTGGAAAAATGAGTAAAGAAAAGAAATGTAGATGGATAAAAACTGAATTTAATCGATATCACTTTAATCTATATGACTTACACATGTGTTTCGGTCAGTTTATCAAAATGTATACGGATTACGCTATTATTATTATTAAAATAATCAGATGAAATTGAAATATTGATAATAATAATAATAGGAAAAATGTAAAAATATTCCGGACACAGAAAGATTTTTTACGACCTTCATCAACAACAATAAGAAACGCCTACAAATTCTTGAGGCAATATGCATAAGAAATTAAAAAAATAAAAAACAGAAATATTTTTTTCACTCTGATGAAGGTCGTAACAAATCTTTCTGTGTACGGAATATTTTTACATTTTTCCTATTATTATTATTATCCTTATTTCAATTTCATCTGATTATTTTAATAATAATAATAGCGTAATCCGTATACATTTTGATAAACTAACCGAAACACATGTGTAAGTGATATCGATTAAAGTGATATCGATTAAATTCATTTTTATCAATCCACATTTCTTTTCTATACTCATTTTTCCTCATATATATATATATATATATATATATATATATATATATATATATATATATATATATATACATGTTGAAAAGAGAAAAGAAGGAAAGAAAGTAGAGAATGGATAAAATAGGATATTTTAATCAATTTTACTCACACGTGTTTCGCTCAGGAGTTTACCCATGTGTACATTATTCTATCTATTATTATTTTTAAATAACAAAATGAAATGAAATAATAATAATAGAAAAAATGTAGAAATGTTCCGCTCACAAAGAAGTATCGACCTTCCTCAGAGTAAATCCTTATTTTTTTAAATAAAATTCGTTGGAAAGCGGAGAATTTTTTAAATGTTCGAAAAATGTTAAAAAATTATTCTACAATTTGTATTCATTCAACAGTTCATTACCTTTATTACAAGAAATTGGCTTTCTCATAGCCTGCTCATGTGGACGGGTTGGTAAAGATGTATACACTAAGATATACAATATTCTTATACATAATAATATTTACAATCAAGCTAACATTATCGGCTTGAGAGAAGATCTGACGAACAATTGGATAGTGATTCAGATTACCACCATTAGTTACGTTCAACGCCGCTTGTTCTTTAAGTTAATATACTTCTGTTATGTAACCTAACGAGTTGCTAAAGAATTACTCCCCTTTCATCATTAAGGGACTGACGGGAACCCGGATATGGGAATTCAGCCATGTTATTTTGGACTGGGTTTTTAAACAGTACAGACGTGCCTCAGCACCCCTGAACTAGTGACCACATGCGTTAGCACGGTTGGGCTAGTTCAGTCACTTTTAGGGTAGAACCATTTTCTACCCTGTGTTAAATAAAGACTTTCAAAAGAGAGTCAACAGACAAGGCCACTGGCCCCATGTGTGAACACACACGATAACCCAAGGACCGGCATGATACGTGAGCATATGTATCTTACACACAGCGCCCATGTGACGATCACGCACATGACAAACACACAGCTGAATTCAATCCAAAACCATCCGACTGTATTCCCGTCACTGAGAATAAATAAAACAAGTATTGTTATTGTTAAAATTATTTCACTGTTTTAATATCAATTTTGTATATCCTACATTTCGGCATATAACAACTTCATTATACAGTATAAAAATAAAAGGAAATGCTTTCCTATTTATATATAATTCGCATGTCATCTTATCTTATATTAATAATGGAGATTCGCTTCCGGTTTTTGTCTGTAACAAAAACTACGTCACTGCTTACGTCACATCACCCAAAATCGTCATAACATACAATAAGTACACTCAAAATTTGAACATGCAACATTAGACAGTCCTCATTGTTTTTTAAACAAGTTTTAATAAATACATGACTGGTATTATATATCTATATATAGTTTGTTTTATTTTAATATATATTTAATGTTTACATTTCTAATTGTTTTATTTTTTAAACCTTTAATGAATTTGATGATTTTACTTACTTAGGGTACAAACTCGCTGACATTGAATTTTTAACTCCCCCCTCAGGCAATATGTTTCAAAAATCTATTTTTACATCGCCCGGAGGGTGTTTTTTATTTTGCTAGTACAAATAATTTTGACACTGTTCTATTGTTTTACTTATTTCAATCTAATATTCCTTTATTTACAATTCTTTGTCTTCATGTAACTATTTCTATTTAATAATAATCATTTGCTTCGTAACCAGTTATATTGTTTCAGATGATAATACTCTGTGGTAAATATTTATAGCTTTCAAGAAATTATTCTTAACATAAATTATTCCCATAGTTACATGATATCTGGTAATTTTCAGCAGATATATCTGACACATAGATGTGACCATAAGAGGTAGTACCACTCGGGGTCTTATTATAATGGAGATTAGGTTTTGTCTGTTTGTAACCAAAACTATATCACAACACAAGTCACAATTCCTTAGTTACTTACATCACATTCTCTATGATTTTGTTTTCATTCAAACCTCAATTATTAATAAAAAATCTTTTCGAATTTTTAACTCCAACCACTCAGGCAATATGTTTAAAAAATCTATTTTTACATCGCCCGGTGGGTGTTTTTTTATTTTGCTAGTGTGAAGAATGAAATAAGTGAAATTGTATTAAATTTGACTAACATCGACCCTTAATAATTAATTAGTGTCTTGTCTTGATTTTGCCGACAGCAAGTGGTTTACCCGCATAGATCAATTCGGCTGCGTCGAGGGTTTGATCTCGTATCCTCCAGTACCATGCCCTTCTACTAGAATAATCAAATCTAGTTATGTAACAAACATAACACTCGGGAGAACCAGAGACAGACATACAAAGGTAGAGTGTGCGAGGGGCCCTAGATAAAAGAAAGAATGCAACAGCGTTTTGTGTGGGTGTTTTCGAGGTATCATCATACTCACCACGCCACGGTTGAGAGGCGGACAGTAAGGAAATGAGAGTTAAAACTAAAATATTAGACTATCGCCTGTACAAGAACAGCAGCAAATAAATTGATTTATTACAAGATAAGTTAAAGCTGCTGATAAAGTCTGTCAAAACTTTCGGGGAGATACTGATAAGTAGTGATTTAGATGGCACGACTGATCAGTATAATATATATATATAATATATATATATATATATATATATATATAGAGAGAGAGAGAGAGAGAGAGAGAGAGAGAAGAGAGATGTCCGAATGTTTGGTGTTTTCATATATATATATAATATATTATATATATATATATATATATATATATATTATATATATATATATATACCAGTATGTATGTGTGTTCATATATGATGATATGATAATTGTCATTTCTTCACAGAAGAAGGCCATCTCTACAAGTTCGGTTTGTGAGCACGCAGATGGCTCAGAGTCCAGCTTTTATATATATATATATATATATATATATATATATATATATATATATAGAGAGAGAGAGAGAGAGAGAGAGAGAGAGAAGAGAGATGTCCGAATGTATGTGTGTGTTCATATATATATTATATATATATATATATATATATATATATATATCGATCAGTATGTATGTGTGTTTGTTCATATATGATGATATGATAATTGTCACTTCTTCACAGAAGAAGGCCATCTCTACAAGTTTGGTTTGTGAGCACGCAGATGGCCCAGAGTCCAGCTTTTACACGGCCTGTCCACGAATGCGTCTTGAGATCCCCGGCCTTTTCTCATATGGGACCGTACGTGGTTAAGAAGTACGGCCCTCGACAGGCAGGCTATGCCACATACATCACATATGGTTCAGGCATAAATGTAGGGAATGTGTCCAGGACGTCGTCATGTGCCGGGTACGTACAGCCCGCTTACAGTCGCCATGAACAAGTCTCCTCCAAGCCACACGATTCGTAGCTATCCTCTCCCACTTCATGTGGATTTACATCGAGACCTTTAAGGTTGTTTTTGATGACATCCCTAAAGCGCTTTTGGGCTTGTGCCTCGGACGTTCCCCATATTGCAGTTCTCATAGAATAGTTGCTTCAGAAGTCTACCGTCTACCATTCTAGCAAGATCTACAGCCCAGCGCATCTGGTTTCGTATAATACGCATTTCTATGCTGGACGCTTTGGCTTGTAGCAGGACATCGGAACTGATGTGAGGGATTGCCACCCAAAGGTTTAATTTCTTTCCGAGACAAGTTTGATTTTTAAAAAAAGTAAGCACGCGATATACCACGTAAATCTTACGACCACGTAGATGATCTAGCGCTTCTTGACACATGACGAATCTCTGCTGCATTGCCTGGAGTAGGCAGACAAAGGCATTGGCCTTTGCATAAACTCATATAAAAAGGGTTCATGCAATTAAAAAAAAAGATAATCTCCACATTAAATGATAAACTCGGAAATGATAGCAATATCTCATCCACTGAAAACCTAATAAGTATTTTTCTCTGCGGACAAGCTTTAAATATTTCCGATTTAGCATTTTGGTATTTGTACGCTGAAGCTAGTCCTTGAATGAATCGGAATTTCTCTTTGAGCATAGTGCACTTTTTTGGATCAATTGATATATGGCCTGGGTTTGTCTAAAATTGTCCACTCTATAGTATATGGGGTTCCTTGGTCTTTGCAAATCCGTACTCAGTTTTAAAGCGTTGTAGCTAACTCATTTTCTCATTCCTGGAAAAACAATGACATAAGATAAACCACCTTGAAAGAAAACATATTTTCCAAGAGTTATTATTAACAACATGCGTGCACGAGAAGAGATACGCGGACGAATAAAGAAATAATTCATTTGGATGTCATTTCCAAGGCGATTTGTATAAGAAGCATCTAATACTTTAAAAACAGTGCTAAAAAAACATTGAATGTATAGATCATAATAATTACATATAGGTTAAATATAGGTCTTACAACTGTAAGCAAGTACTTTATTTTCCTCTCTACAATAAAAAAGTTTATATATATATATTATATATATATATATATAATATTATATCACACACACACACACACACACACACACACACACACACACACACATATATATATATATATATATATATATATATGTGTGTGTGTATGTATATGCATATATTTGTGAATAAAAATGCCTTAAATACCATGGGTATCGTGATTATGGACCATTACCACTCGTGGGAATTTGAGGACCACAGAGCTTCGACAGACCACGTTTACATTTTATTTAGATAGGCCTATCTAAATAAAATATAAACGTGGTCTGTCAAAGCTATGTGGTCCCCAAATACCCCAAGTGGAAATGATCCATAATCACGATACCCATGGTATTTAAGGCCTTTTTATTCGCAAATAAATGTGCTAGTTTTAATAAGAATTAAACATTGAGCTCTCACACGGAACCTGAACTCTACAACAAACTACTGTTAGAAATTAGGACCAGCCTAGAATCACCTTGTACCAAGAAACTTGGTACCCCAACAAAGTATATATATATATATATATATATATATATTAGTTAATTTCTAAGCAGGGAAAGTTCTCGCAAAGATCTGGTTTGTTTCCTTTTAATATAAATTAACATTTAAACACGTAAGGAAATGACTTCTCTTAATCCACTAATACATACCCACGCATTCACGCACATCCACGCGTTCGTGTACGTACACAAATGTTTATATATATATATATATATATATATATATATATATATATATACATTACATAATATATACATATATACACTACTACATGATATATATATATACACACACACATATATATAAGTGTGTGTGTGTGTGTGTGTGTGTGTGTGTGTGTGTGTGTATTCTGTATAGTAGGTTAAAGATTTCGTGGTGGGTGAATACCAGACTGACACAAACTGATATACAGAGATAAACATAAAAGACACACAGATTATTTTCCAATCGATTAGCATCCAAGAACCATGACGACCACCTGACATGCCAGGCAGACAAGTCAAACACATTAGAATACCGGATCAACGGAATTTCAAACGAACAGATTGCCAGATCCAACAGAATGTCAGATCAATCGTTTAACAGAATGTGCCCCTGTGTCATCTATTCTCTTTGATTTGTCTCTTCGATTCCATTTCCTCTCTGATAGCCTAATGGAAATTGTCGTCCCCAGAGGAAACACTATCTCATATTAAAGAATTCTGGCAACCGGAATTCGTTTGGTCAGATAAAACAATATGATTTATATTATGCGCTTGAAATCACACGTCAAAGAGGGGGAGTGGGGGGGAGAAAAAATAAACAGAAAAAAAACTCTCTTTCTCTTGTTTATATTATTTTCCTCCTTTCCAGTTTTTCACACCCGTTGTAAATGGTGTTTTTCACTGCAGTCTGTGTGAAAGCAAGTCTTCTCATATCTCCAGGACTTTTCTAAGTATTCTAGCTGAGATCAGCTTTAGTTGGAGGCGCGTGGTCTAATAGTTAGAGTCATAGTAAATGGACTCGTCGACCCGAGTTCATATCCTGGACGAAGCTATAGTTCATAATACAGTACTAATACGCTTGGGAAAGGTATGAATCTAACTACTCCCCCTCCAACTATGGGTAAATAGTTAAACAGACTGGACTCCTTAACCATGGTTAGGCAACCAGTCTAGGAGAAGGAAAAGTCTGAATTCAATCCTGTTAAACTTCGCTTCAGGGGGTCAATACTCAGTCCTAATTAGTGATCTATTTCAATAACCTACTTTTACAAATGGAATGGAGTATGAAAAGTCAGAAGAAGAAAGAAGAGAGCAAATGTTGATGCCAAAAAGAAAGAAAGAAGGAAAGAAAAGGAAGGAAAGGTGAAATGAACAAAATGAATAGCGTATGGAAATCCGAAATAAGAAAGAATGGCGAGGAAAAAAGAAAGAAGAAAGAAGAAGAAAGAAAGAAAGAAAGAAAGAAAGAAATACTAAGAGATAGAAAAGAAAAAAGAAAAAAAGATGAAAAAAAGGAGAAAACAGACAAGAATTGAGTAAGAACTGAAAACAAAAACAAAAAAAGAATGAAGTAATGATGAAGAAAAGAAAGAAATATATAAATAAATTGAACAAATAGAATGGAGTTTGAATCGAAAGAAAAAAAGACTGAAGCAACTAAAGAAAGAAAGAAAGAGAAGAAGAAAGAAATAGAAAGAAAGAAAGAAAGAAAGAAAGAAAATGAATGGAAGAATGGAAAATCATGAAGATGAAAGTGAAGCAAATATGATGAAAGAAGAAAGAAGAAAGAAGAATGAAAGAATAAAGACAAAGAAAGAAAGAAAGAAAGAAAGAAAGAAAGAAGAAAATGACCGGTTGTCAAATATAAACAAAATATAAAAAGAAAGAAATAATAGTTGTCAAGTATAAAGAAAAGAAAAAAGAAAGAAAGAAAGCATCAACAAAAGATAAGAATAGTTGTCAAATGAAGAGGTAGAAAGAAAGGATTTGTGGTTCTTTGTTTAATAGGCTCAGTCCTAATTAGTGATCTATTTCACTAACTAATTTAATTTCAGCAGTATCGTAGATTGTGTTCTCGATACTTCCTCTGATCTCCATTTCATTCAATCTCTTTTCCATGTTCTGTTGGAATGTTCCAAGAGCTCCGACTACGTCTGTTATCACTGTCATAATGGTCTATAACATACTTAACTCTATGGCAAGGTATATGTATTTATTCAGTTTTTACAGTGTTTTATTTTCAATCTACGACCTGAAGTATTAGTAGACAAATTCATTTTAATTCAATCTAAGTCTTGTATAATATGAACCTGTTGAACAGTTTGTATCTGAACCTCTAGAAAATATCCTGTGTTTTATTTAACGAATCTGATTCTGGTTTGTGCGTATACCATTTGGTCGTATGTTCAAACTTCAGTTTCTTGCACAATTACCAGTGAATCATTTTTCCCCACCCAGTCGTACCTGCTCCTTTATTTCCTTATTTGTCACTTTGTCCTATCCTCTTATTTTTTTTTATTGACTTCAGGGATCCGCCTATCATGCAATACTTCTATTCTTCTCTAAAATGTGTAAGATCAGTTTTATTTCTTGATTTTGGTGGTGCTCTGAGTTACCATAGTCAGATTTTAGTCTCTTGTGCAATTCCCAGTTGATCATTTTTTCCACCCAGGCTTGTCTAGTCTTGTAGTTCTTTTGTGCCAGTTTGCTGTACTCGCTTATCTTCCCATATGAAATACATTTGCTATTCTTTGTGGCATTATCAATTTTCGCTTTGATATAATTAGTTCTAAAATAGATTTAGTTACTCACTAGTGGTTTTTCTCTTCAAAGCCATACCCAGGTCTTTACATGAGTAATCTTACTAGTTTTTCTGCTGACGTATGCATACAATTTTCTTGATGTTGTTGTTGTTGTTGTTGTTGTTGTTGTTGTTGTTGTTGTTCTTCTTCTTCTTCTTCTTCTTCTTCTTCTTCTTCTTCTTCTCAACGTTCTTTCTTCTTCTTCTTCTTCTTCTTCTCTTCTTCTTCTTCTTCTTCTATTACCCATTCTTCTTCTTCTTCTTCTTCTTCTTCTTTTCTTCTTCAATCATCTATTCCCCATTCTTCTTCTTCTTCTTCTTCTTCTTCTTCTTCCTTCTTCTTCTTCTTCTTCTTCTATTCCATTCTTCTTCTTCTCTTCTTCTTCTTGTTCTTCTTCTTCTTCTTCTTCTATTCCCCATTCTTCTTCTTTTCTTCTTCTTCTTCTTCTTCTTCTTCTTCTTTCTTCTTCTTCTTCTTTCTTCTTCTTCTTCTTTCTTCTGATTCCCCATTCTTCTTCTTCTTTTCTTCTTCTTCTTCTTCTTCCTTCTTCTTCTTCTTCTTCTTCTATTCTTCTTCTTCTTCTTTCTTCTTCTTCTTCTTCTATTCCCTTCTTCTTCTTTCTTCTTCTTTCTTCTTCTTTCTTCTTCTTCTTCTTCTTCTTCTTCTTCTATTCCCCTTTTCTTCTTCTTCTTCTTCTTCTTCTTCTCTAATTCTCTTCTTCTTCTTCTTCTTCTTCTTCTTCTTCTTCTTCTTCTTCTTCTTCTTCTATTCCCATTCTTCTTCTCTTCTTCTTTCTTCTTCTTCTTCTTCTTCTTCTATTCCCCATTCCTTTTCTTCCTTCTTCTTCTTCTTCTTCTTCTTCTTCTTTCTTCTTCTCTTCTTCTTCTTCTTCTTCTTCTTCTTCTTCTATTCCCCATTTTCTTCTTCTTCTTCTTCTTCTTCTTCTTCTTCTTCTTCTTTCTTCTTCTCTATTCCCATTCTTCTTCTTCTTCTTCTTCTTTCTTCTTCTTCTTCTCTTCTCTTCTTCTTCTATTCTTCCTTCTTCTTCTTCTTCTTCTTCTTCTCGTTCTTATTCTTCTTCTTCTCTTCTTCTTCTTCTTCTGCTATACATCATCGTTATTGGCATGACCATTATAATCTTTTTCTTTTCTTTGTTTTCCTTTTGACTTTCTTCTTGATTCAATTTTTTCCTCATTCTACTTCTTCCTTTCTTTCTGTGTTTCTTATATTTCTTTCATTATTTTGATTTAATCTTTTCCTTTCATTTCTATCTACATTTTCAGGTTTCTTCTTCTTCTTCTTCTTCTTCTTCTTCTTATTATTATATTATTATTATTATTATTATTCTTTTCTTCTTATTATTATTATTATTATTATTATCGGATTTCATGTCATTCTTAAAGTATTATCATTGGATTTGATTTTATTCCTAACCTTTAATTATTGGATTAAATTTGTTCTTTCCGTCTTATCATTGGATTAAATTTTACTTTTTTTTCAGTTGGATTTAATCTTAGTCCCATATTATATTTTTGTTTTTGATTTTCCTCATCAGGCATTATTATCTGATGTTATCTTACGCTAATATTCTGAATCCTGATTTCCATAGTGTGTCTAATATTGCGATAACCTAATATTTTCTCATATCCTTCCCTAATAGATTTAATAGATCGTACTAAACAACTAATAATGATATTGATATACGAAGTAATGGATGTAATGAAATAATCTCCCCGTTTTATATATCTGGTCACTTTTCAGTTTTTAGGAGATCTTGATTTTATAAAAAACGCCGACGAAAACCTCTCATCTGCAGTTTTAATAGTAGGGTTTATATCATGAAACAGAGTTCATGTGTTAAAAAAAACTCCATACTGGATGGCAAGAATGTGAAATTTGCAGACCAGTTTTTTGGTTTGGTTTGTTTTGTTTTGTTTTACGGCATATCAACCTCAGTGGGTCATTTAATGCCAATAAAGTTTTGAAATAAATCAATTCTTAATGGATAATACAATTTTTTTTATAAATACATTTTTCTATTTAACCCATAGATGGGACCCTAATAGGTACTACCACTCCGGGTCAGAGTGGACCAGGGAGCAATGGTGATGAAGAGGTGCTCCACATTCCCCAAACCTCCAAAACTGGCACCTCACCATCAGATAGAGTTTAACGTCATTCCCAGGACATGTAGACCCGCAGCCACCGCTTTCTAGCACCCATATGATAAAAAGGGGTTGGGGCTTGCCACAAAGGCAATAGGGTTGGGAAAATCATATAGGTGCTAGGGCTTGACGTGACCAGCCGATTGATCGGAGGGGGCCTCTCCGACCGCCCGTCTAGCCCAGAATAGGGCCAAAATGGAGTATTGCATGTCATGAATTGCTCATCCACCTGGGCTCTATCCTTAAGCATCACGGGTCGCCACCCACGGCCAACAGGTGGCCCCATTGGGGGTGTCTTACCCTCTGCAGAGGTGCAGTCGGTGCATTCTAACGCCCCAGCCGACAGGGCGGGCAGACCAGTTTACATACTTAGATAGTAATATATCATCCAGGGAAGATGATGTCAATATACGTATAGACTAGATAGAAAGAGAAAGAGAGGGGTAGAAAGAGAAAGAGAGAGATAAAAAGAGAAAGAGAAAGACAGAGAGAGATAGAAAGAAAGAGAAAGAGAGAGGTAGAAAGAGAGAGAGTGTATTTGTCGCATACCCCAATTGTATGGACTGGGCAGAAGGCCTCGTTTTAACGTGGGCCCACCCACAAGCGACGCTCATGGGTGGGAAAGAACAAAAATTGCGTCGATCCGTCGGCATTCCCCCTCAAGGGGGCGCCTCAGGCGCTGAGTAATAAACCCAGCCCTGCCTCCTCTGGGATCGACGCTAATAATTGTACTTTAACCTGGTCAAGTGGCCGAAGCACACTTGACCTCCCGGGTGGGACAGGGAAAAGAGTTAGAAAGGTAGAAAGAGAGAGAGAGAGAGAGAGAGAGAGATAGAAAGAGAGATAGAAAGAAAAAGAGAGGTAGAAAGAGAGATAGATAGAAAAAGAAAGAGAGAGAGATAGAAAGAGAGAGAGAGAGAAAGAGAGAGAGAAAGAGATAGATAAAAAGAGAGATAGAGAGAGAAAGAGATAGATAAAAAAGAGATAGAAAGAGAAAGAGAGAGATAGAAAAAAGAGAGAGAACTAGAAAGAGAGATAGATAGAAAGAGAGATAGATGAAAGGAGAGATAGAAAGAAGAAGATAGAAAGAGAGACAGAGAAAGAGAAGAGAGAAGAGAGAGAGATAGAAAGAGAGAGAGATCGAAAGTGAAAGAGAGATAGAAAGAGAGAGATAGAAAGAGAGACAGAAAGAAAGAGAGAGGTAGAAGAGAGAGAGAGATAGAAAGAGAGAGAGATAGAAGAGAGAGAGATAGAAAGTGAAAGAGAGATAGAAAGAGAAGATAGAAAGAGAGACAGAAAGAAGAGAGAGGTAGAAAGAGAGAGATAGAAAGAGAGAAGATAGAAAGAAAGAGAGATAGAAGAGAGATATAGAAAGAGAGGTAGAAAGAAGAGAGAGGTAGAAAGAGAGAGATAGAAAGAGAGAGAGATAGAAAGTAAAAGAGAGATAGAAAGAGAGATATAGAAAGAGAGACAGAAAGAAAGAGAGAGGTAGAAAGAGAGAGAGAGATAGAAAGAGAGAGAGATAGAAAGTGAAAGAGAGATAGAAAGAGACAGAAAGAAATAGAGACAGAAAGAAAAGATAGAGAGAGAAAAGATGATAGAAAGAGAGATAGAAAGAGAAAGAGAGAGATAGAGAGAGAGAGAGAACTAGAAAGAGAGATAGATAGAAAGTGAATGAAAGAGAGAGAGAAATAGAGAGATAGAAAGAGAGAAAAGAAACAGAAAGGGAAACAGGGAGAGAGAGAGAGAGAGAGAGAGAGAGAGAGAGAGAGAGAGAGAGAGAGAATTGATTGATAGTTTTTAAACATCCCCCGCCAGCTGCATTAATTTATTGCCGGTTATATAGACATTCAAACAATTTCCATATTTGTCTAATGTCTTTTGAATTCCCAGTGAAGAATATGATAGAAAATCTATCATAGGAAAAAAGGATCTCAGATGATAAGGCATAAATTCTTCCGTGCTGTCATCGTTTCAGTGGTACTGTATGGCTGCACCACTTGGACGCTAACAAAACGCTTAGAGAAAAAGTCAGATGTGAACTATTCTGGGATGCTGCGTGACGTCCTGAACAAATATTGAAAGCAGAAACCACAAAAGAACAGCAGTACGATCCCTTAAATTGTATCACATAAACCATCCGAGTAGGACACGCTGGACAAGTAAGGTCGAACTTATAAGTGATGTATACCTTTGGACTTATACGTATGGACACACCAGAAACATTTACATTGATAATCTGTGTGTGGATACTGGATGTCGTGAATAATTGGCAGGAACGATAACAATTAAGGACGGGTGGAGAGAGAGAGAGAGAGACAGAGAGAGAGAGAAAGAGAGAGAGAGAGAGAGGGGGGGAGAGAGAGGAGAAAAGAGAAAGGGAGATAATCCTTTTAATCCCTGATGTCAGAGTGACATGATGGTGATGCTGATGATTACCACATGAATCTCCTTTCTACCACTGAAGCTATCCAATCAAATAAATAGCATGTCATATCACCGGAAATGAACAATATATATATATATATATATATATATATATATATATATATATATATATATAATGTCCATTACCTATAATAATTATATTTATCTTTACATATAGTTAATTCTTTAAAACGTAATACCCTCCTAAAATTACGGTCAGTCTAGAGCTGTTAATATAAGGAAAAATAACACTTTGTCTTTTATAATTTTAATATTTAATTTATAATATTTAATCTATTTGAAATTTTAAAATACTCATAAAAGATAGTTTTTTTTAAATTATTCATCAATCTTTCTAATATATAATTAAAGATAATCTTTTTATTTATTTACTGATCTATCTAATTAATTTAAAATATTTTATTTCATTTTACAACTGAAAAAAAAAGCTAAGTAAATAAATTCTTCTATTTGACCGTTTTTATTTTGAATTTAAGACAGTAACAATGTAGCAATATTCAGCGGAAGTTAACCTGACAAGATTATATATATATGCAAACCCATTCTCAACAGATATTACAAAGGTAAGAGACGGATTTTATCTTTAATAACTTATAGGATAATTATATTAACTTGCTTCAAAGGAGTCTAATAATAGATAAGAAAAACATTTGATCAGGGAACACACTCTCAAAAAAGGGTTTTAATACATTTGAGATGGTCCTTTGTAAAGGATTTTTCATTTATCCCCCTTATTTCATTCATTTTTATTTCATCCATTCATTCATTTTACCATTAATTTTAACTATATGTATATATATGTATATGTGTGTGTGTGTGTTTGGGTGTTTGTATGTATATATGTATAGATGTGTATGTATATATGTGTATCTGTGTGTAGGTGCGTGTGTGTGTAACGAAGTAATAATTTATTTGAAATATCCTCTAGAATATTACGAGTTAGCAAGGTTTTCACACGGCTAATCTTTAGTTCGAGAAGCGAATGAAAAGTAATTTTCAGCATTAGGGGTCCACCCAACTCCCAACGGATTATCTTCTCATTGCACCCAAACGGTTGAGGTCAGGGTTAATTCCTTATGCTTAAGGCGTCTCGAAATGTAAATACGAAGAAACTCTATATGCATTTGTCTCGGGTCCCACGTAGCCAGGAACTTCCTCACTCTAACCAGGAGTTTGTTTCGCATTCCACTTTCGTGGAGAGGGTAATATATTACTTTCACAGATGTCATTGGGCTTATGGTGTTACGTATAACGTCTATTTTCACCATTAATACTATACATTTAATGTTGAAAAATATTTTTTAAACTAAGTTTAATTGAAATTATACATTGCAATACTAACACAAACAACTGTCTCAATAATAGATTCAATAATTCTAATTAATTTCAATGGTTAATTAAATGTATAGTCATTTGGGTTTTTTGTTGTTTATTCTTTTTAAGCAATACGTAATTAAAAACAACCTTAATCCCCTAAAACTGTAACCCAATTCGCAAAATTTAATTCATAGACTGTAGTTAAACAATCATTGGGTACCACCAAAAAACTTTCCGTTTAAATTTTTCCGACCTAAATCAGAAGTCAGCCCAGGAAAGTTGATATGCCATTCAACAAAAAAAAATGAACCAAAGTACAAAATATTTTATATTATATATTTGATATTACAAACGCGTCTCATCGTCGTATAATGATTAGCGAGCTGGTATTACAGATCCATTTATACAGAACTAGCTAAAGTACCCGGTCCATGACCGGACTAAAAAAATAGGAATACCAAAAAGTCAGTGGGGAGAAAATAAGAGATAGGTATGCCAATTTCGGTTCATTTTTTAATATCTCATAAAATAAAATAGGGGATGCGGGGTGGGGGTAGACCTCGTAAAAAAATATTTCCCCTAATATATTTTCGTGAAAATCGGACCATTAATTGATTTTTCATAGTATATTTCAAAAATCCTCTTGTCGTAAGTTGTTTTTGGCTACGTTAAATTCCAGTTGATTTAACGGTGCAAAAATGAAAATATTGTTTTTCAATCATAATCTTCAATATTTCCATAAGCTAAAAATTTTAAAAAAATCATCAGGAGTTTGCTTAATGTTTCTTCTTTCGAATGGAAAACATTTTTAAGCACTTTGCTAGAACCCAGGTTATGAATCCGTAAAGTAGCATCGACACGGCTACGGTTTGGAATAATTTTTTTTGCTCTATCTTATCGGTGATATCACATTTCCTTATGATTGATAAGCTGTCAATAGCAGTCCTTTCTTATGAAAATTCACAATATAAAGAAAAGATGGAAAATAATATTAATAGTAAAGTTGGCACTGTGGGCCTTACTGTTGATATCAGCCAGACAGGTAGTCTATTCCGTTTTCACTAGTCCTAGACCAGAGCGTTTGTTTTGTGTATAAGATGAATCGCCAAACCTACCATCAGCTCCCCAATTTACCGAATAGATCCAACCTGGACTACTTATAAGCTCGGGGAAAACGGAACCATATGATTCTGATGCGGATGCTCTACCGACTGAGCTAAACTGAAAATATTAGATACTGATTATTATTATTATTATTATTATTATTATTATTATTATTATTATTTATATAAATTTAGATGGATATTAGTTTTCAGAAACAAACTTCAATGGAACTTAAAAAAACAAAAATAAACTAATGTTACATAATTATTAGAAACCTAATATTTATGGCAATAGTGTAGAAATCAAAATGGCCGTTATAAGCTACAGCCCACGGCCTTGAAGGATGAGTGACAAGGCTTGACCTCAGTCCTAACCTCCCCGTGGATACCATGAGAACCGGTGGAGAGGAGCCTCTCTTCCGGTTTAGATAGTAAGTAAGTCTCAGTCAGTTAGAAGGTAGGAGCCGAGCTCGTAGGATGTAAGTCTCACCGCGCAAATGTCTGGGTTGGGGATTGAAATTAAAGTAACATCAAAGTAAATCGAATTCTTGTGTTTATTACCTAAAAACTAACAATGACACAGGGCTTCCGATAAGGAGAAATCCCTAACAGAAACCAGACCCGAAGTCCCCAAGAAAGTCCAGACCTTAGAAGAGACCAGACCAAGATAGATGAAGAAATAGCAAAGCCGGCCAGAAGAAAATACGACCAGAAGTAAGAAGTAAGAAAAGGGTATACAACACTAAGAGTTATCCCGTAAACTGATTTAGTTGTAGTGTGAAGGGGCGCTACTTATATAGCATATGTTGGTCAGGAATAGCCTGGCGGAATCTATCTTCGCCAGGTTTACAATTGATTTGAATGCATATTTCCTTTTCTTAGTTCGGTTGCCATACCAATGTTAAAGAGCCAGTGTCTTATACTTTTAGCCCAAAGCTGGTAGGAGAATAAATGAATTCATAAAAGTAAATAGTAAGTAAAAACGTCGGGGTGGTCTAAAGTCGTAATCAGCCAAACAGCGAGGGGTGTATCCCCTTTTCACAACCACTAGACCAAGGAGATTGTTTTGGCGTCTGAGACGGAGCGCCACACCTAACATCAGCTCCTCACTTTACGGCAAAGATACTTTTGCTACTCATACACTGAGCGAGGACCGGTATCGAATGAGGAACATTGTGGTTACTAGTCGGACGCTCTACCGACTCAGCTAAATCGGAGCTATTGGATTCATGAAAAAAAAAGTAAAGTCGTCGGGGCGGCCTAATGTCGGCATCAGCCAGACAGTGAGGGAGTCTATCCCCTTTCCAATAGCACGAGACCAAGGAGATTATTTTAGCATCTGAGGTGGAGCGCCACACCTACCATCAGCTCCTCACTTTACCGCACAGATTCCTGTGCTACTCATACGCTGAGTTGGCGAGGGCCAGTATCGAACTAGAAACCTTGTGGTTTCTAGCCGAACGCCCTACCGACTGAGTTAACCTGGCCCTATAGCTTTCCCAAATACGCCATATTCAGGATTTGAATTCGAGCGGTCGAGTCCATTTCCGACGACGATAACTCTTTTGACACATTGGATAAGAAATATCTTCGCGTTTACCTTTATAGACTGATGGAACATAAACTCTCTAGGCCCTAAACCGGTCATGTTTAATAACATTTATGTTTCCGTGTTCCTCATCCCTTACACATAAACATCACACACACACACACACACACACACTCATATATATATATATATATATATATATATATATATATATATATATATATATACAAAATAGCACTCCCATTGCAGAAAATACTGTTGACGCGTTCGTGACAGGCTATCTCAGTATATTTGTTTGATTGGATCGACGTAGGCGGAAAACTCAAACCAATGGTTACTATGATATATTTGCTTGGATGTAATCTTTGCAATGGAGTCTGAATTTGTTATTCGATCTCTATAGGTGCAATGGACAGAACCATAGTTTGAGCTGAATATCAATCATGTCCTTGAATTGTATTCGGAACCGGTAGGAACTGGAAAATTACAACTGTGTTGCTGGCATACCCGACTACGCAGATGGCGGGGAAAAGGTTCTGTGGTAGCATAAAGATTGTACCGGTCGTGTTGTTTATGATGGCCATTGCGTTTGTGGGCATTTAAAATTGTCGGAAGTGGTACTGATTACTTGGCTGACATGCCATCCAGGGCCACGCACTGCTCTATTATTTTATTAGTCGGCCTAATTGAATATGCAAGCTGAAAGGTTTTGTGAATACGTTAATGGAAAGAAAAAAAGAAGAATGATTAAAGAGAGAACGGTGCAAATGCCAAAAAAAAAGAAAAAGAAAGAAAGAAAGAAAGACAGAAAGAATGAAATGAGCAATGAGAATAGACAATGTAAATCCGAAATAAAGAAAGAATGGTGAGGTAAAAAAGGAAGAAAAAAGAAAAGAAAGAAAGAAAATACAATAGTGTATGGAAAATAAGAAAAAGAAAAAGAAGGAAAAAAGAAGGAAACAGACAAAGAAAACTAAAAAAAAAAAAAGAATGAAGTAAATGATAAAAAAAAGAATATAAATAATGAACAAGAAGAATGGAGTTTGAAAATTGAAAGAAAAAAAAGACTGAAGCAAAAAAGAAGAAAGAAAGAGAATGAAAAGTATGGAAGAAGAAAGAATGAAGCAAATGATAATGAAAAATGAATGGAGTATGGAAAACCAGAAGAAGAAAAAAGAGCAAATGTTGATGAAAGAAAGAAAAGAAAGAAAGACGAAAAGAGGAGAACGACTATAAGATAAACTTAGATATGGATTTACGATAGAATCAATAACAATTAGAAAAATGAAAGAATAAAAAATAGATAAATAACAATAATAACAAAAATTTAACGACTGTCATCAAACACAATGAGAAAGAAAGAAAAAAGAAAGAAAGTAATAAAGAAAGGAAGGAAAGAAGGAACAGAATGAGAAAGAAAGAAAGAAAGAAAGAAAGAAAGAAAGAAAGAAAGAAGGGATAAGACCGATCATCAAATATGAACAATCAACAATCAACAAGAAGAAAGAAATGATAGTTGTCAAGCATAAAGAAAAGAAAAGAAAGAGAGAATCAACAATATAATAATTGTCAAATGAAGAGGTAGTAAGGTTTGTTTTGTTTTGTTTTATGGCATATCAACATCATTGGGTCATTTAATGCCGACAAAGTTTTGAAATAAATTAATTCTTAATGGATACACAATTTTTTTATCAACTCATG
This sequence comes from Doryteuthis pealeii, assembly GCA_023376005.1. Classification (NCBI taxonomy): domain Eukaryota; kingdom Metazoa; phylum Mollusca; class Cephalopoda; order Myopsida; family Loliginidae; genus Doryteuthis; species Doryteuthis pealeii. The sequence goes on from CM042164.1 coordinate 32,092,075, forward strand.
TTTTTCTATTTAACCCATAGATGGGACCTTAACAGGTACTACCACTCCGGGTCAGAATGGACAAGGGAGCAATGGTGATGGAGGGGTGCTCAGCATTCGCTAAACCTCCAAAACTGGAACCTCACCATCAGATAGAGTTTAACGTCATTCCCAGGACATGTAGACCCTCAGTCACCGCCTTCTAGCACCCATATGATAGAAAGGGTTGGGGCTTGCCATAAGGGCAATAGTATTGGGAAAATCATATAAGTGCTATGGCTTGACGTGACAAGCCGATTGATCGGAGGGGGCCGCTCCGACCGCCCGTCTAGCCCAAGATAGGGCCAAAGTGGAGTATTGCAAGTCATGAACTGCTCTTCTACCTGGGATCTATCCTTAAGCATCACGGGTCGCCAGCCACAGCCAACAGGTGGCCCCATTGGGGGAGTCTTACCCCTCTGCAAAGGTGCAGTCGATGCATTCTAACGCCCCAGCCGACAGGGCGGGAGGTAGTAAGAAAGGGTTCTTTGTTTCAATGGCATAAATGCAATCTTCGCAAGTATATTTGAGGTATTATTTAACCCATAGTTGGCTTGAGGGTTATTATAAGTTTCCCATTGGTATTCGTCCGAGAGTGAATATTATAGTGCGACCAGTGTTCGAACTCGCTTCTCCGATGTAGCAGTCCAGTACGTTATTCACTATACCGCCTGGACTTTCTAATAAAAGCATGGGAGTTTTGCACTATAAAAATCACGATATAAAAAAGAAGGAACAGTTTTATTGATCCATTGATTTTAACGGCATGCCAACCCATCTAGGGTTATTTTATACGTAAAGTATAGACAATCGCGTCCATTGTACGTTTATATTTAGATTATTTTGTGTAGTTGTTTCTGAATTTTCTCAAAAATGCGCACGGTCCTATCGAATAGAAATCATTTTGAATCATTAGTATTATTTGGATTATTCGGACTATTGTCCTCATCTTTATTGCTATCTGTACAACGTTTCGGTCGATGTGTCCTCCGGCCTTTTAAGGTATTTATTGCCGGACTAACACTAAAGATGAGAACAATAGTACGACTAATCCAAATCATACTAATTATCAAGCCACATCTAAAAAATGAACGCGATTAGAATAGATTTTGAATCAGTTCTAGTTTACCCATAGATGGAGGCATAAAAGTACTACCAATCCGTGTCTGGATAGACCTAGAGTAATGTAAATAATAATATTAACTTTATTTCGTTTCTCCAGAGATAACTTTAGAATATGTTTCTCGTCTTGGAGAAAACCTTTTTATTTTTCGAGAATAACTTTATTTCGTTTTCCAGAATAACTTTAGAATATGAAAACGTCGTTGGAGAATAAGAAAAACTTTTTTTTTCGAGAATAACTTTATTTCGTTTCTTTGGAATAACTTTAGAATATGTTGTGTTCGTCTTGGAGAAAACCTTTTTCTTTTTCGAGAATAACTTTATTTCGTTCTCCAGAATAACTTTAGAATATGTTTTGTTCGTCTAGGAGAAACCTTTTCTTTTTCAAGAATAACTTATATCGTTCTCCAGAATAACTTTAGAATATGTTTTTGTCTTGGAGAAAAACCTTTTTCTTTTTCGAGAATACTTTATTTCGTTTCTCCAGAATAACTTTAGAATGTTTTTCGTCTTTGGAGAAAACCTTTTTTCTTTTTCGAGAATGACTTTATTTCGTTTCTGCAGAATAACTTTAGAATATATTTTGTTCGTCTTGGAGAAAACCTTTTTTTTTCGAGAATAACTCTATTTCGTTTCTCAGAATACTTTAGAATATATTTTGTTCGTCTTGGACAAAACCTTTTCGTTTTCGTAGTCTTTCTTTTCTTCTCGAAAATACATAACTTTTTTATTTTTTATTTTTTATTTTTTTTATTTTAGATAACATTTTTTTGAGAGAGAGTTAGTTTTGTTAGTTTCCTGAATAATTACTTTTTGTTTATGGTTCTTAAAAAAGAATCAGTTTTTTTTTTCAGAAAATACGCTAAGTTAGATAAAGAGAACGGGAAGTCAGTGCTGATTTGGCCAATTATAAGAAGAAAAGAAAATCAGAAAAAAATGCCCATCTCTTATCTACAACTCACAAGAGATACTGGCAGAAGTTATGTAATCGCGGTAAATATCATTAGGAGAGAACAGAACAAAACGTTGTGAATAAAATGATGTTTAATAATAATAATAATAATAATAATAATAATAATAATAGCAAACTAGCACAACGAAAATACAAAACTAGACACGACTGGGTTGAGAAGGTGATCCACTGGGAATTATGCAAAAAATTAAATTTTGACCATACAACAAAATGGTATATGCATAAACCAGAATCTGTTCTTGAGAACGAAACACATAAAATTCTCTGGGACTCTTGAAATAAAAACGGATCACCTTATCCCAGCAAGAAGACCAGACCTGGTGTTGATAAAAAAGGAAAGAACTTTCAACTGGTGGATTTTGGAGTTCCAGCAGATCATGGGGTGAAGCTGAGAAAAATGAAAAAATGGACAAATACCTAGACCTTGCAAGAGATCAAAAAGTAATGGAATAGGAAAGTCAAATGATACCAATTGTAGTGGTGCATCTTGGAACGGTCCCAAAAGGATTGGAAAAGGATTTGGAAAATCTGGAAATCAGAGGAAGGATTGACACTATAATGGTTGTTTAAAGTTCAACATACTTAAGATACAAATAATCCGACAAAGGTTAATAGACAAACATTTAATAACACAGCACATGGATAACAGTAGATACAAACGTTCATAATAAGGTAAACAGAGTACACAAATAAAGATAGACAACATTCATGAATGATACAGAATAAATAAAAGAGTAGACATGAAGCGATAGTCCATGCTGTAAAGAACTAAGTAATGTAAAGGGGGCGGAGCCACGAGAGGGTTAGATAGAATCTACCCCATGTGGCTCGTAGTTGCTGAAAACTGAAAGAGAGCGAAAGGCTTTGAACGCAGGCGTTTATACTGGTGCCCTAGCGGGCATCATCAACTAAAAGGGCAGACAACTCCACAGCGAATACAAACAAACGCTACAAATACTCCCCCTAAATTTTTAGCGGGGCAAAAAATTCATTAGACCATGACAAACAACAAAATATATATTCCTTTAAGGAAAAGAACAGAGTCTCGAATGTTCAAAGTTCAAAAGTCCAAAAGAAATAAAATTTGCATATATATATTCCCCGCAAACTATAAAAATAAAACATGAAAAAACGGAATGTAATTTAAAATACACACAAGAGAATTTTCATGTATAAGTCCAGTGGGAAAACCTATGTGGTATGGTTACAATTTAAAGAAATCAACTTTCTTCCAAATTCCTGAGTTGAAATAAGGACTGCTTATATCCTTGATGATAAAATTTCTCCTGAAAACAAAATGGTAGGCACAAAATGCCCCCAAAAAAACAAATGTTAAAGAATTTTACGAAGGTTTCAGTCCAACTTTTAGCATATAAAATTTTCTGTACAGGTGACATTTTCAACAGTTTGGGGAAAAATATGGCAAATGTCTCTGTGTGGTGTGGATAAAAAACTTGAAATTCAACGTCTCTTCGTTCCATTTTCAATGCTGACCCTGGTTAAATGTTTCTAGACGCCAAGGTCGAGTTGAAATTTTCAAGGTCGGTATTTTGAGTCTGGGAGCACAAAATACCGTATTTCTGAAATGGACATGTTAGCTGAACATCTCACTTTCTGAAGGGGTAGCAAAAAGTTTTGCTGAGTGGCCTTGCAGTTGGAATCCGGGTCACATGGTGTGGCCATGTGCGTATCCTAGTAGTAATCGCTGAATTGAAGCTGCCACTGTCCCTGGGGGTGGGGAACGTGTCCAACTGTCCCTGGCTGAAGGCTGAACTATTTCCTCGAGGTAAAAAAGGAAATTCTTCTCGGTGTTGATCCTTTTTTTAAATTTTTTAAGAAAATTCCAGCGCTGTAAAAAAAATGTGTCCATAACTGTCGGAGAAAAAAGAAATACTTTCTTTGAGGGGGTCACGTTTTCTTTTTTTAAAAAGTTCGTGTTGAAAGTCCCAAGTACTTTTACGAACCAGTTTTATGGTTGACTTGGGCAAAAAGGGTAAGTGTTCCATATCACTGTCGGGTGCACCAGTTATAGGATGGTTTAAAGTTCAACATACTTAAGATACAATAACTCCGACAAGGTTAATAGAACAAACATTTAATAACACAGCACATGGATCAACAGTAGATACAACGTTCATAATAAGGTAACAGAGTTACACAAATAAAGATGACACATTCATGAATGATACAGATATAACATAAAGAGTTAAGACTGAGACTAGCGGATAGTCATGCTGTAAAGAATTGACAGTAATGTAAGGGGGCGGAGCCCCACGAAGGGTTTAGATAAACTAACATTGTGCTCGTAGTTGCTGAAACTAGAAAGAGAGCGAAAGGCTTTGAAACCGGCGCTTTTATACTGGTAGCCCTAGCGGGCATCATCAAACTAAAAGGGCAGACAACTCCACCAGGCGAATACAAAAAACGCTACAACACCATCCAGACACTGCAACTGCTGCAATCTGCCAGAATACCCAGAAGAGTCCTGGAGACCTGCCACTCAGACTCCAGTGAAAGACATCAGCTAACGCTGATGTGAAAACTCAAAAAGGAGTGAATAATAAATAATAATAATAATAATAATATAATAATAATAATAAACAGGCTGCTTGTGTCATCCATAAGTTAGGGACATATCAACCCAATAGGGGACACCAGCCTTTCACCCAAAGATAAAATAATCCTAAGGCTCTAGCCTCTGTGATTCAAACCTGTTAAACTTCGCTTAAAAACTGACCTTTTGTCACTTTCTGCTCGTGTGGAATGGTTGTTTATATATATATATATATATATATATATATATATATATATATATATATATATATATATATATATATCAGAATATGTCAACGGGAAAGATAATACAGTGGTACCTGCCGAGTTTAATTCGTTCCGTTCATAACTCAATTTCCTCGTATATCAAGTTAATTTTCCTCGTTGAAATAAACTGAAATCACATTAATTCGTACCCCCCTCACAAAAAACACCCTAATTTCTTGTTACGTTCAAGAATAAGAAAAGAACTGTATTGTATAAACACATAATACAATACATAGAAATGAATATAGATATTGATAGATAGATGGATAGATAGATAGATAGAGATAGATAGATATGAAATACATAGATAGATAGATATAATAAGATATTAAAATGGAAATAGATAGAAATAAAGATAGCATAGCTAGATAGATAGATAGATAGATAGAGAGATAAAAAGTTGGAGATAGATTAAGTGATAGATAATATGAAAAGATGGAAACAGATAGATAGATAGATAGATAGATAAAATTCGGATATGAATAGAATGATATGACAAAACGGAGATAGATCGATGGATAGATAGATAGATAGATAGATAGACTGTGATAGATAGATAGATAGAATATAGATATAATATATGAAAAAGCAGAGATAGATAAATATGAACAGGCAGTGGTAGATATATATGAAAATCAGAGATAGATAGATAGATAGATAGATAGATAGATAGATAAAATTGGAGATAGATTAAGTGATAGATAGATAAAGATGAAAACAGATAGATAGATAGATGATGATAGAAAATATATAAATAGAATGATATGAAAGATAGATTAATGGACGATAGATAGATATGATAGATAGCTAGATAGATATAAAGAAAACTTAATATATAAATATATATGAAAAAGCAGAGATAGATAAAGACGAAAAGGCGTGGTAGATATATATGAAAAGAGATAGATAGATAGATATATAGATACACAGAAAGATAGATAAAGAAAGAAAGGCATAGTAAAGAATTGCACAGTGAAAGAGAATACAGATTATATTGTTGGACCGACCGGTCATCGCAGTTTGTAAACGCAGAAACCGAACCGTATATTTTGCTTTTGATTTTCACTTGTATGACAAGATAATTATACTGAAACTAACAGTCTCCTTTCAGAATGAGTAATCGATAAATCGATATTTCCAATTGTCTGTTAACTGGGATTTCCGATGTGTTGGTCTATGGAAGGCGATCTGTCTGGTGTAGGGGACGACCGACTCGGGAACAAAGATGTCGTCTAAGTCCGTGGTCATTGCACCAGCATACGACTGAATACCACATCTGCTAACGTTTGTCACCAGAATGCTGCGCTACACTCGTCACAACTAAAACTACTATCTTGTCAACAACATTGAACATTAATCGACTCACTGAAAAGACTGCAGTTGAATTCCATAGCCATTTTATTCAGGTTTTACTTATGCGACGTTAACGGTCTATCTTAGATACACTAAGGTCAGGTCAGGCGTATAGCAGGTTTGTGCCAGATCACAGAAGTAACGCCTGTTCAATCCTTAATTGGGTGACGATTTAACATTAACCGACTCACTGAAAGGACTGCAGTTGAATTCTATAGCCATTTTATTCAGGTTTTACGTATGCTTTTACTATATATATATATATATATATATATATATATATATATGTAGAGAGAGAGAGAGAGAGAGAGAGAGAAAGAAAGAGAAAGGGCGAGTGAGGGGTAGAGAAATAGACAGAGAGAGACAACGATAGAGAGATGATATACCCACGCATATCTTCAAAAATGTCTGCAAGAGAGACATGAAGACATGCCGCAGACATAAACACATAGGAGGCTTATCAAGAAGGCATTACTACCTGGCGCGTCCTCGTCAAACAAGGAACGAAAAGGAGTGAAAGAGAGAGGAGGGAAGCCACCGCAAAAAAGGGAGTTAAAAGGAAGGAGAGACAACATCATCTCCAGAAAGCATCACCTTTATTTGCAAAAACTGTACCAGAGACTGCCATTCAAAAATTGGTCTGTTCAGCCACTCACGTAGCTGCAGATAAAAAAAATTAAAAAACTTTAAAATTTTAAAATAAAAAAAATAGTGGACACAACGCCATCGTCTTTAATAGACGGAAGGTTGCTAACAATCTTCAAAATGATGTACAGCCAGTACAAACTTTTCTCATTTTCTTTGTGTTTATCGATTTTGCATTTATGTGCATTTAAATATTTTTAAATACATTTTATTATCTTTTTTTTTTTTTGGTACATGAAAAACTTCTTATTTTATTCTATTTATTTATTTGTTGTTGTTTTTTTTTTTTACTATACTCCAAAAAGTACAATTATAGTGGAATAATTTTTCAATTCAAAGAACACGTTATTTCTTTGATCTGTCGTCAGCCAATTCACTACTCATTTAAACCTGCATTTCTACCCAATAGAGAATTATGCCTCGAAATTTTATGTCAGATTAGTTGCACTGATATCAGTTGGAACGAAAATAAACGATACTTCTCACCAATTAAATATCGGCCATTTTGAAAGAGATTTTCATATTTTTAACGAAATAATAAAAATAAAAAAATAAAACTCTTCTTTGTAATTTGAATTATTTATGCGTTTAAAAGCCGTAACAATCTCTGAATATTCTTCGCACTCTGCAATAATTTATTTTCGAAGACTAAATCTGGTTGACATGTAAAAATATCAGGAAATCTTGATGCTAAATGTTCTTATTATTTAGACTATACCTAAATTGATCGTGTACCATGACCATTTTTTCCAAGTGGGAGGTGCGGTCAGATACCCAGTGGATTCCGCCTAATATGAGCTCATTGGGACCAGAGATTTCAGACTTAATGCTGCGATAAACCAAACAAAGGATATATATTCTTTTGAAATAAAGGGATTTAGTCACCGTTTCTCTCAATAGCAATGTTCCACCTTCGAATGAGAGCATGTATCCCTACCCCGTAAAATTCTGTTGACTGTTCTTTGAGCCAATTCTTCACTACAGTCGTCACTGGAATAATGTTTGCCTCTCAAACTCTCTTTCATGGAACCGAAGATAGGCAAACATTATTCCAGTGACAAGAAAGTGTTCAAACAAAATGGCATTACTTTTTGACTCAACACCGTATAAACCTTTTTTTGTTTGTTTTTTTGCTTTTAATTCATAAAAATATTAGTATATTTAAGAAATTGTTAGTTAGATAGATAGATAGATAGTGAATGTAATAGCGAAAGTGGACTTCGAACTCACTATAATATCGCAGTCCAGTACGTTAGCCACTACGCAACGGGAACTCCCAATCAATATCCAATTAATAATAACTTTGTATCAAAATTATCGAAACTTCAAGTTCATTCACAAAAACACAGGTTAAAATGGATAAAAAGTACATTTATTTCAACCATCTTTCAATCTATTCCAGTCAATTATCATTGAACATTACAATGGACGCGATTGTCTATACTTTACGTATGAAATAACCCTAGATATGTTGGCATGCCGTTAAAATCAATGGATCAATAACACTGTTCCTTCTTTTTTATATCGTGATTTTTATAGTGCAAAACTCCAATGCTTTTATTAGGAAGTCCAGGCGGTATAGTGAATAACGAACTGGACTGCGACATCGGAGAAGCGAGTTCGAACACTGGTCGCACTATAATATTCACTCTCGGACGAATACCCATGGGAAACTTATAATAACCCTCAAGCCAGCTATGGGTTAAATAATACCTCAAATATACTTGTATAAAGATGTATTTTGCATTAAATAACTCGCGAAGGTTGATATGCCATTAAACAAAGAACCCTTTCTTACTATCTCCTGCCCTGTCGGCTGAGGCGTTAGAATGCACCGACTGCACCTCTGCAGAGGTGTAAGACTCCCCAATGGAACCACCATGGGTGGCGACCCGTGAGGCTTAAGGATAGAGCCCGAGTGGATGAGCAGTTCATGACTTGCAATACTCCACTTTGACCCTATCTTCGGCTAGACGGGTGGTCGGAGAAGTTCCCTCCGATCAATCGGCTGGTCACGTCAAGCTCTAGCACCTATATGATTGCCCCAACCCTATTGCCTTTATGTCAAGCTCCAACCCTTTTTATCATATGGGTGTTAGAAGGCGGTGGCTGAGGGTCCTGTGAATGACGTTAAACTCTATCTGATGGTGAGGTTCCAGTTCTGGAGGTTTGAGGAATGTGGAGCACCCATTCATCACAATTGCTCCCTGGTTCACTCTGGTTCGGACTGGTATTACCTGTTAGGGTTCAATCGTTGGGTTGAATAGAAAAACATGTTTATAAACAAAAATGTATTATGCATTAAGAATGAATTTATATCACAATTTTGTCGGCATTAAATGACCCACCGAGTTTGATATGCCATAAAACCAAACAAACCAAATCTGAGAGACCATTAGGATAAATTGTAAAGCACAGCTTCCCTAGTTCTTTTTATATGTTTCATGTACTCAAACTTTCACCTTTGCATCAATTTTCAGTTTGCAGTTAGGAAACTATGACGGAGAACAAGAAAAGAAAAAGAGCAAGACACTGTCTTGCCTGCCGGGATCGAACCCGCGTCCTCCCGCATGTAACAACAAATGCGATTTAGGCACTAGACGGACGCGACGTTCGACTGATGTGCCCGGATGTTTGGGTAATATGCCCATAAATAACCAAAGCGAGAGAAGCATGGGGCTTTCGTGAGACGGCAGTCAGAAAATATTATTTTGACGACGACGACGACGGATTTTCAGCTGCTGGTCGAAGACGAAGACTGTGTTGACCAAAAGAAAGTTTGGCCTGCGAGAAGACGGTGAACTCGCTTCTTTTTGCCCCCCCCCTCAGCAGGAACTTGTTGACTCAAATATCTATTCCCCCACCCTCTATTTTCCCCTTCTATAGAAACAAGAAAAAATGCATAGAGCTAGGTTTTGGGTAGTATGGAGGGTGTTGCACTTGCACAGACCTGTTTTTACCAAACATATTTAATCAAAAAGGAAACGGTACAGGTCTCATTATATCTTTAATTGACATTGATATTAAAGTGAAGTTGTCGGGGTGGCCTAAAGTCGGTATTTGCCAATCAGCGATGGAGTCTATCCCCTTTTCACTAGCGCTAGACCAAGGAGATTGTTTTTTTTTGGCGTCTGAGGTGGAGCGACATATCTACCATCAACTCCCAACTTTACCACACAGATCACTCTGCTACTCATATGCTGAGTTGGCGAGGGCCGGTATCGAACTAGGAACCTTGTGTTTTCTAGCCGAACGCTCTACCGACTGAGCTAGATGTATAGAATTGACTACTTTATTGTATAAATTGCTCAAATGACACCGTAACTCGAGATTTCTTGATAAGAATAGCCATATATATAATTAATTTAAATACTGTATATATCTATATATATCTATATCTATATCTATATATTAATTATATATATATATACATATATATATGAGTGTGTGTGTGTGCGTATATATATATATATTATGTGATATAAATGTCATATAAATGTAACTATAAAATGATATAATATAAATGTATACATGTATACATTTATATATGTAATATAAATGTAATATATATATATATAATATATATATATATATATATATATATATATATATATATATTATATATATATATATATGGTCATGGTAATATGATTCAATTATCAATTATATATATATATATATATATATATTATATATATATATATATATATATATTTAAATCATAAATAATTTAAATACTGAAAACATATTTTCCATATAGCCATATAGAAACTAAAGGCTGAAAAAAAAGGGTACAGCCTCGTTTCAAAATACAGACACGAGAATAAATGCCTGCTAAGAAACGGTAGAAAACTACAGCGTAAAGAAAAAACTAAAACTAATAGAAGGCCTGATACATAGATAGATAGATAGATAGATAGATAGAGAGAGAGAGAGAGAGAGAGAGAGAGAGAGAGAGAGAGAGAGAGAGAGAGAGAAAGAAAGTGTGTATGTGTGTGATATTCCTGATAAAATATTACGTGGATAATCCATTGATAAGGAATCTATAGATATCTTTATATAAGCATTCAAGATTTGTCAGTGAAAACATACAAGTACGAATAGAAACAATCGCAGATTACAGCGTTATTGATAAATGAATTCATTCAATAGTCAATTAATTGAAAATATATTATTTTCTTTTGGTCAAACAAAGTTGAACTACAAAACATAGATATACAACGAAAATATTCTGTATGTTTAACACACACCATCTTATTCCCTCCCTCTCTCATCACTCAACCTTGCTCTCTCTCTTTCCTTCTCTCTGTGTCTCTTTCACACCCACTCACACACACGGAAAATATATAAATATATATATATATATATATATCTTATTATAATGGAGATTGTGTGTTTTTCTGTCTGTAACCGAAACTATATTACTAATCAAGTCACAATTAACATAGTTATTTTCATCACATTCTTCATGATTTTATTCATATTTAAACCTCAATTATTAATAAAATTGCTTCACCTTTTTATTAGTGTTGTCCATATCTACATACTAATAACATGCAATTTTATTTATATATACAAAAAATAGTGGTTTGCAGTGTGAACGGGAAGGTTAATTTGCATATTGATATTAAAAATGTGATTTTATTAAATATGTGCTTAGTATTATTGATTTCTAACTGTTTGGTTTTATTTTAATGAATATAAGCAAAAATCTCATCAATGAATCTTAAATGAAATCCATTAACAAGAAAAAATAAGTGTAATTTTATTCTTTATTTCCTAATTTAACTAAATAGTTAAATAGTAAAATTCAGCAATGAAAGACGGCAGTGATGGAAGAGTAAGTTTCATTTCTATTTTTCTATTATACCCCCACTGCTAGTATCAATAAATGAAGGAAGAACTCAACACAGTAGTCCCATGAATTGAGACCCATCTGATGAGACGAAAATTTGGGGAGCCGGTTTAAATCAACTTAGATTTATATGGGCCCCAATTTTCGTCGAAATAAATTTATTATGGGACTACTGTGTTGAGTTCCTCCTTCATTTATTGATAAATATTGCTCTGTATATAATCTAAAAGGTTATTATACATTGAGCTCTCTTCAGTGATTTAAAGATTCGCTGTATTTATACATACTGGATCATCAATATTAGTACAGTGGATCTTTGAAATCACATATAGAATCATCCCCTACTACCAAGTTTTGGATAAATCTCATATATATATATATATATATATATATATATATATATATATATATATATACGTGGGTTGGCAGAAAAGTTCATAGACTGACCAAAATACTCGAATGGAATTTGACCAAAAGATGTTTATTCTTTAGCATGGTCTCACTTGCAGCCCACACATTTATTCTATCGGTTTTACAGTGCTTGGATCCCATTCGTCTAAAAGTTCATCAAGAGCAGATGAACTTTTCATATCACCCTCTTTATATATATATATATATATATATATATATATATATATATATATATATATTACAGTTTGTAATTATACAATACAAAAGACCAAATCATCTATACTTCCTGATTGTACTAAAAATGGCAAAAAGAAAAAATACTGTAAGAGTTGCCTAAGTTAGATATACTAAAATGCTCAATACGAGAAGTAGAACTAATAAATATTAGGCTTACTTTAATATATAT
>CM042164.1:32107177-32112177 GCA_023376005.1 Doryteuthis pealeii
TATATATATATATATGTGTGTGTGTGTGTGTAAAATGAAAATGGAAGTGAATCCGACGGTATGTTGAAATGAGAAATAAAGGAAAGAAAGTATAGAATGGATGAAATAGGATATTTTAATCAATTTTACTTACACGTGTTTCGGTCAGGAGTTTATCCCTGTGTAAGTTATTCAATCTATTATTATTTTTAAATATCAAAATCAAATGAAATAATAATAATAGAAAAATGTAGAAATTTTCCGCACACAAAGAATTATCGAACTTCTTCAGAGTAAATCCTTATTTTTTAAAATAAAGTTCGTAGGAAAGCGGAAAATTTTTGAAATGTTCGAAAAAATAACTTTTTAAAAATATCACGTGAGAGAATGTTCAAACGCGGTCGAGAAAGACAGTTATAATGATGTTGTCTCGCATTCTATACTTTCTTTCTTTTATTCCTCTTTTCAGCATATATATATATATATATATATATTAAGACAAGATATTCAAAGAATGAGTTAATTACAGCGGGAGTCAAGTTAAAATGTTTCAGTTTTGTACATTAAACCATCATCAGGAATGTGAATATTTGATAGTTTGATTTCTGAATAATATTTAGATATGAATGTGAAAAGAAAACAAGATACAGAACATAGTGTTAAGTAGCCATTACGGTCTATTTCAAGACTCTGTTTATATTTTGTGTTGAAAATATTTATTTTTAAGTTTGCGTATAGCATTAGCTTACTTGATTGTTTATTTGTGTAGGGTTCAATATTTATTTTGTTTTTAAACTATAAATTATTTTAGACACCTAATAAAATTATATCCAAATTTGGCAATACAAATAATGTCTTGCTTTCACATAGCATATAGATTAACTAAAACTTTATTTTACAAACCCTATCATACTGGCATTTATACACAATACTAATAATTGTAAAATCATTGAAGCCGGTGTCATTTCACTTTCTGACACCATCATACAGAGAGCCGGTTTACCTATTCCTATTAAAAAAAATGATAAAAGATATTAATATCGAATGATAAATTTTTAAGATCACATACCTAGGAATCCCCTTATGGTTTTCACAAATACTAACATGTATCTAATGCTATTCTTTTCATGGAATTATTGTTGAATTTTTTCAAATATATTTTGAATATTCCCCATGGGGAACATGGAACATGATATGATGTTTTTTCACTATTATGCCAGTTTGGTTGCATCAAACACAAATACAAATACATTTTCTTAGTTTCACACATTTTCATTCATAATTCTAAGAAAAAACTATCACACAAATTTAGTTTGACATATTTAGATTTATTACACACAATTGAATATATTACGGTTATCTAATTTCTTTCGTAATGTAAGTAAACACTACAAAAATATCAACAAGGACAGAATTCGTAAATCATACATAGTTACTTCAATTCTTTTTTCACACATACACACATATATATATATAGTTACAAGTGTGCATATATACATGTATATATTATATATATATATATATATATATATATGTTTGCACATATGTGTGTGTGTGTGTGCGCGCGCGTGTGTGTGTGTGTGTGTCTATAAGCATAAACTTTGTAGGAAGCGCGTGGTGTAATGGTTAAAGTCATGGAAAATGGACTCGTCGCCCCGAGTTCAAATCCTGAACGTGGTAATTGCATTTCACTTAGCGCTAATACCCTTGGGAAAGGTATGAATCCTACTCTCCCTCCAGCTATGGATACATAGTAGGGCAGACTGGGCTCTTTAACCTTGGTTAGGCAACCGGTCTAGGAGAAGAAAAACTCTGAATTCAAACCTGTTGAATTCCACTTAAGAAATTGACCTTGTGTCGCATCCTGCTCGTGCGGAGGCGTTGGTATATATATATAAGCATAAACTTTCATTATTTGGGGAATCGTTTAGCCATCCAGTTTCCCCACTTATGCCGTTTAGTGTTTTCCTTCTCCGACGCTTGTTACCATACCAATGCTAAAAAGCCCTGTCTGATCTTTTATTTAGCCATTGCTTGGGGGAGAAGAATTGGATTCATACCTTCCGAGGATATTAGCTCTATATGAACTGTAAACATAATGTCCAGGATTTAAACTCAGTTTGCCGTGTCAATCCTACTACGCTAATCATTGCACGAAAGATCACCTCTCTCTCTCTCTCTCTCTCTCTCTCTCTCTCTCTCTCTCTCTCTCTCTCTCTCTCTCTCTCTCTCTCTCATATATATATATATATATAAAGAAAATTTGAAAAAACAAGTCTTCCGGAAATAGGATGAATTTAATTATCGATGTTTAAACATTTCGGTTTCATTAAACCTTCATCAGGATGTATCTTGGGGTGAAGTAAATGATGGATGTTTTTATAGATGAAAGGAGATGAAAATCTTTTTAGTTTTCATCTCCTGTAGAACCAACCAAAGGTTAAAGATGTTTTTATAGATGACAAGAGATGAAAACTAAAAAGATTTTCATCTCCTTTCATCTATAAAAACATCCATCATTTTCTTCACCCCAAGATACATCCTGATGAAGGTTTAATGAAACCGAAATGTTTAAACATCGATAATTAAATTCATCCTATTTCCGGAAGACTTGTTTTTTCAAATTTTCTTTATATTGTCGGATTTATTTTCCATATTTACTCCCATATATATATATATATATATATATATATATATATATATACATATATTAAATTTCAATTCCGGTAAAACGCCTTAAATATCAAATACTCACTCTCTGTTAGTCATTTTAGATTATTTAAATATTTTACACCCAAAATAACAAAAACAATAAAGGAAAACTTTACATTTTGTAACATTGTAAGGGATGATACCGGGGCGAGAATGGATAAGTTATTTTTTCTAAATAAAGCAGCTCGAAGAGAGACGAGTTGTAACAGTTCAATATCTCGTCCGGTACGTGAGGTGTAATAAGATATGCTTGACCTAGCACACCGGATGAAAAACAGCAGTTTACCAGTGTAACGTTGTGGTATTTTCACAGTACCAAAATGATATAAGTAACGTAGCGGTGGTGGCGATATGTTCACCGTACTAAAAAGGCACGTGGCGGTCATCTTGTTGATAAAAATTACAACGCGATAAATATGTAGTCACAACTGCTAGCCTTTATTATCGTGCTCGTCTCGTGGGCTGTATCGGATAGGAGGAAAAGCTGAGAGAAAGAGAGAGAGAACAATGTTAAATTACTGTGACCCTACACTAGGCACCAGAGGCCCGTCCGTTCCCTACGCGTCCGAAAGCAACAAAAAAAGACCGGTACCTTTCTTCGTTGTTCCACGTCACCATGTAACTTCCGGTTCCGGTCAGCACCAAAACTTCGGTTGACACTCAATTCTCCATTCGGGGTCACGCCCGGTCAAATCATCGTTCATCCTGTTTTGTGCTCATCACTATTTTTTAAACCTTTACTCTCTCACTTATTTCTTTCTTTCTTCCCCTTCCATTAGTAGTCCTTGCCAAATGCAATCTTGCTACACCAGGGCTTAATCGGTCATCTAAATGTCGAGGAAGGATGACACCAATAAAAGCAGATACATTTCTTGATTCGCGCTTTCTTTTGATGGCTGGGATACGAGGAGACAAGCATTCCGGTGTGTGTATAACGAGTGAATCATTCAAAGATGTGCTATCTCACTTATCCATTTCAATTTAATTCTACGGTTTCAGAAATTAAACGGAGAGAAGAAAACTGAGGACCTAAAACTTGAACCGGGTTATGTTTTTCTGTGTATTTCTACCCGATCGGACGATCAGTCATTACTGACATTATAATCTTCGGGAACTACGCAACATTTTCAATAAATCTTAAATATAGAAAATAATTTCTGCCTAAATAATAAATATTTTAATCAACTGACTAGATTAAATATCAGAACGACGAAGATCACTAAAGAAGTCAAAGTGTCCACCTGGGAAGCACAACTTTCCGGTACCGGTACCGGCCCTTGCCAACCCATCGTATGCGTATCACAGCTTGGATCTGTGCCGTAAAGTGGTGAGTCGATGGTAGATATAGTGTTCCACCTTAGACTCATAAACAATCTCCTTGCCTATCACTAGTGAAAAGAGGATAGACTCCATCGCTGTTCAACTGATAGCGAAAATAGGCCACACCATTGAGTTCTTTTTATAATCAGAAAACAATGCAAAATTCGACAGGGACGTGGAGACAAAATTCAACATTTTTAAATCGCTCTGACAAACGACTATTGTTTTTTTATTGGTAGATCGTAAAAGCAAATAAAAGAACTGTGTGAGCTCGTGTGAAACACTGACATTGCATCCAGTAGATCGATTTCCAGTCTTAGTATGTGATTGACGCTGTTATTGACAAAGACGACAATTTTATTGAGATAGTCCGGGACTGTTTCTGACGTGATGATGTTATTCTATCCAAATGTCTTGTGTATATTCAATTTCTTCTTGACGTGATAGCAATTTTGTGGTTGAATCCAGCATTTAATAGTCTTTCCTTGCGTCATCTGAACTTTCTCTGATCTATAATTAGATAATATTATATACACATGCTCGCAAAATATATATATATATATAATATATATATATATATATATATATATATATATATATATTGTCGGATTAACCTCCTCACATTTCTCCCATATATATATATATATATATATATATATATATACATATATTATATAAATATATATATACATACATATATATATGAGTATGTGTGTGTGTGTGTGTGTGTGTGTGTGTGTGTGTGAAAAGAGGATTGGAATGAATCCGACAGAATGTGGTGGAGATGTGAGGAACACAAGAACAAAACTCACACAAAAGTGTGTAGGATATATTTCTCTAGAGCGTTGAGCTCGGCATCACCAGTCGTTTTAATGAATTATCAGGTTATCATACAAGTGTTTTATAGAATGGGTAGTGTGGCGGGAGGTGGTAGATAGGAGAGGAGGTCAAGTGGGTGGGTAAGCGTTAGTGAGGAGAGGTTTTGAATG
>CM042164.1:32117177-32122177 GCA_023376005.1 Doryteuthis pealeii
TCAATAATATTTAAAGACTTGCATATTAAAACATTCTAAGGACTTAACAAAATATCAATTTCATATATATTGTAAATTTTGATGGTATAGGTGCTACTACTACTACTACTACTACTACCACTACTACTACTAGTAGTAGTAGTAGTTGTAGTAGTAGTAACAATATGTAAATATATAAAAAGATAAACAAAAGTGATAAACAAATAGAAATATTTCTTTTATATTATTTATTTTTTATTTATTTTTAGTAATTCGAACTAGTATGATTATTCTACAACGATAAGGATGAAGACAATAGTCCAAAAATCAAATAATACATATCAAGCCTCATCTAAAAAAAATTGAGACATATAATAATAATCTTTTGTAAATAAGATCAATATTTTTAGAGCAAATAATTTGCACATACGTATATGGTTTCAAATAATTTTACCCAAACTTGTACGATTTCAAGTATCTAAGGTAATTATATATCTTCAAATAACTTAAATTCCTTTGGAAAACAATATACATTCAAGTAACTATGCTAAGTATAAACAAGTATTATAAAGATTCAGGTATTACTTTCTTTTATTAATAATGTGTACACAATTATAGGATTTCAAGTATTTTGATTAATTATGTAGTTTCAAGTAACTAATAATCATGTATAAACAATTGAAGTCACTAGTCTAAATACAAATAATTTGCGTACAGTAATACCGTTTCAAAATTAATTGATTGGATCTTACGGCATGTCAACTTTTGGGCTATTTTATGCCGAATACATTGTTTTATTTATTATTGTTGGGTATTCAATTTTTTAAACCCATTTTTAAACTCATATTTTGATGGAATTAACCCATAGATGAGAGCCTAATAGGTACGACCACTCCGGGTTAGAGTGGACCTGGGAATAATGTCGTTGAAAGGGTACTCCATACTTTTCAGAGTTCCTGGATTGAAACGTTATCACTAGATGCAGTTTAACATCACACCAATAACACTTAGACCCTCAGCCATTGCCTTCTAGCACATATGTGATAAAAAGGTTTGGGGGTTTGTCAGAAAACAATACGGTCGGAACAGTCGTATTAGCGATAGGGCTTGAAGTCACAAGCTGATTTATCGCCGGGGACCTCACTAGATAGAGTTTAACATCACACCCTGAACACTTAGACCCCCAGCCATTGCCTTCTAGCACATATGTGATAAAAAGGTTTGGGGGTTTGTTATAAGAAAATACGGTCGGAACAGTCGTATTAGCGATTGGGCTTGAAGTGACAAGCTGATTTATCGACGGGGACCTCGGCGACCGTCCGTCGAGTCTAAGTAAGGGCAAAAGGGAAGTGTTGTATGTCATGTACTGCTCAAACACCAGGATTGCGCCTTTAAGCATCACAGCTCGCTACTCCCGGCCAACAAATAATTCCATTGGAGGAGGAGATATTGCTCTTCTGCAGAGGTGTAGTCGGTATATTCTACAGCCCAAGCCGATATGAGTTTCAGTGTATAGTGTTTATATCTAACACGAATAATTTGTAGAACAATAATATGAATTCAAGTGGGTGGTCATTGTAAAATATCTACATAACTTTTATTGAAAAAAAAAAAAGAAAATATTAAAATAAAACTTTTATTCTCAAAATAATTTACTTTTTTCCCTACAATAATTGGTTATCAGTTTTCTATTTAGATAAAAGGATTTATATTAATTCAGATTAAAAGTGGGGTTAATCTGAAGCCAAACTGTTTTCATACCTTATTTTTTCCAATGCAGGTATCATTGGGGAATGAGATAATTGATTAATGGGACAGACTTTGGCCCAATTAACAAATCTTTGCTCAATGCCCAATAATAACTGCATGGAAAAAATAAGGTCTAAAAAAACAAAAACAAAAAATGTTACAAGATTTTTAACCTGGATTAATATGCAACGTAACTAAAGTTTTCAGAAAATACCAAATTCAGACTCTTCTACAGAGTAGATTTGCCAACTTATGGTTACCTAGTGACCAATCCCCACAATGTGAATGTCTAATGTTAAAGTTCTTAAAACAATTGAGCAGAAAAAAAAACAATGTGATATTATATGTGAATGATGATTGGCTCAAGCATTCATACAAAAAACATTTTCTCTTTGCTTGAATTTAAATCTTTAAATCGTGCAGTTTCAATAAAGTAATGACAATAATTTGTAAACAATCATAACTTCGAATATTCTTAATTCAAATTCTATGTACACTATTATGTCTTCAAATATTTCTATTTAATTCTAATAGGTACTACCTCTCTAGATCAGAGTAGAGCTGGGAGTAATGGTAACGAAGAGGTGTTTCATACTCCCCAGTATTCCAGAACTAGAGCCTCACCACCAGATACAGTTTAACGTTCTACCGAGGACACGTATTTTTATTATATTCCCATTGAGCTATCAAAGTTTATAGCTACTTGTTTTGCAGAGTCATAAAACGGAAATATTTTTTTATTTTTCTATTTTAAGAGTTACATTGCAGCCAATAGATATAAAAAATATATATCCGCGTAAATACTTTCCTTGTTTTATAATCGAAATTTGTATCCGTAAAAATAAATTTGTCAGTGGGTAATAAATATACTCATTAATATAAAACTTGTCAAAATATTGCTCATAAACGCATGATAAAAACAAACTTAGAATTAGAAATACAAACAGTAAAATAATGACACTAATGTGTCTTTATAAATAATAATCTATATCTAAAAATGCAATGTACAGTAAGAGAGCAAAAAAGGCTGGCGGGTTTGTTTTACATTTTATCTTATCTCCTCTTATGACTGTAATAGAGATCATGTATTTGTCTGTCTGAAACCGAAACTATATCACTACTCAAGTCACAATTCCCTTAGTTATTTACATCACATTATCCATGATTATTATTTTTATTTAAACCTCAATTACTTATAAAATAGTCATTTATACTGTTGGACTTATTTGCATATTAATAAAATGCAATTGTATTTATATATACAACAAAATAGCGGTTTACAGTGTGAATGGGAAAGCTAATTTGCATATTGATTTCAAAAATTTGATTTTAATAAATATGTGCATAGTATTATGGATTTTTAATTGTTTGGCTTTATATTAATGAGTATGAGCAAAAATCTCTTCAATAAATCTTAAATGAAATTCATTAACAAGAAGAAATAACTGCAATTTTATTCTTTACTTCCTATTTTAACAAATAGTTAATTAGGAAAATTTGTCAATGAAAGACGGGATTGATGGAAGAGTAAGTTTCAGTCGTTGTATTTTTCGATTATACCCACCTCTGTTTCAATTGTTTTTTATCTGCATTCTTATTTAGTTTCATTCGCCTTTCTAATCTAATCTAATATTTTATTACATTAAATACTTGCACCCGGGGGATGCATATATTTGCTAGTTTCAACAATTTTGTTTTATTTAATACCGAAGTTTGTCTTTGCCTTTAAAAAATTATATTGGTTTCAAGTTATTATTTCTATTCAAGAATAATTATCATTTTTTAGCATAAGCTAGTGCCGGTTTAGCTCCGTCGGTAGAGTGTCCGCCTAGGAATCACAAGGTTCCTGGTTCGATACCGGCCCTTGCCAATTCAGCGTATGAGTATCACATGGATCTGTGCGGTAAAGTGAGGAGCTGATGATAGGTGTGACACTACACTTCAGACGCTAAAATAATCTTCTTTATCTAGGATTGACTCCCATGTTGTACGGCTGGTACCGACATTTTGCCTCCTGGCCGACTTAACATTACTTATAAGTGTATGCTGTGGTCGGTCTAGCTCGGTTGGTAGAGCTTTTGCCTAGGAAACACAAGGTTCATAACATAACATAAGTTATAGATATCGTGTATTGATATTTATACTTTTTAGTAATTGGTTTTAACAATGTGTTAACATTATTGGGGATTGTGTTGTATGGTATTGATTTGTTTCATGTCTATATTCTATGGTATAATTTTATCTCTCCCAAACAGATATTTCATATTGTTTGCTTTAAAATAACGGTTTCTGGTGTGAGCAAGAAACCTGCATTCCATGAATAAGTGTTCAACTATCAAAGGTGTTTGACATGTTCCACACTGTGGTTGTTGTTCTTGTTTGAGTATATAGAAGTGCGTTAGTCTTGTATGACAAATGCGTAATCGGGATACAATGACATGTTCCTTTCTAGACTTCCTTAAACTTGTCCCTGCGCATGTGCAGTCATAATATTGCAAGAGTGAAGATATAAGTAAGCGAAAACATAAAATTGCCGGAGAAACGAAAAAGTGGTGGAACATGATACCAATTGTAAGTAAAGTAAAATCGTCGGGGCGGACTAATGTCGGTATCAGCCAGACAGCGAGGGAGTATATCCTCTTTTCAATAGCGCTAGACCAAGGAGATTGTTTTAGCATCTGAGGTGGAGCGCCACACCTACCACCAGCTCCGCGCCTTACCGCACAGATCCCTGTGCTACTCATACGCTGAGTTGGCGAGGGCCAGTAACGAACTAGGAACCTTGTGGTTTCTAGCCGAACGCTCTACCGACTGAGCTAATCTGGCCATTATACCAATTGTAATTGGGGCCATTTGAACGGTTCTCCAAGGACAAAAAGACTGGGGTACTGGAGATGAGAGAGATGATCAATACCATCCAGACCACAGCTAGAATACTTAGAAAAGTCCTGGAGACCTTAGAAATCTATGTCGCGAAAAAATACCAGTTTTAACTGTTGCAAAAAAAAGTCAAAAGGGGTTAAGAACCTTTGAAATAACAATGATAGTATACTCTCCATAGGTACTGATACTATCCTTCCTCACGTCAGCGTCAGCTCTGATCTTTCCAGAGGCAGTGCCGCCCACTAGAGAGACCGCTGATCTAAACAGTTCTAGTCTCATCATTCTCCTGAATATTCTCAAATCTCATAAGCTGGTTGGATATTTATTATTATTAATTGTCAGCTAAAGGCAGAGCGATAGTTGGCAAATTATTAGATATGAATTATTTA
>CM042164.1:32127177-32132177 GCA_023376005.1 Doryteuthis pealeii
TGCTCAACCAGATTATAAATAAAGTAATCACAGACACGTGTTTCGAAATGTATCACCTCTCATCATGATATATATATATATAATATATATTATATATATATATATGATATATAATATATATATATATAATATATATTATATATGTATATCTATTATATATGTGTATATATAATATATATGATATATATGTATATGTATATATATGTATATCTATATATATGAGTGTATATATTATATGTATATATATGTATATATAATATGTAAATTATATATGTATATATATGTGTATTATATATATAGTATATATATTTGTGTATATATATATATGTATATATATTTATGTATATATATATGTATCTTATATATATATAATATATATATATACTATAGATATATATATATATATACACGATATATTCAGCCAACTCAAAAAGTTGTCAGGTGATCACAGACAGAACTTAAAAACCATTGATCATCATTTTATGTTTTAAGTTTCTATGTTTATCAGGGTGAAGATTAAAAGAATCCAGACTTCTTTTTTTGCGGGTAAAGTCCTAATAATTATTTAAAAAGGAGAATAAATTCTTTAACAAAGTCATTTCACAGTAATCCTTGAAGAGGAGTCTAAATGCTAAGCCTCACTTATACAACGATTCAACTTAAACAAGTCGGAATCCTGACTATTTGTTTAAATCTAACTAAATCCCAGACACTGTCTCTCTTAACTCAAAATATCTCTCAACTAATACAAAACCCCATAAAAAAACCAGAAGGGAATGACCTATGACCTTCTGTCACCCAACATTTCTATTTTACCAAAAAGTGGTACTACCACTCCGGATTTGAGTGAACCTGGGAGTAATGGCAATGAACAGGTATTCCACGCTCACCAGAGTTGCGGAATTGAAACCTCACTACTCGATGCATTTTAGCGTCATACCCAGTACACTAAGACCATCAGTCAACACCTTCTACATATATATATATATATATATATATATATATATATATACCAACCCTCCGCACGAGCAGGAAGCAACACAAGGTCAATTTCTTAAACGGAATTCAACAGGTTTTGATTAAGAGTTTTTCTTCTTCTAGACCGGTTGTCTAACCAAGGTTAAAGAGCCCAGTCTGTCCTACTATCTACCCATAACTGGAGGGAGAGTCGGATTCATACCTTTCCTAGGGTATTAAGCGCTAAGTGAAATGCAATTACCATGTTCAGAATTTGAACTCGGGGCGACGAGTCCATTTCCCATGACTTTAACCATTACACACGCGCTTCCTGCCTTCTACATATATAAAAGTGTTGAAGGTTTGCCACAAGAGCAATAGGTTTGATACAGAGGTACAGTCGGCGTATTCTACAGTTCCAGCCGACTGGACTCCATAGCATCAATGCTGGTTCCCAATATGGTGTTAACATCTATTTACAAAAGCAGATAAAAGAATATTTTATTTATAAAGCCCGTATAGCATAATCCTTATAACAGGCCATTTTGTTTTATAAAAGGCTTGATCTGGTTAGGTAAACCTTAAATAAAGATTCGCTCATACGCATGTGCTCGTTCTTGTTTCTTAAAGGATTTAAAACTTTATATGATTTAATGTAAAAGACGATAGCATGAACGTTGAGATGACAGACAAAGAGAATAGATTTTTATCAGTTTGATTTTATTAGAAAAAAAAATTAATTCGATTTTCTTAAAAGTACGAAACGAAAATACAATTAAAGAAAAGTTAGAATTTTTTTTTGAATTTTTTTTAATTGTAGAAAACGTCTATTTCTGTTCCTCAACTAGACAGAGCATCTTTGTTCACGTAGCAGTAAGCCAGCAGTTGTCACGAGGCCAAGGTTAAATCATCTAGTCTGTATGAAAAGGTGAGCATCTAACACCGAAAGTATTCGAAATAAGTTCTAAATATATAAATGTGTACGAGATATGTCAGAAAAGTTCCAGAAATGTCACATTCTTCAATGTGAGGGGCATCCTCCAATGCGAGTTCTTGTCACAGGGTCAGACGTTCAACCAGCATGTCTACAAATAGATACTTTTGGTGTTTGCTTCGTTCAGTGCGCGAGAAAAAGCGAGAGATGTATCAGGACAACTTATGGGTGCTTCACCATGGCAACGCACCTGCCCACATTGTCCTTAGTATCCAATAGTTCCTGGCCCAGAAGAATATCATTGTGCTGGACCAACTTCCCTACTCGCCCGACCAGGCTCCATATGATTTTTCCTCTTCTCCAAGCTCAAGGGGGTCATCACGGAAACCCGTTTTTACGAAATGTACATAAAAAATGCCGTGACGACAGAGCTACGGAGAATTCCGGAAGAATCCTTCGAAGAGTGCCTGCAAGGGTGACAGAGAAGGGTGGGAAAGTGCATTAGACTCCAGGGGGATTTCTTTGAAGGGGATAATTGTAGTTTGTAGTTTGGATTTGAAATAAATTTTTGTGACATCTGTCCTGGAACTTTTCTGACATACCTCGTATATATATTTTATTTTCTGGGTGTGGTTGATGTAATGGTTTGCGGTTATAAATGGAAAAGGCAAAATGAATTTCCGAACGACGCCATTTGCATTTTCTCAATGCTAATGAATGAATGAATGAATGAATATTTTACACATATCCCCAAACTTATGAGTAAAATCTAAAAGGCAAAATGGATTAGCTAAATACGTTGCACAACCAATTTATAAAGTAAATTATTAATTTGTATCTAAAAATACGGAATATGGTTTATCTGTTAAAAAATATTCTTCATACAAATCAAGGCACATTCATTGTATATCTATATATCTAGCATGTGTTTTAATCAAGATGGAGACATCTCGACACTGGATGGTAAGCCTCTCAAATTTGTAGACCAATTCACACATTTAGGAAGGAATATCTCATCTACAGACAGTAATGTCAATATATGCATAGGATAAACAAACATACAATTCTTATGCAATTTTTCACAGATATTCCTATCTCTGTCTCAAAATAATTGTTACATTATCATATAAATTTCATATAAACGATGTACCAATTATTACAAAAAAAAGATGTATTGATATTATTACTATATGTGCCCTAGAATAGTTGTTACTTTTTCATATATATTTCATATAAAAAATGTACTACGAGGGGTGTTCAATAAGTAATGCCCCTGACCCACGTCTCATAATAGTAGAGCAACGAAACTTGGCACAGTTATTAGCATTTTTCCACATAGTAACCACCCAGAGTTACGCATTTCTCCCATCGTTTGATGCAGCTCTGTAGACCGTTTTTTAGAACACCCCAGGTTGGTCCGCCAACCACGACGTGACTTCAGAAATTAAGGTTACATCATCTGGGAAACGCTTTCTTTTCAAAAACAACTTCATGCCTGGGAAGAGGTGAAAGTCAGAGGGTGCAAGGTCAGGAGTGGGGTATGGGGGTGTAGTTCATAAGCCGCACGCCTGTGCTTCTGATCTGGCGACATGCGAGTTGTGGACCGGAGCCTTGTCCTGCAGGAGGAGGATGCCTTTGGTGATCTTGCCCCGCCTCTTGATTTTGATAGCTTCTCTTAATTTCCTCAAAAGTGAAGCATAATAGTCTCCTGTAATTGTGGTACCCTTTGCCAGGAAATCTGTCATCACTACTCCGTCCTGGTCCCAGAAGAGCTGTTTCCACAGAGATCCGACCATGTTTGAATTCAAGATGCCAGGGTTTTACAAGGTCATATGATTGGGCATCATCACCATAAGTTACTTTCATTTCATCAAAAGTATCCCGTGGTGTGCGTCCTTTCAAATACAAAAACCGGATCACTGCTCGACATTCAACAGGCTCCATTTCACACTTGACTCAGTTCAAACACCTGTAAATCAGAAACCACAAGTAGTTCAGAGTTGTGCCGCTTAATCTATAGAGATATAAATAATTGCACATGCAAAATTTCGGCTAGATCAAACAACTGGAAGTGTGTCAGGGGCATTACTTATTGAACGCCCCTCGTAATTACTACAGGAGAGAGGTATTAATATTACTACTATATCTGTACCAGCGTAGTTGTCATATTTTCATATTTTAACTATGGGATTGAATTTGTCTCCGATTTTTTGTTGTTTTTAACTAAAATATCATTGTTTATATTTGTAAGTTTATTTTTTTCTTTGCAAGGACACAGAATCTCATTCTCTGGCCATTGTGATGCAAACTAACTGACAATCAGATGAAAGGAATACAATTACAAAGATTAGTTGATGGTGTCATATCTACGTAAAACGACTAATGTCCAAATACTTCTTATCTCATAATTACAAAAGCTACTTTCATAACGGGTCGGTTTAGCTCCGTCGGTGGTGTTTTTGGTTTATTTAATGCCGAAGTCTCCTTTGTCTTTAAGAAATTATACGGTTTCATGGTGTTATTTCTATTGAAGAATAATTATCATTTTTAGCATAAGCTAGTGTCGGTTTACCTCCGTCGGTAGTGTTTTTGGTTTATTTAATGCCGAAGTTCGTCTTTATCTTAAAGAAATTATACGGTTTCAAGGTATTATTTCTATTCCAGAATAATTATCATTTTTAGCATAAGCTAGTACCGGTTTAGCTCCGTCGGTAGAGTGTTCTGCTGGGAACCTCAATATTCCTGGTTCGTTACCGGCCCTCGCCAACTCAGCGTATGAGTAGCACATGGATAGGTGCGGTAAAGTGATGCGCACCGCTTCAGACGCTAAAATAATCTCCTTGGTCTAGCGCTAGTGAAAAGGAGATATACTCCCTCGCTTTCTGGCTGATACCGACTTTAGGCCACCCCGACGATTTTACCTTTCCTTTTTTTTACTTTCATTATAGATTCTACGTATGACTGATTTTCGGTTTCACGGTTTAATACTTTTTGGTTATTTAATGAAGAATTATTAATGTCAAGTAGTGGCAAAATGTTTTAAACAGGACCACGCTGAAGAGAACTGGACTCCCCGGCATGCACGAAATACTTGTCCATCGCAACTTGA
>CM042164.1:32137177-32139677 GCA_023376005.1 Doryteuthis pealeii
TTTCACAAACACACACACTCATAAATATATATATATATATATATATATATATATATATATATAGTAGGGGCAGACTGGGCCCTTCAATTTTGGGTAGGTAACCAGTCTAGGAGAGAGATAACTCTGAATTCAAAATTCCTGAGGTTGGTCCTTGATTGGGTTTGTGGCAACCCTTGATGCACCAATTCTTTCCTATCGGCTGTGCCAAAAAGTGTGGATGGTCCAACACAAGCTTTCACCACTATAAAGAAATCACTGCGTGGGTGTCCATTGTGTGTGTGAACACTGATGCGTCGAAAATCGAAGAGAGAGTCCATAATATATATATATATATATATATATATATATATATATATATATATATATATTCCTATCAAAATAATATTTTTGAAGGAGCTACATAACAATACTCCTTAATCATGTCCTAATTATGGTTGATATATCCAATGTATATAAAAACCAAAACGTTCGAACATAGACTGAACTTTCTATTCATTCATAAATAGATACATCCTCAGAAATATTTGCCTTTTCAAATTACTATATTTATACATACATATATATATATATATACATAACATGCATATATACATACATATGAATACACACACACATATATACATATTTTTTTATTATTATTATTTCTAAACTCTACCGGTTTAAAAAAAAAACCCTGATTTTTCAAAATAAAACCCTGATTTTTCAAAATAAAACCTATTTTCAAACTAACATCCGGGGAAAAAATTTTTAAAAATATAAAAGATCAGCACATCCTTTACTTTCTGAAAATAATCATTAGTGTCGTATGTAGTGGCCAAAAGAAAAAAAACAATTCCGGAGCTTACCTAGGTTTTACCCAAACGGTTCTTCAGGATAATTCTGACTCTATATATAGATATACATAATTATATATATATACATAAATATATATATATATATATATATATATATATATATAATAAAGTCAGATTTTAGCCCTAAAGAGCTTTATGCGAAACTAATAGTAGGTTCGTCTGACTCATTAGATTTATCTTTATTATTGGCTCTACTTAGGTATTGAGCACTTTTTACTTATTAGCTTTCTCCTAGCGGTTATATGAATATATATATATATATCTTATATACATATATATACATATATATTGTTTTTTCTTTTGGCCAAATACTGTACCAATAGATTATTTTTTGTTGGTACGACTATCTTGGTCTTTTCTTTTTTTCAAAAAAATTTTTCTCCCTGGTTGATGTTTGGTAGTATATTTTTACAATCAAACTATTTGCTGGGTCTTTTCTCACCGTAAGGATTTACCAACACGCTTGGTATATTATATATATATATATATATATATATATATATATATATATATATGTGTGTGTGTGTGTGTGTGTGTGTGTGTGTGTGTGTGTGTATAAGGCAGAAATTATGTTGTCACGAATTTTGCCTTTCAGACAACTATGCCCAAAATATCGATAGTAAGTGGGAAATCGTGGCCTGTAAATAAAACGTGACAATCGACATTTAACAAAAAAAAGCTTTTTTTCTTAAATAAATTTATGGAGATAAAATCTAACCTATAGTGACGTGACAATTTTAAATGTGCTTGTTTCTCTTCTTTTTTTTTTTTTTTGGCGGGGCGGGGAGTGGGAACTTATTTGACGTTAAGAAGAGAACATTTCTCTTACGAAAGGAACATCAGACTTTTAAGATATCTTGTATTCTGGCGTCATTCATCCTTAATATTCGTGCGCGCGCTTCAATTATTCTGGGCCACCCAAAAGCCTAAAAGCCACAAAGTGTAGAGAATTAGGTCAGTCGTATTTGAAGTATAAGATATAACTTTCTGAACCCGGTGATCAAACAGTTAATCTGAGTCTAACGTGAAACTATGCATATCAGATTATGGAATATAGACTTCAAAGTATTTAGCAAGCTTAAGTTCGTCTGGGCACAAAGCTACAAGCCAGGAGCACTTTGTAAGGATAAACAGTACTGTGATATAGATAGATAATGCAGAAACTGTGATAGATAAATAACGAACAGAATGCAATAGAGAAGTAGGTAGACTGAGATGTGAGTATGTTTTTAAGCAATCGTGGCTGTGTATATTTTTAACCTAAACTTACATTAGCATGGGAACATAATAGAGAGGAATTCGGCAAAGATTAGACTTCCTACACTAAAAATCATTAAGGAAATTGATTTATTTTACGGTAGGACATGCACCAGTAATAGTATTGATATAGAATGAAATATTCGATCTCTCTCTCTCTCCCTCTCTCTCTCTCTCTCTATATATATATATATATATATATATATATATATATATATATATATATTAATTATTTATTAAAGAAATGGATACAATAGAAACCTACTCGAGTTTCACCGTAACGTAACATTTTATTCAATGAACATACGTGTGATCAGCTGCAATTAATCGGTAACTCGATTAATTCAGTGGATTTAACCTTGAAGATCCTAATGGTGAAACTCGAGTAG
>CM042164.1:32142177-32162177 GCA_023376005.1 Doryteuthis pealeii
GGGACAGGAAAATCCTAAATGTAATTTTTAAGAAAGAGATGCGGTTTCTCTCATAAGATTTCTTCTTCGGTATTTTTCACCTTTAGTTTTTAAAATTCCTAGCATAAAATTGTGCGTGCGCATTATCTGAAATGAACTTAATTGTTATTAAGAACACATTTTATGATATTTTTGTGTTAAAGCATGCAGTTGTATTTTTTCGAAACGATTTTAAGATGTGTATATTTCGCACGAACCCATTCAAAATGGCTACAGTCTTTTTTCAAAGTGAAAGTCTGATGACTAAATTCCTAGCATAAAATTATCTGAAATGAACTTAATTGTTATTAAGAACACATTTTATGATATTTTTGTCTTAAAGCATGCAGTTGTATTGTTTTCGAAAAAGTTTCTAAGATTTGTTTATTTCGCACGGAGACTTTCAAAATGGCTACCGACTTGTTTCAAAGTGAAAGTCAGTTGGCTAAATTCCTAGCATAAAATTATCTTAGTTCAAAGTGAAAGTCAAGGAAGGTTACTTTAATTGCCTTATTTGTTAGGAATTTTAACAACTAAAGGTGAACATTACCTCTCCTTCGTAGTAATATCTTGGCTATTGCATTATCCTCATTTTGTCACTTGAAGTATCCATACACTTATTTTTCGTCCCATTTCTTTCACTTCTATGTTGAGTTTTATTGTTGTTTTCCGTTTTTCCTCCGGTTATTTTTGTGGTTATTTCTAGAAGTCTTTGCTCTTTTTTCTATATTCTTTTCATATTCTTTTTTTTTTTTAATATCTTGCATTGTCCCTGAATTATTATAGTCCCTTCATCAATATATTAATACGCTTAAGTACTTATAGTCTATGTGCTTCACAACCTGTTACTATCACACACTAAAAAAAGTAAAGTCGTCGCGGTGGCCTAAAGTCGGTATCAGCCAAACAGCGAGGGAGTCAATCCCCTTTTCACTAGCGCTAGACCAAGGAGATTGTTTTTGCGTCTGAGGTGGAGAGCCACACCTACCATCAGCTCCTTACTTTACCACACAGATCCCTGTGCTACTCATACGCTGAGAACAGATTATTACAACGAACAGTGAAAGTAAAATAAATAAAGTGAAGAATGAAATAAAGAATGCAATAGATAAATAAATACAAAAGAAAAGAAACAATATGAAAATATGTTAAATCTTTGTAACTAAAAATATGGATATGTACTAATGCAAAAAAGACGCCACACACCTACGTCAAATTATATGTGAAATCTGCGGAGTTGCCTATCGTCGGTATAAGTCGAACAGTGAGAGAGTCTATCTCCTTTTCACTTGCGCTAGACTTGGGAAATTGCTTTGCTGGGGTAGAGTACCACCATCATCTTCCTTATGCTTTTCGGTACCGATCAGATATCCCAAGCTGTACTACACATGCGCTGAGTTGGCGACGGTCGGTATCGAAACCAGAAGTTTGCGATTTATCGGTGAATTACTTATACACTAAACAAAACAGGCCCATTTAATAAATATATAGGTAAATGCCTACGCCAAATTAAATATAATATTTGTTCAAGCAAAACTTAAAATCTTTCGAGTTTACTGAGTTCGAATGCTGTAGATTTAGGATTTTTTTTAAACTTGATCCGCAGTGGTAGTACATGTTAGGGTCTCTTCCATGGGTTAAAAAGAAAACAAGAGTTTAAAAAAAATGTGTTTGAAAAAAAATTAGTCTAAAAAATAATTTTCAATACCATCAAAAATTTTTTTAAAAATATGTCTTCAGCAGAAAATTAACCAACAAGGGTTGACATGTCGTAAAATCCAACCAGCCATCATGCAGGTAAAAAATACCAAGAAAAATGTGTGGGTATAAATAATACCTCCAAATAAATTTTAAGGCTGAATATTTGAACGGTAAAAGGTAATCTTAAATATTACACCGTGTAGTAAAAATAATAAAAAATGTAAAACAAATTAACATGACATATTTATTGTGCTTACCAAAGACAATCTGCCGACTTACGCCCACTAATTATAAAGCTGCTATAGTGTCAAGTAACTGTAGGTATTTTGAGCAGCCTGGCTTGTGCCCAGATTGTGTTAGGGGAAAAGTTTTATGGTACCAATATTTCTCGTGGGATGGAAACACGAACCGTAACTATTTCTTTACTTTAAACCGCTCACAACAGTTCTCCCACCACTGCGATCCTACCGTAAACGCATAGCAGTAGCTCTCGCACGTTTTTACTGAGCAGAGGGACTCAGATTGAAATTGCAATAGGATTTTAATTGAATAGAATGAGTTCTGAGGTGGCTAGACAGTGAACTTTTAAATATCCCAACATACTGGTCATGTGCAAGACGTTAAACAGCATCTAATGGTGAAGTTCCAGTTCTAGGACTCTGGGCAATATAGTGTACCCCTCCATCCCCATTACTTCCAGGTCCATCTCGATCCGCAGTGGTAGTACATGTTAGGGTCTCCTCTATGGGTTAAAAAGAAAACATGAGTTTTAAAAAATATGTTTGAAAAAAATGAGTCTAAAAAGAATAATTTTCAATACCCATCAAAATTAATAAAACAATATGTTTTCAGCATAAAATAAACCAACAAGAGTTGACATGCCGTAAAATCCAACCAGCCATTATAAAGGTAAAAAATACCAAGAAAATTTATTACCGCCCTGGGGAGAATTCAGTTAGTTACTTTTAAGTTAACTCAAACCTTTTCGGGCTATCTAATATTAAAGTCAATCTATTTTGCAAGGAATTATATGGTTTCAAGTAACCATTCCCAATTCAAAATTATAACTTCAAGTAAGTATTTACCCAACAGGTCCGCTACAAATTTCATTTTAAATGTCTCTGCTAGAATTAATAAAATCTCAGTATATTTCGTTCAGATAAAAATTTCGTGAAGTTTATTTAACACAAAATTGAGCATTTTATTGATTTTTTTCCCTTTGTCATTTTTTTCCTTTTTTTTTTATTTTTTTACAGACACAATCTCGGGCTTTTTAAATTTGGCAATATATTTCCTATGGCGGGAAATTTAGTATTAATAAACAGCAAGGTTTTTTTCTCTGATGGTAATAACAACTAAGTAAATAAATAAAATAAAACGGTGTATACTTGTAGTACAGACGGCATTATCTCTATCTCCAAAGTAAAGTAAAGTCATCGGGGTGGCCTAAAGTGGGTATCAACCTATCAGCGACAGAGTCTATCCCCTTTTCACTACCGCTAGAGCAAGGAGATTGTTTTTGCCACACCTACCATCAGCTCCTTACTTTACCGCACAGATCCCTGGGCTATTCATATGCTGAGGTGGCAAGGGCCGGTATCGAACTAGGAACCTTGTGGTTTCTAGCCGAACGCTCTACCTAACTCTTTCTCTCTCTCTCTCTCTCTCTCTCTCTCTATATATATATATATATATATATATATATTATATATATATATATATATATATATATATATATATATATATATATATATATATATATATATATATATATATATATATATATATATATATATATATATATGGGGAATATGAAATGAACAGATGAAGAGAAATAAAAAGATATAACTATTTCGAAGGATATATGGAGACTTTATCCATTAGACCGTTAACTTTGGACGCCAGAGTCCAGACGCTCAGAACTTTTTATTTATCTATTTAATTTTGATTTAATTTATTTTTATTTAAGTACCCACATATAATATATATATATGTATGTATGTGTGTGTATGTGTTTGTGTGTGTGTGTGTGTGTGTGTGTGTGTGTGAGTGTGAGTGTGTGTGTGTGTGTGTGTGTGAAGTATAGAATGTTCATGTATACTCAATAAGATATATAATATATATAAAGTAAAAAAAACAGGAAGATGAGGTTTTTTTTCAATCACAATTTTTTTTTTTGCCAAAAATATCTTTACGTACGCCAGTTCGTATATATTGTACATATATAGTGATTTTATAAATCAACTGACCCACAATATAAGTATATAAAAAATCTTTGCCAAAACGCATAAAATAATAAAAAAAATATTTGTCAATTTTCTTTTTTCAACTTGGCTTATCGTTTGTCGTTTTATATATATATTTATTTATTTTGGTACGTGTATTTTTTTTTTCTATATGTATGGTCTATATTTTCCGATTTACTTATCTCAACGGCTTATATCTTTAACAGGTCAAATTCGGAAATGTCTCTAGGTTCTTCACAAAAGTTACTACTTCTCTTGACGACAGTAAAAACATTCCTATAACGCCATCAATCATCTTGTCACTTCAGGGACACGAATGCTAGATTATAATAGGAAGAATTAGCTTCAAATCTTTCTGTCTTGAGAGTTTGTGTAAGGTCCTTTGAGTAACAGAATTGTCTTGCTTTCTTTCATGCTACGTTCACCAGTGTGTTCATTGAAATATTTCTCATATTTATTTGGAAAATTATGACACCTTTTCTCCTCAGGCGCACGGATCCTTTCAGTCGATGAAGACCTCTGATATTTATGGCTGACAAATTATATATCAGGATATACAGATAGCGGCACAAATCAATACAGACAATTACCTTGATAAAATTAACTCTTTTAGTCATAAATATGTGAATTTGTGGTTCTGCTATAGCCAAATACTATATCTTATACAATGATACATAAATATGTGAATTTGTGGTCCTGCTATAGCCAAATACTATATCATGATACAATGATACATAAATATGTGAATTTGAGGTTCTGCTATAGCCAAATACTATATCATGATACAATGATACATAAATATGTGAATTTGTGGTTCTGCTATAGCCAAATACTATATCATGATACAATGATACATAAATATGTGAATTTGTGGTTCTGCTACAGCCAAATACTATATCATGATACAATGATACATAAATATGTGGATTTGTGGTTCTGCTATAGCCACATACTATATCATGATACAATGATACATAAATAAGTGAATTTGTGGTTCTGCTATAGCCAAATACTATATCATGATACAATGATACATAAATATGTGAATTTATATCATGATGGCTGCTATAGCCAAATACTATATCATGATACAATGATACATAAATATGTGAATTTGTGGTTCTGCTACAGCCAAATACTATATCATGATACAATGATACATAAATATGTGAATTTGTGGTTCTGCTATAGCCAAATACTATATCATGATACAATGATACATAAATAAGTGAATTTGTGTTCTGCTATAACCAAATACTATATCATGATACAATGATACATAAATATGTGAATTTGTGGTTCTGCTATAGCCAAACACTATATCATGATACAACATCATGAAGCTAAGAGGTCCATAAGAAAGCAACGGCAACAAAGCATCGGAACATCATCATCTACAGGGACAACCTACAAATGCAAAATCTGAGGTCGAGAATGTTTCTCAAACATAGGACTTCATAGTCACAGGAGGCGCTGCAACTTCAGGGGCACACAAAAACTTTCGAGACTGAATTGCCAATGAATGAATGATGAATGAATGAATGAAATGAATGAATGCTATAGCCAAATACTATATCGAAGAATATTTTAAAATACTAATGTTATGGTGCGGTCCATTTTAAGAAGTTGTAACTTTACAGAGCGTCATGTTGTTACCGATAATGAATTCGTTTCCTTGTGTCTTTATAACTCTGTGTGCAGAATCTGTAGTGGAATGCAAGCCTAACCCTATCCCTCTCAAACCAG
Organism: Doryteuthis pealeii; assembly: GCA_023376005.1. Lineage (NCBI taxonomy): Eukaryota > Metazoa > Mollusca > Cephalopoda > Myopsida > Loliginidae > Doryteuthis > Doryteuthis pealeii. The sequence continues at coordinate 32,147,889 of CM042164.1, forward strand.
GTGGAAAATTGGTTAGTTCATGGTAGTTCATGGTTCTAAAGCTGGCCCTGGTATTAAATTGTTATATACTGATGTTTTCACGTTACCAAATCAGCATAATGTTGTATACACTTTTCTTACTTCTTACCTCTAGTTGTCTTCTCTTCTGGTCGGCTTTGCTATTCTGATCGTCTATCATCTTGGTCTGGTCTAGCGTCTGGTGTTAACTTGGGGATTCCGATCTGGTCTTCTATGGGGATTTCACGTTATAAGAAGCCCTGTGTCATTGTTAGTTTTTAGTAAACACAAGACTTCGATTTTCTTTTAATGTTACTTTATTCGGTAAATCCCCAACCCAGACATAACATAGCGCGCGTATGCAGAGTTACAGTTTTAGACAGAGCATCATGGCTGACTGCTCTGCCTGACGTCTAACTGCAAACTGGGGACTCTGAAAAAGGTCCCACGTGACTTCACATATTTGGCGGGCTTCTGTAATTTTCCATAGAAGGACCCGGCCATGTATGAAAGGGGTCATCCCCTCAGAATTACAGGGGATTGACAATAATCTTATGCAACCGCATAGATTATGTAACAAAATCACGGTACTAAATCAACCGTAAATTACAGAGGCATACTTATTTTATTTTATGATCTTATCTCTGCTACTACTTATCTGGGTAGCTCTGCCGATGCTGAAGCTGGTATTCTCTCTGATCTTCTATGGGTCTGGAACAACTTGGCATCTTATTCGCTTCTTTCTCTCCTTGCGTCTGTTGTTAGGTTTTAATTAACGAACACAAGACTTTATGGTGTCGTTTTCTTATTATTATTTTCACAGCTTTTTTATTTCGTCCCAAGTGAAAACCTTCGGAGGACAGACCTTCATCTTGCATCTGTCCTCTGCAACATCCACTCGACTCTCCCCTTCCATCTCCTTCGAACACTTCCACGAGACTCACTACTTTCTCATTATTTATTTTGTTTATCCACTGTTATCTCGGCTCGGCCAATCATAACTCAAGGTCAGTGACGTCCCCGTCATCACTCACACTTTGAACAATTTCCGTTTTTTTTTTTTCATTATCAAAATCTTTCCGTTTCCATCAAATGGTATATGGTAATTCCAGCATCTGCTTTAGAGAACGAAACGCATAACATTCTTTTTCGTTGAGATACATACGGATATACTTATCTCAAATAGAAGACTAGATCTAGGGGAAATTAGCAAGAAGAAAAGAACTTGTCATCTAGTGGATTTTGCCGTTGAAGCCGCCCACAGAATGAAAACAAAAGCAAACGAAAAGATAAACAAATATTTGGAACTTGTCTGAGAAGTGAAAAAAATCTATGGAACATGAGAGTAAATGTGGTATCATTGTACATGGTGTTTTGGAACAAGTCGCAAAGCTTTTGAAGAGAGACTGGAGAAATTGATAATAAGAGGAAGAATCGAGACAATTCAGGCAAAAGTATTGTTAAAATCGGCTAGAATCCTCAGAAGAGCGATGGAGACCGAAATAGTCTTGATATCACTCATATTTTAGTTAATAATAATAATAATAATAATAATAATAATAATAATAATAATAATAATAATGATCCGAGTATTTATTAACAAAAAATAGAACTTGTCAAATGGTGGATTTTTGTTAAGATGACGGAAAACGAAAAATGGACAAATACCTGGACTTTGCCAGAGATTGAAAAGGCTGTGTAATATGGGGGTCAAGGTGATACCAATTGTAGTTGGTGCACTGGAAACGGTCGAAAAATCTTGGTAAAAAGACTGAAGGATCTGGAAACTGGGGGAAGAATTGAGACCATCCAGACAACTGTATTTCTGCAATCGGCTAGAATACTCAGAAGAGTCCTGGAGACATGAGAAGACTTGTTGCCACTCAGACTCCAGTAAAATACCATCAGCTAACGCTGATGTGAAAAACACAGGAAGTGAAATAAAAAATAAAATAATAATAATAATAATAATAATAATAAAATAATCATAATGGTAATGATAGTAATAATCTATTAATAATGGAGATTTACTTCCGGTTTTGTCTGCAACAAAAACTACTTCACTGCTTGCGTCACTATACCCGAAATCGTCATAACATAGAATAAATACACTCAAAATTTGAGCATGCAACATTAGACAGCCTCATTGTTTTTTAAAACAAGTTTTAATAGATACATCCCCAGTATCATATATTTATATATAGTTTGTTTTATTTTAATAGATATTCAAAGTTAATAGAACTTAGTTTCGATTTCAAATTGTTTTTTTTTGTTGTTTTTTTTTACTCCTTTAATAAATTTGATGATTTCATGATTTATGGTTCAAACTCTCCGACATTTAATTTTTAACTTCCACCTCCTCAAGCAATATCTTTCAAAAATTAATTTTACATCGCCCGGGGGGCGTTTTTTTCTAATAATAATAATAATAATAATAATAATAATAAATTAAATTTTAAGAATTGTACGGCAATGTACATTTTACTAATTAATATAACTAGACAATTTTAATAAAATTATATTTTATTATTTTTTATGTATTTGTGTAATTCGTCTTATAACCCGTAGACTTTCCGTAGCTGGTGCGAGTAGCAATGAATATTCTAACCATTTCTTGGGTCATGGAAAAGTACACAAGGTTGCAACGTCTACGAAGTTAGATGACGATGATGGTGACGATTTTACTGAGGTCAAATTAGACAATTGTGATGATGATTTGAATAATGCGAGAAGAATCGTGAATGTCACGTCTGATGAGATTTACTGTTCTGCACGAAGTTATGCTGATTATTATTTTCAATTTTCGCGATCTATTGTCATTAGATTTAACGTGAACCTTCACGTGCCGTACATCAAGTGCGAACGGCTTTGTAAATTTGGAACGATAGCAGAGGAGACACTCTTAATTGTGGAATCCGTTGTAATTAGTTAGCTGGTCGCGAAGAAGGCGTTCTACTACAACCGTTACTGCTGTTTAACATTTTAATAATTGATTAGAAACTTTCACTGCAGAGACTTGGCTTCGGCAACTTTGCCTATTAAGAGACTCTCGTGAATATAGTGATACGAGACTAGTCTTTATGAAATGCTTGTGGGTGGAATTCGCCAACATAATGACAAACGCATCGATATTAAAGGGCCAAGCTGCTAGAATCCATGTGGGTGGTCCCTAGCTTTATTGATGAGCGAATGAACTCATTTCAGCTGCTAAAGATGAGGCACAAGAAAGTGATGTTTGCAAGATCGCCTACTTGATTAAAGTAGCTACTCAAAAGCCCAACACTCCATTTTGTCCCTTGCGTAAGCTAGACGGGCGCTCGGAGAGGCTCCCCATCCCCATCAATCGACTGGTCACATCAAGCTCTAGCACCTACATGATTGTCTTGAATCTATTTCCCTTATGAAAAAAACCTAAAACTTTTTATCGTATATATATTTACCAACCCATCCGCACGAGCAGGATGCGACACAACGTCAATTTCTTAAGCGGAGTTTGGTTTGAATTCAGAATTTTCCTTCTCCTAGACTGGTTACCAAGCATGTTAAAGAGTCCAGTCTGTCCTGCTATTTATCCATAGCTGGGGGAGAGTAGGATTCATACTTTCCCAAGGGTATTAGCGCTATGTGAAATGCCAACAGCTTCGTCCAGGATTTGAACTCGCGTTGACGAGTCAATTTCCTACGACTCTAACCATTAGACACGCGTCTTCCATTTTTATCATATATGTTCTAGAAATTAATAATAACAAAATAACAATAATGATAATATTAGTAATGATAATGATAAAATTAAGAATAGAAAAATAATAACAATAATGAAAATAATAACAAAAATAATAAGATTAGCAATAACAAATAAAATAAAACAAAGGAAATAAAGAAATTAATGTGATTTAATATTTCTTAATGGAACAACCCACCTTATGTCCAAATAGGGGGTGTGTTGGAGTTATTTGGATATAAAGTGTGCTCTAGTTCCCGCCTAGACTTATAGACTAGGCGAGATCATGTGGTCTATTCTTAGCCAATCGATTGGCCATACTGCGTGGCTGATATATTACTTATGCGCTGATTCTTTCTCAGTATACTTGCAACCATTGACGAAGGAACCTAGGATTCCCAACCTGAAAGGATTACCAAAGGATTCGTTATCGGAATACTCTTTACCAAGAATCTACTGGCCAAGGATGGCCCTTAAAAACTTAACATGACTAAGGTCCTTCGTGTCCTGGGTAGAAAGTTAAACTGCTCCTAGTGGAGAAGTTCCAATTCTGGAGCTTTGAGGAGTTTAGAGTACCCTTTCATCGCCTAGGGGATACACACATGAATATTCTTTTTTATAATATATATATATATATATATATATATATATATATATATAATATATATATATATAATAGTAAGTAAGTCGTCGAGGTGGCCTAATGTCGGTATCAGCCATGCAGCGAGGGAGTCTATCCCCCTTTCACTAGTGCTAGACCAAGGAGATTATTTTAGCGTCTGAGGTGGAGCGCCACACCTACCATCAGCTCCTTACTTTACCGCACATATCCTTGTGCTACTCATACGCTGAGTTGGCGAGGGCGGGTATAATAAATAAATAAATTTAAATAAATAATTTTTATCCATTAAACATTTTCTTTCCTTTATTTATTTTTCAATATATATATATATATATTGAAAAAATAGATAAAGGAAAGAAAATGTTGAATGGATAAAAATTATCTATTGGACAACTGACACGTGTTTCGACCAAGAGATTGTCGTTGTACACATTTTATGTGTTATTAGTGTTCTCAATCGGACATTGCATAATGAACATTTCAGATAATAATTCCTCTAATTACATAAGCGTATATGGATTTTTGATAAATTCCCGTAGCTGGCTGGCCATGTGTATGTGTGTCTGTCTATGTTATGTGTGTCTGGCTGTGTGTATGTGTGTCTGGCTTGTGTATGTGTGTCTGGCCGTGTGTATGTGTGTCTGTCTATGTGTGCGCGCGTGTGTTTGAAGAGAGAAAGAGAGATGCTAAACTCGAGAAATGCACCCGCCCAAAACATAAAGTAAAGTGACTAAATAGCAAATATTCAGAAATAGGAAGAAAGAAACTTAAGCGGTCAGCACGTGATAATCTGATCACATCAATTTCCGCCCAATCACGATTTGTGAGGGCACAACTTACAACACTCAACAAACAGACATTTCGCTCCGGGTAATTATACTCTGACCTCAAGTGACCTTCTTTTGATTGGTTTGTCACTACTGCGTCCTAAGTCCTATTTTGCCCCGAATCGCAGATCCGGAAGCACGCAATTGCTTCTAGAGGGACCAATTTTCATTCAACACCGGAATAATTCCCACTTCTCTGTTCTGATATCCTCTGCCTTTTGACCCGCGATTAACACTGACGGATTCGGCCGTTGAGTGTGTGTAAGGAATTAGGCGCTGTTGAGCTAACCGATTCCTTAATAGATCACGTTTCAGTGTATTTGGCTATTTAGAATAGAGACCGTGAGATGCATTAGATTTCTTCAGAGGTGGAATGGCGTCTGATAAGTGAAAACTATGTCTGCAATTCTTTTTGGGATAAATCTTCAAAGATAGAAATAAGACAAATGGCACGAACAAGAAAACCACACCTTTATTCCCTTCGTGAAAATGACCAAAAAGAAAGAAAAAAAAGTGAGGCCGCAAATATGGCTATGCGTGCATTCAACATTGCATAATCGCGAGAGGCTAAATAGATAAGGCCACGGAAATTGATATCGGCAAGTTGGGTTCAAATTTTGACTGAGGAATTCTCTGTCCGCTCTATTGTACCGATCAAAGCATAGATACATCTATTCTTACCCAACGTTGGGTAAAATAGTACGACAAGCTGGTTTCTCAAGTTTAAGTCAAGTTTATCACGTCATATAACTCAGTATTAAAACCTGATGAGCTTGTGATTGGAAACTAAAAATAATAGATTTGATAACCAAATGATATATATATATATATATATATATATATATATATATATATATATATATATATGACATTACGCATGCTGCACGAATGCAATTGGGTGCACTCAAGTGTGTGTATATATATATTAATGTGTATGAGTAATACAAATAAGTTGTATGAGATTAAGGTTAGCCCCATATAGGTACATGTATACACATACATGTAACTATATGGGACATTTCCTTTCACGTTTCATTTGAGATAAGTCTAAAATTAACGAATATATCATAAAAATTTAAAGAAAACTACATTAATTGACTTGTCTTATATCAATCTGACAAAATAGTATTCGTACATTTTTCACTATATGGAAACAAAAACACTTTTTACGACCTTATATGTAAACCCTGCATGAAAAAATGTCAGTATTTTAGTATGGACAGTAATTTCTATAAAATCCACTACTTGCTCGTCTTTTAGGTACTATATGACAGCATCTCTTCTTGCATCTGGTCTGAATGGAAAATTTAAATATGTAAATGTCTATACAATTCCTTTCATGCTTCATTTGAGATAAAGTCTAAAATAAACGAATATATAATAATAATTTAAAGAAATTTAAATTCATTGATCTTACATTTGAATCGCAGCTGAAAAAGGTCAGTAATTTATTTTGTATAGAGATGTCTATAAAATCTACTACTTGCTCGTATTTTAGGTACCATATGATAATATCTCTTCTCGCATCTGATCTGAATGGAAAATTTAAATATGTAAATGTCTCTACAATTCCCTTTACGTTTCATTTGAGATAAAGACTAAAATAAACAAACATATAATAATGATTTAAAGAAAAGGTAATAATTGACCCTACATTTGAATCCCAGCTGAAAAAAGCCCAGTAATTTATTTTGTATAGTGATTTCTATAAAATCTACTACTTGCTCGTTAGATGCTGTGTGCTGCTTTTTTTCAGACCTAACGCTTATTTATCACAGATCTGTCTGTGAAATTTCACTTTGCTTTTTTCCCCCTTAAATCTACATTTCTTTCTACTTTTTTTTTCTGTTTGCTTTCTAAAAAAACTTAACCACACAAAGAGAACAGACAGCCTGAGCGTGAGTCTAGGAGATGAAAATACCTCTGCAAATTTACGGATTCAAAGTCCTCGAATTCAATTGCGCAGTCGCAGATGGTTAGAGCGGAAGCAGACAACTTCAGAGAGTTTGACCAATCAAACAGGCGGGTTTGGTGGCGCCAGCCGACGAACAAAGAAGTTGTTATTTAAAGTTAGGCGAAATGACCACTTACTACTAATGACAGACCGGTAACACAATGGCAAATAATGTTTTCAATAGCAAGAATCGTTGCGTTGGAGCCAGGAGGTAATGGCGTTGACTTGACCTTTACGAAGATTCTTGTTTTTGTGCTTTATAAGAAGTTTGTTGACTTGTTCAGCCCACGTATAGTTCAGTTCGTAATCTCAGTCTACATTCAATTAATCTATGCTTTTCTTTTGTTATAATATTCGTGGTTATTCTCAACAATAACATCGCCATTATTAACACTATATTACAAGGGGGAAGTCCCAGTGAAGCAGTGGATAAGGTGCTGGACTAAGGAAGCGTAGTAAGCTAGTTGGAATGCTAGTCACGCTATTGCGTTCAATTTCAAACTCCGATCGCGCTATTAACTTCTTGGGAAAAGTTTAAACTCCCACCCCCCAGCTATGGGTAAAATAGTACCCTTATTATTCTTATGCAAGGATAACTGTTGAGTGATTTGGTATATAAGGTGTTTGCTAGATCCTCGCTCTTACTTATAGACTAGGCGGGATCATGTGATCTATTCCTTGGCCAATCATTGGCAGTACTCTGAGGCTGATACAATACTTAACCCACCCAACTGGTCATAATTACGCCGACATTCTTTGATGACGGACATAGGATTAAATCACCGAACCTTTACCAATACGCAGGATAGGACATACGCTTACCAAATGGAGGCGCATGGTCTAATGGTTAGAGTCGTGGGAAATGGACTCGTCAACGCGAGTTCAATTCTTGGACGAAGCCGTTGGCATTTCACATACCCTTGGGAAAGGCATGAATCCAATTCTCTCTCCAGCTATGGATACATAGCTGGGCAGACTGGACTCTTTAACCATGGCTAGGTAACCAGTCTAGGAGAAGGAAAACTCTGAATTCAAACCTGTTGAACCCGCTTAAGAAATTGACCTTGTGTCGCATCCTGCTCGTGCGGAGGGGTTGGTAAATATATATACGCTTACCAAAGGATCACCAAAGGATTCCATAACATAGTACTTTCTTTAAGCCCTTTTCAAATGGCCAAGGATGGGACTTAAAAACTCTACAATAGCTTTGACATTAAATAAGCCACAGATGTTGATATGCCATTACATAAAGAGACTAAACGAAAACCTATCTATAATACAAACATATGGAAATCTGATCTCATTTACAAGATAAAGTGAGAATTCTTCCAAGCCGTAGCCGTATAATTGCTACTCTACGGCTACACTACTTGGACACTATTATTCTGATGCAAGGATAACTTTGACACTAAATAACCCACAGATGTTGATATGCCATTAAATAAAGAAACTAAACGAAAACCTAACTATATTACCCATACTAGTACAAATAAAAAACGCACCCCGAGCGATGTAAATATAGATTTTTGAAACATATTGCTGAGGGGTGGGAGTAAAAAATTCAATGTCAGCGAGTTTGTACCCTAAGTAAGTAAAATCATCAAATTCATTAAAGGATTAAAAAATAAAACAATTTGAAATGTAAACTTTAAATATATATTAAAATAAAACAAACTATATATAGATATATAATACCAGTCATGCATTTATCAAAACTTTTTTTTAAAAACAATGAGGACTGTCTAATGTTGTATGTTCACATTTTGAGTGTATTTATTCTGTTATGACGATTTTGGAGAATCATGGATGTCGGTGCTGCCAACACGATCTGATGATGATAATGATGATGATGATGATTAACTTTATTTTGGTAATGTGGCGTAAGCAGTGACGTAGTTTTTGTTACAGACAAAAACCGGAAGCGAATCTCCATTATTAAAAGATATGGAAATCTGATCTCATTTATAAGATAAAGTGAGAATTCTTCTAAAGCGTAGCCGTATGATTGCTACTCTATGTTTGCACTACTTGGACTCTAATGAAGTGCTTAGGGAAAAAGCTAGATGGGAGCTACAGGACGATAATGTAAGCTGTCTTGAACAAATCTAGGAAGCAGCACCCCACAAGAAACCAGTTGTGCCGCCAATTGCCCTCTATCACACACGGTATTCTACACACCGAGCCATCCTTTACTGGATTACACTTGTCAAGTTCATTTTCTATAAGAAAAAGTATCGAATTTATGCGATACATGCGTTGTAAGTGCCTTCAAGTAAAAATTTAATAATACTTTATTCAGCAACGTTTCTAAATAAACAAACACCCAAAATCTTATATATATATATATATATATATATATATATATATATATATATATATATACACTTGTCGAGTTCATTTTCTATAAGAAAAAGTATCGAATTTTATGCGATACATGCGTTGTAAGTGCTTCAAGTAAAATTTAATATATACTTTATTCAGCAATGTTTCTAAATAAACAACACCAAAAATCTTATATATATATATATATATATATATATATATATATATAATATATATATAATATACCAACCACTTTGCACAAGCAGGATGCGATACAAAGTCAATTTCTTAAGCAGAGTTAACAGGTTTTAATTCTAGAAAAAGCTAGATGGGAGCTACAGGACGATAATGTACGCTGTCTTGAACAAAAATCTAGGAAGCAGCACCCCACAAGAAACCAGTTGTGCCGCCAATTGCCCTCTATCACACAAACCATCCGAGTAAGACGAAGACACACTGTCTACTGCTGGAGAAGGAAGGGTGAATTCATAAATAATGTTCTACTGAGGACACCTACATATTGAGGGGTAGGGAGGTTAGAGCGGATTTAATTAAACAGAGAATAAAATCATATAAAGTGGAGAGAGGAGGTTCAGAGGTTAGTAGTTTGTATGGGAAGATGAGATTCTTGGTTAGGATAGAGTTTTGATTTATTGCATGGGGATTATATGGATGATGGCGGTATTGGGTGTCACCCCTCAATTTCACCACAAACTCACTCTTTCTTCTATAAATACAAATGTACATATTTTGTTTTGAATAAAATTAGACTGATGATGTTCTTCGCGTAAAGAAGGACGAAATATTTATCTACTACTTCTTTGAGTCATTATTTTTTGTCCACTTTTCCTTTTACCTTACCTTATATATATATATATATATATTATATATATATATATATATAAATTTTACAACTGAAAATAAAAAACACCGTAAAACAACCACATTTTTGGGGTTCCAAATTAATTGTCATTTGCTAACTTTAGATTTTGTGTTTTATTTGGATTGTTTTACAATATTTTATCTTTATTGTTATATACACAATGGTTCGACCTATGTGCTCTCCGGCCTTCTTCCATTGTTTGTTGTCGAACTCGGGATCCTTTTTGTCAAACGCGAAATTTTTTTCATGTCGTAATCGAAACGGTGTTTATATAACAATAAAGATGAGGACAACAGTCGAAGAATCTAAATAATACAAATAATCATGCATCATCTAAAAAATTAAGACAAATAAACTTTGATTAGTTTAACGCAAAGCCTCGTTTATAAGACCAATGAATAAATAACTTAACACTTCTTATGTAATATGTTCGCTGCAACCCAACTAAATAAAATGGATTCACAAATTGCACACATACAAATACAGACTTTTTGGAATATTTTGTTCTATAGTTATTTACTAAGCTAAGCTTAGATGCGACAAAAGCCAGAAGTATGGGGCACCCAGTGAGAATCGAATTCACTAACAAGGTTTGCGAATCTAGCTTGCTAACCACTTATAGACTCTTCATGGCGCGTGGAGCCAATCAACAGCCTGAATGCGTGGTTAGTTAACTATTTAATGACCGATCTTGAAAGCCATTCATTTGCACCTATTCAACATATATATATATAATATATATATATATATATATATATATATAGGGTGATTTAAATTAACTTTCACTACTAAGCATATAAGCATGGTCGTTTCTCGCAGACTATTTCTCTGTGATATTATGTATTTAATCTAGCCCAGCTAGAGCAGCTGACTTATGAATGTCCAACCACTTTGCACAAGCAGGATGCGATACAAAGTCAATTTCTTAAGCAGAGTTTAACAGGTTTTAATTCAGAGTTTCCCTTTTCTAGACTGGTTACCTAACCATTGTTAAAGAGCCCAGTCTGCCCTCATATTTGCCCATAGCTGGAGGAAGAATTGGATTCATACCTTTCCCAAGAGTATTAGCATCATGTGAAATGCAAACAGCTTCGTCCAGGAATTGAACTGGGGTTGACGAATCAATATGATTCTAATCATTAGACCACGTGCTTCCAATGGCCTTATAGGTAAGTACATAACATTTTCCATGTTTTCTTTGTGTTATTAGCATTATATCAATATAGGAACAATGTCATGTTCATCATATATATATATATATACATATATATGTGTGCGTGTGACATATACATTAGAAAGGTTTAGCTTAAGGTCAATTTTTAAGCAAAGTTATTCCAAGTTTTCGTTCTTCTAAACTGGGTTTCATACCAAGGTTAAATTGCCCAGTCTGTTCTACAATTTTACCCATAGATATAGGTTAGTTGTAGTCATACAGTGGTATTTTACTAATGTGAAATACAAATAGCCTCATCCAGTGCTCGTTTCCTACGATGATAACCGTTTGAAACGACCATATCTTTCTCATTTTCACTCCTTCTCTTTCCGAGGGGATACGAATGCAGGCTGGCAAACAGTCAGTCGGAGTCGACCATAGCCAAGAATTGTCTAACCACACTAAAGGCATGAAACGCCGAAACACGTGTCTGTGGATGACTTATTAATATATGCTCCCATAAATTTGGTATGAGCTCTCAAAGAGGTGATTTCAATTAACTTTCACTACCAAGCATATAAGCAATGATCGTTTGCCCGCAAACTGATCTCTCAGTGATCGTAAAATATATAAACAAACCTATGTATCTAATAGTTTAAACACCATCCCCGCTACAGCAGCTGTCAGTGGCCGAGGCGATAAGAATGCAAGCTGGCAAACAGTCAGCCGGAGTTCGACCTTAGCCAAGGATAGTTGTGTCTAGCGATACTGAAGAGGCGTGAAACGCCGAAATACGTGTCTGTGGATGACTTATTATATATATATATATATATATATATATATATATATTCAGTTGCTGATCAACCTGCACTACGATTTAATTAGAGTGGTCTGTTGCTTGTGCTATGCAAAGCACACTCTCTCCATCAATACAACATAGCCCATACATATGCACAGTGTGCCACACGTTAAGTGTTTGTTTTGATCGCATGTTGTTTTGATCCCTCTCTCTCTCTATATATATATATCCTTACGTATGTATAGCAGTTCAATTCCTGGTCACGTGGTATATATCATGCATCCTTTGAGTTATAAAATATACTGATTATTTCTAAATTCCTGGCTTGATTTTGATCTCTCAAATTGATCTTGATGTCACGGGATAGAGGTGATTAAAATCAGGAAGGTCAGGAAACTGCATGGTTGTTGACCTCTGTATTTACAATGTAAATGATAGGTATGTTGATCTTCAACTGTTATTCGCTATACGCACTTGACACTTTTGATCGGAACATTCTTGATTCGTTATTATTTCCTCTATGAATTCTATACAAGCATGTTTTCTTCTGCAGGTTAATGTATAGCCGTATATTGTCTTTTGTTTAAATACAATGTATTATTCTTTTGTTGCTTTGTCGTCAAAAGTCGAAATGATGTCAAATGAAATTGTTTTAAAATGCTTTATCATCGTTTATTGCAGTTGGAATCTTTTTTGTTTGAGTTGTAAAAACAAATATTCTGCATTATTTCCACATTGAATATTATATTTTCACGAAAGCCAAAAGGTATTCTTTGATTCTTTTTGAGAATAATAACTATTTTAAGTTAAAATAACAATGTAGCTGACGCCATTCATTTTAATTAAAAACATCTTATTTTGAAAAGATGTTTTGTTTTTTAAAATTTTATTTCATGACTTAAAATTGTTTACGTTATTTTGACTTTAAAGCAACGTAAATTGGTCTCTATTTCTCCCGCCACTGAACTACCGGTCTACTGAGATAGTAGAATCTCACACGCATATCTCACGCACGAATTTCACTCCTTGTCGAGTGACGTCATCGTCGTCGGCGACGGACTTCTATAAGCAAGTAAGCAAGCAGTGTTTGTATGAGAGAGAGAGAGAGAGAGAGAGAGAGAGAGAGAGAGAGAGAGAGAGAGTGGCAGAGGTGGGGAGAAAAAGATAAAGAGAGAGAGTAGCAGAGGTGGGGAGAAAAAGAGAGAGAAAGAGAGGGAGAGAGAGTGTAGAGATAGAGAGAGAGGGAAGCGAGAGAGGAGGGGAGAAAATATATATAGAGAGAGACGGAGAGATAGAGAGAAAGCGAGAGAGAGAGAGGGGGGGTTCACAATGGAAAATGAAGCTTGTGTGTATGTGTGTATGTGTGTGTGTGTGAGAGAGAGAGAGAGAGAGAGAGAGAGAGAGAGGAGGGATCGGGCGTGTTTGTTGGGGCTCTCTCGTGACATGTCTAGGCTAGCAACGAACAGCGCGTATGAACGTGATTTACAATAGAACAGCTTGACCCCCCCCTCTCTCTCTCTCTCTCTCTCTCTCTCTCTCTCTCTCTCTCTCTCTCTCTCTCTCTCTCATTCTGAAAAAGGACCCACGAGCATAGAAAGAAATAAACAACCATTTTTTGAGTATACGACTTTCGTATGTTGTTACTCTGAACTAACGACGGCTACCACTACTAACGACTCCTACTACAACACGACTTTGGCCCCTAATGCAAATAGCAATTAGATTAGCAGAAAAGCATTAGCGAGTTCTATTTTCACTGCGCCCCCTATAATAATGACTTTGTGTTAAATTAATATAAGCTTATTTTCTTAATTTTTGAGATGAGACTTGATGATTTGTATTATTTGGATGTTTGCACTGTTGTCCTCATCTTTATTGTTATATAAACACCGTTTCGATTAGGACAGGAAAACTCTCGACTTCGACAAAAAGGTTCTCGTGTTCGACAAGAATCAACAGAAGAAGGCCGGAGAGCACATCGGTCGGAACGTTGTGTATATGTTCTTCTATT
>CM042164.1:32167177-32169677 GCA_023376005.1 Doryteuthis pealeii
CTTGTAAGATGTTGCAATATGTTGCGACCGTGTGATGTCAAAATTTTTTTGAAAACAAAAATGAACAAATAAATAAAAACCGTTAATAGAATTTTTTTTTACATACTTAGCTTTTGTTTCGCTTTCACCTTTCCTTTCTTATTCTTTCTCCCTCTCTTTCTTTTTTTTGTGTCATTTCTCTTCTTTTTCTTTTTCTTTCTTTTTTATCCCCTTTGATCTCTAATTTAATTTTTTTTTTTATAGTAAATAAGTAAATAAAAGATTATCTTAAATTATGTATTAGTATTGATAGAAAAAATAAATAATTCTTTTTTATTATTTTTTTAAGTTTTCTTAAATAACTAGTTTTACAATGGTATGTCATGAGTTTAGAATTAGGTAAACTAAAGAGAATCGAATGAATATTAGTTTAGAAATATTTTAGAAACAATAGAAACAATGGTTTAAATTCCATGTGAAAATATGTACGCCCTCGGAATGTACCAAAATTATTCGATATTGCATCATTGCAAATCACCTGATATTTGATGAATATTTTAGCTTAATGATCACAATAGACAATGACAAAAAGAAAATTATAAAAAGACCCTTTTAGCTGAAAGAGAGAGTGGGAGCTTTCGCTCTTCCCGACTCGACAGAGTTGGAGCTGATGCTCCTAACTCGACAGTAGGAGCGAAAGTTCTCCCCCAACATCGACACAATGGGGAGAAGTCGCTGCCCGAAGACACAAAAATGATATATCAAGTTGGTCTCGTATTTTCGTTTCCAATTTTCTCTCTCTCGCTCAACAACAACAAATTTCAATCACAAGTTTCAATCACAGACAAAACTGCTACAATGTTGACACAACCAATCGCACAAATATAAACAATACATGTCACACTTGTCACACACAACTATGTAAGGACACATACAGTCTGCAACACCACTGAAAGAACAATTGAATATACCAATTGTAAATTAATGTATATAAAGTTTGTTTCCTTTATCAATTTTGTCTTCTTTTGTTTTCTATGGAAACTTCATTTCCATAGTCTTATACATTAAATTGTGGGGACCCATAACTCGGATCTTCTTCAACTCTTCAACTACACACTTACCAAACAACAACCGGGTCCCTACACATCCACAGCACAACCCGGCGGCGTAGGAAGACAATGAACTGTCACATGACACACTTTGGAAGGACACTTCGAGCATCACACCGGGCTCAGACGCACCGGTCATTACATCTCTCTGTATTCCCAGCAACGACAAATAAAGATATATAATTATATAATAACGCCTTTGTTATATCCAACATTATAACAATACATCTGTTTACACTTTTCTTTTTTATGATCTGTTCTTTTTTTTTTTTGTTTCTTTCTCTTGGTTTCCTGTTTCTTTGAGTCGATGTCCAGTTTTTGTAGGGTTGGGTAAATGCATATATATATATATATATATATATATATGTGTGTGTGTGTGTGTGTGTGTGTGTGTGTGTGTGTGTGTGATTGGAGTGATGTCAGGGATAGAGTTTCATACTGCATCTGAGTGGACAGTTAAAACAGTTATGTGAGGCTGGTTGCTACAAGTATTCCCTGTGCCCGTATTAATTGCAGAGTGAAAGAATTCACACCTTTATTAAGAACATTAGTTCAACCAGAATTAGTTATACCATATGTATAAAAAATTATAGCGGAATAATATGGGTTGATTGGTTTTACAGAATGTAAACTTTTGTTGTGCTATTTAATGTTGAAGTCAGTTTTTTTGCAAGTAATTATATAGTTTCAAGCGAAAATTCCTATTTAATCATATTATAATGGAGATTGTGTGTTTGCCCGTCTGTAACCGAAACTATATTACTACCAAATTCACAATTAGTTATTTACGTCACAGTCTCCATGATTTTATTTCAATCTAAACCTCAATTATTAGTAAAATTGTTTTACATAATTAATACTGTTGGCCATATCTACATAATAATAACTTACAATTGTATTTATATATACAACGAAATAAGGGGTTACAGTGAGAACGGGGAGGCTAATTCGCATAATTATATTACAAATTTTGATTTTAATAAATATGTGCTTAGTATTATTGATTTGTTTGGTTTTATCTTAATAAATATGGGCAAAAATCTCTTCCATAAATCTGAAAAGATTAACAAGAAGGCATAAATGTAATTTCATTTTTTACTTCCTATTTTAACTAAATAGTTAAATTAGGAAAATTTAGTAATGGAAGACGTGAGTAATGCAAGAGTATGTTTCAGTTGTTCTATATTTCAATGATACTCCCCTCGGTTTAAAATCTTTTTATCTGCATTCTTATTTAGTTTCATTAGTCTTTCTAATTTAATATATTTTCTTACATTAAAACTGAATACTTGTACTACTACTACTACTACTACTACTACTACTACTAATAATAATAATAATAATAATAATAATAATAATAATAATAATAAGAAGAAGAAGAAGAAGAAGAATGATAATAATAGTAATACAAA
>CM042164.1:32174677-32189677 GCA_023376005.1 Doryteuthis pealeii
GAACTTACACGTGTTTCGGTCAGGAGTTATCCATGTGTACATTATTCTATCTATTATTATTCCTAAATAACAAAATGAAATGAAATAATAATAATAATAGAAAAAAATGTAGTAATGTTCCGCACACAAAGAAATATTGACCATCCTCGGAGTAAAGCTTTATTTTTTTAAATAAAATTCGTTGGAATATATATATATATATATATATATATATATATATATATATATATATATATATATATATATATGTGTGTGTGTGTGTGTGTGTGTGTGTGTCTGTAAAAATTAAATTGGAATTGAATCGACGGTATGTAGAAAGAATGAATAAAGGATGAATTTAATCAATATCACTTGCATGTGTGTTTCGGTCAGTTTATCTATGTGTGCCCGATTCAAACTATTATTATTATTAAATAAATAAATATTACTATTATTTCATTTCAGTTGTTTATTTAATGATAATAATAGTTTGAATAATATACACATAGATAAACTCCTGACCGAAACACACGTGTAAGTGAAATTGATTAAATTTATCCTTTATTATCCATTATGTACTTTCTTTCCTTTATTCATTCTTTATACATATATGTGTGTGTGTGTGTGTGTGTGTGTGTGTGACTAATTTATTATATATATATATATATATATATATATATATATATATATATATGCTCCCACACTTGGTAGAGCACTGTAGGAGGGACATTAATCGAAAATTCACCGCTTAGCGTAAAGCTGCTTATCGACTATTCACAGCCTAGAGTTCTCTGGTGTTTATAAAAACATTCCGCGTAGGGATGTATCAATTAATTGTTCACTTCAAAACTGAGAGCCGCTAATAGCCGCTTGGGTAAAAAGACTTGGCAGACAAAAATTCTGTCGTCTTTCGACCCCGGCTAGAGGTAGCTGTTAAAAAGTAAAGCCACACTGATGAGAAGGAAAACTTCGAAACACATGTATGGGGAAGAGTGATATATATATATATATATATACATATATATATATATATATATATATATATATATATATATATATATATTTGTTGAATGTTTTAAATAAAATTGTTTTCCATAGGCAACTACCCATGTTTCAGGCTATTTTGCCATCATCAGGTTGCTAATAATTATTCTGGTGTCTAAGCGAAGACATTTCTTGCTGTTATGTTTTTGGACCGCAAATTACGTCGGTTGATTATTGTGAACGGTCTTTATGCATTGGATTTTATTTTTGAATTTTTGAATTTTTGCATTTTTTTTAATGCTCACAAAGTTATCTCCCTTTAATCTTATAAAATTTCGTTTTTATTTGGAATTTTTGTAATCAACTTCATATGTGAAAAGACGTATGTATTTTCAAATTTTCTGATGGTAAAGTAAATTTCGCAATTTCATTTTTCAGGGTGGATGGTGAGTTTCATTTATCGAAAATCCATTCTTTTATGGAACTATATATCCAAAATCACATTTGAAAAAGTCTGTTTATATTCAAACTTTCTGATGGTAAAGTCCTGTGAAAATCTGTAAATTTATCTTTCAGGGTGGATGTTGGGTTTCGCTTATCCATGCATTTAGGAAGAATTTTTTCTCATGTGGAAATGCCTTAAAAATCTCAGACTTTCTATTTAGAGTTTTATTATTATTATTATTATTATTATTATTATTATTATTATTATTATTATTATTATTATTCGAATTTAAATTTTTCAGTGTCCTAAATTTTTCTGTCACACATAGATTACAATTTCTTGAGCCGTTCCTGTAGCATTTGGGATGATCTAATATCCTCCACTCTATCTTACATGGGATATTTTTTCTTTCAGCTCCATATTTTAGTTGCTAAAGATGTCACTTCTTTCTTTTTTTTTTCGGAATGATTCTACATGCGAATAGTATCTTTGTTTGAATTTTCCCTGTGTCATCACTATATATGTAACATTGGTTTTAGGATGATTATCACAGGTGGTTGTGACTTCCGCTTCATATATAACCGATTCAATATTACATTTTTGGTTCAGGGGACCATTTGTGAAATAAGTTCCAAATGTCTTTGAGGTGTTATTTTGTGGTCTGTGCAAGGCGAATTATTTTACAGTCAGAAAAGTATAGTCCAGTAGACAATCAATTTTTGGTCGGTATGTATATATATATATATATACCCAACACGTTCTCCACAGGAAGGATGTAGGGATTACAAGTTTGGGGCATCCACCCAGCCAGGATCAAACCCGCAATTCAGTAGTAATGAATCTGTGAGATTAGCGTGTAAACATTACACTACGATAATAATATCCTATCCGTTCGAAACGATTAGGATTTGACAGAAGGTTACAAGTTTGGGGAATCTAGCCCGGGTCAAACTCGCTATTTAGTAATAATCGATCTGTGAGACAAGCTTGCTAACCATTACACCCCGATGGGACGCCTTTATTATCTAACCAGTTTGGCACGAGTCGGATGGGACACAAGGTGGCATGTATGAGAAATCTAGCGAGGATCTAACTCGCTAATCAGTATTAATAAATCTTCGAAACTAGCTTGCTAACCGTTACACCACGATTGGATGACATTTTGATTTCCGTTCCATTCGCCACGGGTAAGATTTTACACAAGGTTCAACTCTGGGGTATCCAGCGAGGATCGAACTTGCTATTCTGTAGTGCTGGATCTGCGAGATTATCCTGCTGATCATTACACCAGATAGGAGAACAATTCATCTATGGTTGGTATAATACATTTGATTTGTTTTGTTTGTTTTGTTTTGTTTTACGGCATATCAACCTCAGTGGGTCATTTAATGCCGATAAAGTTTTGAAATAAATCAATTCTTAATGGATAATACAATTTTTTAATAAATACATTTTTCTATTTAACCCATAGATGGGACCCTAACAGGTACTACCACTCCGGGTCAGAGTGTACCAGGGAGCAATGGTGATGAAGGGTGCTCCACGTTCCCCAAACCTCAAAATGGAACCTCACCATCAGATAGAGTTTAACGTCATTCCCAGGACATGTAGACCCTCAGTCTCCGCCTTCTAGCACCCATATGATAAAAAGGGAAATAGGGTTGGGAAAATCATATAGGTGCTAGGGCTTGACGTGACCAGCCGATTGATCGGAGGGACCTCTCCGACCGTCCGTCTAGCCCAAGATATGGCCAAAGTGGAGTATTGCATGTCATGAACTGCTCATCCCCCTGCGCTCTATAATTAAGCATCACGGGTCGCCACCCACGGCCAACAGGTGGCCCCATTGGGGGAGTGTTACCCCTCTGCAGAGGTGCAGTCGGTGCATTCTAACGCCCCACCGACAGGGCCGATAATACATTTGAAACAACTGAATGTTTATGTAAATATGAAAATTCTGAGCGGCTATATGTATTAAAGGAAACAATGGAGCGATTGACTGATTGTTACTACGTAGAAATCCACAAGGAAGTCAGGTTAGGAATTGTTACTGATTAGACATGTATGTGGAAATATTTTTAAAAAAATGATTTCTTGCGACCTGGTGTTATTATTCAGACACATTGTCAACAACTGCGACCAAATCAAAGGTTCTTTTCCAGTTCAGATTGGAGGAGTTCACGTCTTTATGAAGAGAACGATTATTCATATAACTTGCAAAATAAACGCCTCTGGATGGTGTAAAAATTCATTCGTGAAAGATATTGCCTGAGGGGTTGGAAATTTAAAATTCAATGTCAGAGTGTTTGTATTATAATTAATTAAAACCATCAAATTTATTAAAGGAGTAAAAAAAAAAAAATAAAACAATTTGAAAATGGAAGCATAGTTCTGATAACTTTAAATATATATATATCAAAATAAACTAAACTATATAAATGAATATATAATACCGGGTATGTATTTATTAAAGCTTGTTTTAAAAAAAATGAGGATTGTCTATGGTTGCATGCTCGTATTTTGAATGTATCTATTCTATGTAATGATAATTTGGGGTAATGTGACGTAAGTAATGACGCAGTTTCGGTTACAGACAAATAGATACCTAATCGCCATTATTAATAAAAAACATTCTATGTGACCAGGTCCAAAATTCATATTTTGAGTTCTCACAGAAACTTTAGAGGATTAGAAAGATCAAAGTAGGTTTATAAAATGTCAACTTTACAGGGTTAAATTGGCTGAAGGTCACAGTAATAACTTTCAGGTACTTCTTGGTTGGTTGTATTAACCCGGTCTCCGGTCATGAAATCACGAATCAAGTCATTTCGATATAAAAAAGGACTCAGGTTACTAGGAGTACTTACTATTGTTTAAGTGGTCACGTAATTAAGTATTAAACAGTCTCAACGCTGCTTAACTTCAGTGATTTAACAGCGTGACCTGGCCCTAATTTGTTGATTGTTTGTAGTAACACTGTCTCGGTTCATTTAATACTGAATTAAGCCATTACGATAAACGAAGAACTCACGTTACTTAGAGTACGTTCTGTTGTTTAAGTGATCACGCAATTAAGTATCAAACAGTTTCAACGCTGCTTAACTTCGGTGATCTAGGCGAAGCCGGTGCATTCAGCGTGACTTGGCCCTAATTTGTTGGTTGGTTGTATATACACTGTCTCGGGTCATTTAATGCTGAATGAATTCATTTCGATAAACAAAGGACTCACGTTACTTAGAGTACGTTCTGTTGATTAAGTGATCATGCAATTAAGTATTGAACAGTCTCAAAGCTGCTTAACTTCCGTGATCTTGCGATAACCGGTGCATTCAGTGTGACTTGGCCCTAATGTGTTGTTTGGTTGTATATACACTGTCTCGGGTCATTTAATGCTGAATCAAGTCATTAAGATAAACAAAGAACTCACGTTACTTAGAGTACGTTCTGTTGTTTAAGTGATCATGCAATTAAGTATTGAAAGTCTCAAAGCTGCTTAACTTCAGTGATTTAACAGCGTGACTTAGACGTAATTTGTTGGTTGGTTGAAGTAACACTGTCACGGGTCATTTAATGCTGAATCAAGTCATTACGAAAACAAAGGACTCACGTTACTTAGAGTACGTTCTGTTGTTTAAGTGATCATGCAATTAAGTATTGAACAGTCTCAAAGCTGCTTAACTTCAGTGATTTAACAGCTTGACTTAGACGTAATTTGTTGGTTGGTTGAAGTAACACTGTCACGGGTCATTTAATGCTGAATCAAGTCATTACGAGAAACAAAGGACTCACGTTACTTCAAGTACGTTCTGTTGTTTAACTGATCACGCAATTAAGTATCAAACATTTTCAACGCTGCTTAACTTCGGTGATCTAGCGGAAGCCGGTGCATTCAGCGTGACTTGACCCTAATCTGTTGGTTGGTTCTGTTAACAGTTTCGGGTCATTTAATGCTGAATCAAGTCATTTCGATAAACAAAGGACTCACTTTACTTAGAGTACGTTCTGTTATTCAAGTGATCATGCAATTAAGTATTGAGCAGTCTCAACGCTGCTTAACTTCAATGATCTTGTAAGAACCAGTGTTCCCAGCTTGACTTAACAATAATTTGTTGGTTGGTTTGTAATGGTGTTTCTAAAAAAAAGTGTGTATAGTGTTGGCCAATTTCTTACATTGTTTAGTTTATTGAAGGTCTCTGGGGTTTTTTTTGTAGACAATCTATATTTTATTTTTCCAATTTATTCTATTTTGTTTTTTATTGAATTTGTTGTCCCTTCACATCTGCCATTCTTCCCTCCCTCAAAATATAGACGTTAAACATTTTTTTCTCCAATCGACAATGAAGCCGGTGTCTGGAGAAGGATATCTCCGAGGACATTATTACATTTCCAGAATGTTTACTCAATCATATTATGTCATGTTATTAAAAAAAAAACCTTGATTCAGATGTGTTTTGTTTTCCGCAATTAACTTCTTTGTACATTTATCAATATCATTTCAGAATCTTTCCTTTGTGTCTTTTTCCACTTTTGTATTAGTGTTCCACCTCCACATCCCTATTATTATTTCTCATCATTATTATTTTCTTCTTCTTCTTCTTCTTCTTCTTCTTCTTCTTCTTCTTCTTCTTCTTCTTCTTCTTCTTCTTCTTCTTCTTGTTTAGTGTGCCTTTCCACATCCCTATTATTATTCTCATCATTTTATTATTTCTTTTCTTCTTTCTTCTTCTTCTTCTTTCTTTCTTTCTTCTTCTTCTTCTTCTTCTTCTTCTTGTATTAGTGTGCCTTCTCCACATCCCTATTATTATTTCTCATCATTATTATTATTTCTTCTTCTTCTTCTTCTCTTTCTTCTTTTTTTCTTCTTCTTCTTCTTCTTCTTCTTCTTCTTGTATTAGTGTGCCTTCTCCACATCCCTATTATTATTTCTCATCATTATTATTATTTTCTTCTTCTTCTTCTTCTTCTTTCTTCTTCTTCTTCTTCTTCTTCTTCTTCTTCTTCTTCTTCTTCTTCTTCTTCTTCTTGTATTAGTGTGCCTTCTCCACATCCCTATTATTATTTCTCATCATCATTATTATTATTCTTCTTCTTCTTCTTCTTCTTCTTCTTCTTCTTCTTCTTCTTCTTCTTTCTTTATTATTATTATTATTTTATTTTTTCTTTTTACTTCTTTTCTTCTACTTCTTTTCTTCTTCTTATTTTTCTTCTTTCTTCTACTTCTTTTTTTCTTCTTCTTGTTCTTGTCTTGTTCTTCTTCTTCTTCTTCTTCTTCTTCTTCTTTTCTTGTATTAGTGTGCCTTCTCCACATCACTATTATTATTTCTCATTATTATTTCTTCTTCTTCTTCTTCTTCTTCTTCTTCTTCTTATTATTATTATTATTATTATTATTATTATTATTATTATTATTATTATTAATTCTATGATTATTATTTTTATTTTTCTTCTTCCTTTTATTTTTCTTCTTCCTTTTACTTTTTCTTTTCTTTTTTCTTTTTCTTTTCCTTTTTTTCTTCTTTTTCTTCTTCTTCTTCTTCTTATTATTATTATTATTATTATCATTATTATTATTATTATTATTATTATTATTATTATTATTCTATCTTTATTTTTATTTTTTTTTATTTTCTTCTTTAACTTTTCTTCTTTTTTTTTTTTTTCTTATTAATCATTCTTCTTCTTCTTCTCTTATTATTATTATTATTATTATTATTATTATTATTATTATTATTATTATTATTTACTCCTTTTGAGTTTTCACATCAGTGTTAGCTGATGGTCTTTCACTGGAGTCTGAGTGACGCAAGTCTCCTCAGGTCTCCAGGACTCTTCTGAGTATTCTGGCAGATTGCAGCAGTGCAGTGTTCTGATTGTTCTTCTTTTACTTCTTTTTTCTACTTCTTCTTCTTCTTCTTCTTCTTATTATTATTATTATTATTATTATTATTATTATTATTATTATTATTATTTTATTTCATTTCTTCTTTTTCTTTTACTTCTTCTTTTCCTTTTTTCTTTTCTTTTCTCATTATCATTCTTTCTTCTTCTTCTTCTTTCTCTTCTTCTTCTTCTTCTTCTTCTCTCTTCTTCTTCTCTTTCTTTTTTCTCATTATCATTCTTCTTCTTATTATTATTATATTATTATTATTATTATTATTATTATTCAAGCCTCCATTTTTCTATTACTCTGTTTGTATGTCTTTTTGTCCTCTTCACTTCCCAACACCTTTCGATAGTTTCGCATTTGCTTATATTTATATTACAATCTCCAATGTAAACATTAAAAACCCTTTAATTTTTTTCTACTCTTTTCATTTCTTTTATGTGTTGCTTACATTTCGCGCCAAATCGCAGACTCCGTTCTTTATCACTCGTATTCCCCAAATGTTCCGTTTCAGTTTTTTATCTCCATCGTCAAAAAAACGTCTCTATAGCTGATGCGCTTAAGACACGACGCGTTTTCAGACACTTATCTCCATTGCCAATCAGCCACTGTCTCTTTCACTACCGGTTGTGCTTCTTCCGTTCAAACAGAACGCGCCTTCCATAAAATTTTCGGTCACTCGCTTTTCCTCCCGATAAAAGGAGAGTTTGCCAAATGATAGTGCAAACTACTTCTTTCCATTAATGTTGATAATCTTCTTTTGTTTCATGTGATTTAGGAAGCTTATCTTCGAAACGATGAGTAAATGTCTTTATGATGCACTTAGCGGGTATTATGGGATGTTTAGCTTTTATATTTTATGGTGCCGCTCCCATGTTTGTGTCTGGCATCACCCGATAGCGAAATAATCTTACAGGCCGTTCATAGTGAGTGCAGTGTAATGTAGGTTGTCTAATACAGCAAACAACATTTTATTAGTCTTTAAAAAAAAATCTATCTTTATTCTTTATAAATGTTTTGAACGTCCTTCACTTCTTTGGGATTTGGGATATTATACAGTAAAAACAGATATTAGTTATTATAAAGGGTGGATGAGCTCCAAGGGAGCCAACGGTCATCACCGAATTGGGTAGATGGGGCTCCTTAGCCTTGGACGGCAATCTATCAATGTTGCATACCTCTTTCTTTAATTCTATTTCTTGGCCGTCTTTAGTATTCTGATCGTCTTTGGTATTTCTTCTATCATCTTGACTTGGTCTAGAATCTTCTAAGGTCTGGACTTTCTTGGGGACTTCGGGTCTGGTCTTCTGTTAGGGATTTCTCCTTATCAGAAGCCCTGTGTCATTGTTAGTTTTTAGGTAATAAACACAAGACTTCGATTTACTTTTGATCTTATTTTATTGTTAAATTCCCACCAGACATCTGCTAACTAACATAGCGCGCGTATGCAGAGTGAGTCACAGTTCGGCAGTACATCTTCACTGCCTGACGTCCAACTGCAAACTGGGAACCGAACAGGTCCCACGTGACTTCACGTATTTTGGCGGGCTTCAGTAATTTTCCATTGAAGGACCCGACCATGGTATGAAAAGGGTCATCTTCTCAGAATTACAGGGGACCAACAATAATCTTATGCAACCACATAGATTATGTAACATCAAGACAAGGAAAAGTCTGTTAAACCCCAAAATCAAAATTATCTTCATGTGACGCAAGTAGCATGGATATCCATGACAACCGCTCTTCAACCCTCCCTATCACTCATTGCCCCTGGGAGTTCTTCTGTGCAGCAACCAGCATCCTCGCATAGTTGGTCAATGTAGGTCCTTGCTGGGTGGCCAACATTAGCATATCCATGTGTTGGCTTCCACAGTATAACGTCACTTATTAGCTCGTCCTTGTTTCTCTAACAGTGTCCTGCATGCTTTGTCCGTCTCACTCGGATAGTTTGTGAGATGGTAGGCAGGTGGCAATACAGCTGCTTCCTTGTGGGGTGCTGTTTCCACGACTCGTTCAAGACTACACGTAGCATTCTTGTGCAACTCCCATCTAGCTTATTCTCAAGAGGCTTCGTTAGGGTCCAAAGTGGTGCAGCCATACAGCAGTACTGATATAACCACGGCCTGGAAGAATTGTCGCTTTAAATTGTCAGTGAGATCGGATTTCCATATGACTGATAATTTGTTTGTGGCCGCCCATGCCTTTCTTTTTCGTGTATTAGCATCGCTTTCTGTGGCTGATATATTACTACCTAAGTATGTGAATTGTTCTCTCTCCCTCTCTCTCTCTCTCTCTCTCTCTCTCTCTATATATATATATATAATATATATATATATTATATATATATATATATCTTTGAAAGGAAGGAAAAACTCAACACTGTTATTCCATAATCAATTTCGACCAAAATTGGAATTTGTCGAAATTTTGGTCGAAATGAATTTAAAATAATTAACAAGAAATAAAATTTGGTCGAAAATTTTAGTTGAAATAAATTTAAAATAAGTAATCAAGGAATAAAATTTGGTCGAAAATTTTGGTCGAAATAAATTTAAGATAAGTAACAAGAAATAAAATTTGGTCGAAATTTTGGTCGAAATAAATTTATTATGGAATAACGGTGTTGAGTTTTTCCTTCCTTTCAAAGATAAATATTGCTCTGTATATAATCTAAAAAGTTTATTATACATTGAGCTCTTTTTAGTGATTTAAAGATTCACTGTATTTATACATACAGGATCATACAATAATAATACAGCATATCTTAGAAATCACATATAGAATCATCCCTTACTACCAAGTTTTGGATACCTCTCACATATATATATATATATATATATATATATATATATATATATATATTGCAATTCCATCTATTTTTTGGTTTCTGCCTTGCCCACAACGGCGAAGCAATCCACTTATGGATTTTAGGGGAAAGAAGACAAAGAAACCCTATTAAATGTCTCTCGAACTTTTATTTCTCTGTCGATGACTGTGAGAGAAATACGACTTAGTACCAGCATGAATTTCACTGAATAGTTATAATTACTTGATCTGTTCCTTCAGAACTCAATCCCAAATACCTGTAACTTAATCCTAGTTCCAACTCTAAACTTGGTGCAGACTAAGAGGTTCCTTTTTCGTACTCGTCCAGTTAACGCTATTCTTTGTTGCACATGTTTCCTTGTGACTTCACAGATTTCATCCTCATACACAAGGAGATTATGATATGCTGAATCCCAAGCCATATATATATTTACCAACCACTCCGCACGAGCAGGATGCGACACAAGGTCAATTTCTTAAGCGGAGTTTAACAGGTTTGAATTCAGAGTTTTCCTTCTCCTAGACCGGTTGCCTAACCAAGGTTAAATAGCCCAGTCTGCCCTACTATTTACCCATAGCTGGAGGGAGAGTAGGATCCATACCTTTCCCAAGGGTATTAGCGCTAAGTGAAATAATTGCCACGTCCAGGATTTGAACTCGGGTCGACGATTCCATTCCCCATGACTTTCACCATTACACCACACGCTTCCTAATCCCAAGCCATATAGGAGTGATGAGGAATGAAAGATCAGACTCCGTAGCTAAATCGGCACTAGATTTGATCCCCGACAATTTCAAGAAACCACCCAACTGTGTGGAAATTATTTGTATTAGATGGGAATAATTGATATCATATAACTGTGTGCAAGAAGCTCTTAAGAAGCAACCACACAAAAAAGATTGATATAAACGTACAATGAATGTAATTCCCTAACCTCTACGAATAAAATAACCCTTATTTGTATTAAGAATTATTAGCGGAAGCTATACTTGTTTAAGGATTTTTAGTAATAATAGTTACTTGAAGCCATATAACTGTGTGCAAACAAATGATTATTATGAAGACACCATATACCGACTTGAAACCTAAAGTGAATAAATTCCTTCATACAAAATGGCAACAACACTGGAATAACAACATCCGCAATAAACTCTTCCTAATCAAACCAACTTTGGGAGGCTGGAGACCAACTTTAAGGAAGTCTAGAAAGGAACAAGTCATTATGACCCGATTACGCATTGGTCATACAAGACTAACTCACTCCTATATACTCAAACAAGAACAACAACCATAATGTGGAACATGTCAAACAGCTTTGACAGTTAAACACTTATTCATGGAATGCAGGTTTCTTGCTCACATCAGAAACCGTTATTTTAAAACAAACAATATGAAAAATCTGTTTGAAAATGTCAACATGGAGGATATTCTCTCTTTTTTGAGGGAAATAAAAATTATACCATAGAATATAGACATGAAACAAATCAATACCATACAACATAATCCTCAATAATGCTAACACATTGTTAAAACCAATTACTAAAATGTATAAATATAAATACACTGTATGTATAACTTACTAACTGTTAGGCATGACATAACCCCAGACGGGTTGATATGCCGTTAAAATCAATAAGCCAAACAACAAACCTCCTTTTTATGTAATGAATATCGAATGTCAATTCATTTATATATGTGTGTTTTTGTTTTGGGCCGAATCCTCGTATTTCGTCGCGTTTTTTAGAAAATAGCGCGTGTATATTCGCGTTGTTGTGCCCACGTATCTCTACACGCAACCTTCCTATCCCTCATCGTCGCCTCGTTTATTTCTGTCTCCTTACCTTTCCTTTTATCTGCTAATCTTAATGAAAATCAAGATTCCGTCAGTCTCGGATGCTTTAAGGGTTCTTTTTGGAGGCGCCGGTTTTATGCTTCCAGACTTTCCTGTCTGTCCGTTTGTGCTTTGGTTTCGTTATTATTCCAGATAGATTTGTTCTCGCTTTTGTGGTAATTTATGCGGATGTTTGCATGTTTATGTTATTGTTTGTTGTTTGGTGATGCTTTTTCTTGGGTGCTTGTATGTTTGCATTTGTGAGAATTTTTGTGATTTTTTTTTGTTTAAGTGTATATTTGCGTGTTAAATGTTTGGTGATGCATTTTCTTAGGTGCTCGTATTTTTTGGCACCTGTAACTATATATATATATATATATATATATATATATATATATATATATATATATATATATATATGAAACTTATTTTATCGTAGTAAACCTTACAAATCTAAAAATGAACCTTGTATATTTTCGTCGGACGTCTTAATTCATAATTGCTTTTCTATCTCATAATACAAACAAAATTTTGGAAATAACCTGCAGCCAATCTTCGTAGTAAAAATGAAAAGTGCTCTATTGGTGAAAAATATTATTCATTGCTCCTAAGTATGTTTTATATATCTCTTTATTAGATATATGAAGCTTTCGTGTTCTTCTCTGCTAATTCTTGTCAATAGGCCCAACCTCAATAGTTCCTACGAGATGAGCTATATACCAGTTGAGAAGAGAATGATCTGCCTACTTCATTTTGTTCGGCTTATTATTATTTCCACTTTCCTGTTTATTCTGTTCTTCATCCACCTGCCTGTTTTTCAGATCCTTCGACGTAATTTCAACATCTCTTTTTTTTTCAACATTACCCGTGCAAGACAAAAAATATATGAACGCAAGTATAAATATGTTGTAAAATCTCAAAAATATACAGGAAAAAAAAGCTAAAATGATGGCGCAGGTTAGGATAAAGAAATGGTAGAACATTTTAGAAAGAAACAAAGAACAAAGAAAGAACAAAGAAAGAAAGGATGAATAAAGAAAGAAAGAACAAAGAAGGAACAAAGAAAGAATAAAGAAAGAACGGATGAAGAAAGAAAGGATGAATAAAGAAAGAAAGAACGAGGGAAAAAAGAAAGAAAAACAGATGGAAAGAAGGGAAAGGGATGAAGAAAGAAAGAAAGGTTGAACAAGGATGAAGAAAGAAAGAAAGAAATGATGAACAAAGAAAGGAAGAACAAAAAAAGGATGAAGAAAAAGGAAAAAAAAAAAAGATGAATAAAGAAAGAAAGAAGGAAAGAAAGGATTAACAAAGAAAGAAAGGTTGAACAAGGATGAAGAAAAAAAAAAGGATGAAGAAAGAAAGAAAGGTTAAAGAAAGAACGAAATGATGAACAAAGAAAGGAGGAACAAAAAAAAGGATGAAGAAAAATGAAAAAAAAATGAAAAGGATGAATAAAGAAAGAAAGAAAGAAAGAAAGAAAGAAAAGATTAACAAAGAAAGAAAGGTTGAACAAGGATGAAGAAAGAAAAAAAAGGATGAAGAAAGAAAGAAAGATTGACCAAGGATGAAGAAAGAAAGAAAGGATGAAGAAAGAAAAAAAGGATGAACAAAGAAAGGAGGAACAAAGAAGGAGGAACAAAAAAAGGATGAAGAAAATGAAAAAAAAAAAAGGATGAATAAAGAAAGAAAGAAAGAAAGAAAGAAAGGATTAACAAAGAAAGAAAGGTTGAACAAGGATGAAAAAAAAAAAAGGATGAAGAAAGAAAAAAGATTGACCAAGGATGAAGAAAGAAGAAAGGATGAAGAAGAAAAAAAAGGATGAACAAAGAAAGGAGGAACAAAAAAAGGATGAAGAAAATGAAAAAAAAAGGATGAATAAAGAAAGAAAGAAAGAAAGAAGGATTAACAAAGAATTGAACAAGGATGAAGAAAGAAAGAAAGGATGAAGAAAGAAAAAAAAGGATGAACAAAGAAAGGAGGAACAAAAAAAGGATGAAGAAAATGAAAAAAAAAAGGATGAATAAAGAAAGAAAGAAAGAAAGAAAGAAAGAAAGAAAGAAAGGGTGAACGAAGAAAGAATTTAAGAAAAATAAATGAACAAAGAAAGAAAGAATAAAAAAGGATGAAAAAAGACTGAAGAGCAAATAAACAATAAATGAAAAGAGTAAAAACATGAAAAGAAGGTGAAGGAAAAAAGTAATTTTTTAGAATATACAGATCTGAAATGAATGACCAAGGGACACAGACCGAATAATAGAACGCTTGAATAAAACAAAAGTGAATGAAAGTACATTGGGATATTAAGAAACGAAGAAAGGGGATTAGAATGTAAGAATGTATAGAGGCAAAGAGAAAAAGGAAAGAAAGATAGTGAGTCGGAAAATATTAATGATTTTTTGAAAAGAAATAAGAATGAAATAAAAAAAGAGAAAATAAATAGATGAATAAAAAACGTAAGAAAAAGAAAGAAGGAAGGGAAAAAAAGGAAAATATAGAGTTATTTTCGTGCCTGAAGGAGGGAAGAAGAAAAAAGAAAATAATATAGAATATGACAAAGAAATAAAGATAAACGGGCATAAGTAATATAAAAAAAAGAAAAAAGAAGACAAAAAAGTGAATTCAGAAAAATTTTGCAGAAAGGAACAAGAAAAGAAAAGATAAATATGACATGTGAAAAGAAAGAAAAATGGATATAAAAAGAAAGAAAGAAAGTAGAAAGAAAGTCCGAATGGACAAGCGAACGAACGGACAAAAGTAAGAAGGAAACAAAAATAAATATAGATGTTGAAGAAAAACGAACGAACGAAGGAAAGTAAAATCAATAGAAAAGAAAGAAAAATATCAATGCAGAAAATGTCATAGAAAGAAACAACGAACAAAAATAAAGACAGAAATATTAATGTAGAAGATATAGAAAGAAATAACTAATAAAATAAATAAATGAATATATATATATATATATATATATATATATATATATATATGTGTGTGTGTGTGTGTGTGTGTGTGTTGTATATATATATATATATATATACGGTATGAATATATAT
>CM042164.1:32192177-32209677 GCA_023376005.1 Doryteuthis pealeii
ACGCTGACAGGTAGAGAGTCTTTATGAGAGAAACGGCAAATAACACATAAGTTTCAGAATTGGAACCAAATCACCGGAAGCAGTTTGTAGCATGACCTATCCTCAACATATCCACGCGCGCACACCCATGCACACGCAAGCCATGGGACGCTAATGCCTCTGTTACTATTATCAACAGTAGGAATGCAAAATCTATTCGGGTGTTGGCGTTATAAAATAACACAGACGCACTATAGAACTTACTGGACTCACATCTCGACAATAGACTTGCTCGTTTGTCAGCCACGCATACCATGGTCGCATTTACACAGATTATACAAGTAAGCAAATCGTTCCCCATAGACATGTCTACCCACACTTAACTCGCACGTACAGGAATACCTGTTACATAATTATTAGATTCTTAATATTTATGTGCAGTAGTGTAGAAATCAAAATGGCTGTTATAAGTTGCAGCCCACGGCCTTGAAGATTGAATGACACGGCTTAACCTCAGCCCTAACCTTCCGGTGGATACCGTGAGAATCGATGGAGAAGACACTCTTCCGATTTAGATTAGAAATAGATTTTAGTCAGTCGGCGAGAAACCACGACGGTGGTGAGTCGTGTTATACACGCTCCGACTCAATCTGTGCAGGTAGTCTGGTGGGGATTTCGAAATAAAATGGGATCTAAGTAAATCAAAGTCTTGTGTTATTATCTAAAAACTACCAATGACACAGGGCTTCTGATAAAGAGAAATCCCCAATGGAAGACCAGACACGAAGTCCCCAAGACGAAGTCCAGACGCTAGAAGGGATGTTAGAAGAAGACGTAAGATAGAAAAGACGTCAGAAGAAGAACCTAAGATAGAAAAGAAGAACAGAAGAAGAATAGAAGTAAAGAAGTAAAGAAAGGTATACAAACATACCTATGTAAGAGTTTCTTTCCCCCTTGTACTGACAACTCTTCCTGGTTGAGCCTTCTGTCTCAGGATTTATCGTAACAATAAAATAATACATTTTTATAATTGCGTTGTTTGACATCTTGTTTCCATTCACGATGCATTGCTGCACTAACAAGACATATGACAACATGTTTAATTTCATACACAGGACATTAGATTATAATTTGAGAGCAGACTAACTGGAGATTTTAATTGGTAATCTGGTCACATATCATGAGAATTTTAATTGGCCATAAGCATAAAGAAGCCTATAATAAGCAGGCTGAACTTGCACAAAGGTATCAAAATTAGGGTGACCCAGAAAAAACAGAACCCAAATTATTTATTCATTTTCCCATTAAACTAATCTTAAACCCTAAACCCCCACCCCAACACTAACCCTCAACCCCCTAGTTAGAATTAACAGTTTTTTTTTTAAATTGTGGGTTCTGTTTTTTCTGGGTCACCGGTATACATGGTGGCCCAGAAAAAACAGAACCCAAATTATTTATTCATTTTCCCATTTAACTAACTCTAAACCCCAACCCTATCCTAACCCTAATCCTAACCCTAACCCTAAACCTAACCCTAAACCCTAACCCCTTGCCCTAGACCGCCATAGTTAAAATTAACAGTTTTATTACAAAATTTGTGGGTTCTATTTTTCCTGGGTCACCCTAATTTTGACATCTTTGTGAAAGTTCAGCCTAATAAGGATATAAGCATATCCAACAAAAACAAGTAATTACTTTATTCTAGTTTCTATTGATACTGTAAGTTAATTCTATATGATATATATGATGTGAAACATATAACTCGACAAAACTGCCCTGTCGGCTGGGGGGTTAGAATAAACCGACTGCACCTCTGCAGAAGGGTAGGATTCCCTCAATGGGACCACCTGTTGGCAGTGGATTGCAACCAATGATGCTTAATAATGGAACCCAGGTGGCTGAGCAGTCCATGACATGCAACACTCCACTTTGGCCCTTACTTAGGCTAGACGGGCGGTCAATCTGCTAGTCACGTCAAGACCCAGCACCTATATGATTACACCAACCCGATTGCCCTTATGGCAAGCCCCAGCCCTTTTTATCATAGTTAAATCGAAATCGAAACCGGTAGGACCGTTGGCCGAGCAGTAAAGTCACAGACTTTATCTGCTGGACTACCGGTTAGGATTTCTGTCGGAGGGAAATCGTTAGTATACATCGCTGATGAGACTTAATAAAGTTGAAACAGACTGTACGATGTTCTAGCATCGCTTAATCATTTGCGAAATTCACTTGTCATGGTTATTTTCTATAATTATCGAATTTTATACGATATACGCATTGTAATTGCCTTCAAACAAAAATATAAATAATAATAATAATTATATATATATATATATATATATATATATATATATATATATGGGAATAAAAAGCCTTAAATACCATGGGTATCGTGGTTATGGACCATTTCCACTCGCGAGTATGGTCCATAACCACGATACCCATGGTATTTAAGGCCTTTTATTCGCAAATAACTTTGCTCTGTTTACAACAATTAAACATTGACCTCCCCTACGGAACTTGAACTCTACAACAAACTACTGGTAGAGAATTATATATATATATATATATATATAATATATATATATATATATATATATATATATACGTTGCATACTATCACAGAAATACTATATATATATATATATATATATATATATATATATTAAATCTTGGATTGGTCCGCTTGTAGTTTCTTCTTTATGTTGGCTGGATCAAAAACGGTATGTCCCAAAAGGAGTAAAGTATAAAATTGTTTTTGTATGCAAAGAGCAGAACGGAATCTGTTGATGAGGAGGGCTTCGAGTATAGCCAGTTTTCAATTCATTGGATGAGGATGCCAAAGTCGAGAACATTTCGGGCTTATAAGCTGCAGCACAATCAGGTTTTCCAACAGGTGTCGCCCAATGGTAGAGGGTGAATATGAATTACTTGGTGGAGAAGAGTGGTCAAAGTTGTTGTTACGGATATATGATGGAATGTGTTGGTTTATTCTGATCTCCAATCTTTGGGTAATGCGCTCAATATAGCAAACATCGCATTTGCATTGTAATTTATAGATTAAGTAACTTTTTTCATGGGCGGGTGGGTACACTATCTTTAAGATTGGGGGGAAAGAGCGTGTCAGATTTTAGAACAATTCGCAACTTGACAGCATTAAAACAACGGTGGACAGACTGTTCGATGCGCTCAAGTAATTGCTGCGATGTGCTGCCAATCCACGGCAACTTCAAATATACAGGACACTTTTCAGGTTATTGGCAAACTGTATGCATTTACTTCTTGTTGTAGCAGATATTAGGTCTTCCGGAAATCCGTTTTTCAATAAAATGGTTTAATGGTGTCTAGTTCGTCCGTGAGTTTAACTTTAGAACAGATCATTAAGGCACGGTAAACTAGCGTTTTAATCAGATTAATTTTCCGTCTTAGGGGGCAAAACGAATTTCATTCAGGTATGAACCTGAAAATGTTGGTTTACGATAAACTGAGGTTTGTATACCTGAGTCGGTGCGCTCAACTAGGACATCAAGAAAGGGAAGACTGTTGTATTCAAATTCATATGTGAAAGTTAACGCTGGGTGGAGTTGGTTCATCACATGGAAGAAACGTCTGCTTTTTTATCTGGAGGAGAAAATTTAAAATTTTGGTTGTTTCGCAGTTTTAAATAAACGCTCTTCTTGAAATCCAACGAAAATATTAGCCAGAGTCGCGCCTAAGGGACTTCCCATAGCAATAGCGTCAATTTGCTGGCACATAGTGTTGTTAAAGCTAAATTGGACATCTTTAATGGCGATGTGTATTAATTTTAAGAATACATGTTCAGGTATAGGAGAGGAGTCCAAGTAACTGCGATAAAGAGCGTCAGCGTAGATAGAGATAGTTTCGTTCAGTGAAGCATTAGTATAGAGGCTTGCGATGTCAAAAGAGCAGAAAAAGGAATTGTTGGGATTAACTGAAGTGTTTTGGATTATTTTAGCGAAAGTGAAGGAATTGCTAATACAATGTTTGGAGTAAATTTGTAGAACAGGTTCAAGTATGACTGCTAACCATTTTGCAATGCGGTGTTCGGTGGATCCGACCATCGATAGAATAGTTCTTAGAGGGATATTTTATTTATGGATTCTCGGGAGTCCGTATAGCCGTGGTCTCTGGGATCCAACTGGGCGTATTTTCTCATATATATTTTCAGGTATTAAATGTTCTTTATAAAATCCTAGTAGTTCGCGTTGTATACGTTGTTCCTGTATGGCAGTTTTGTCAAATGTCTCAGCGTTTCCTAGGAAAGTAAATTTAGAGGTGTCATTGAGTATAACTGCCATTTTGTTGATGTAGCCATGTTTATTGAGTATTACAACTCCAGCATCTTTGTCAGGTTTGGAGATGATTATATTGTTATTTTTCTGTAAGGATCGAACTGCATTAAAATGTTCACGGTGTAGGAAAAATTTGGATTTGTCGACGCTTGAGCCGCAGTAAGACTGGGCGAGATCAACTAATCGGGCTTTGAGGGCTGAGTGCATCAGTAGATGTAGCTTGATGTTTCAGCAATTGGGCGTATAATATTTCAAATTCAGAAAAAAACGGATTCTCTGTTTATTTTGGAAGGAGGAATACAAAACTCAAGACCGTGTTTGAGTACAAACTCTTCAGTATCGTTGAGGGAATAATTGGAAAAGTCATTAATTTTCAAATTGAAAATATTAGAAGAGGAACCATAACGTTTGTTAATAAGTAAAGTTAACAAAGTATTATGTTTACCTTGGGTAATTTTGTCCGTTTTCTCATCTAAGGAAGCCATTGTATCGACATAGGCGTATAGTGTCGAAAAAAAAGATAAAAAGTTCAATTCGTTTCGCCAAAGTAGTTGGTAATTGTGTCTGAGGGAGGAAGGTTTGGTGGTTGTGGAAAGGCGTTCATCTAAAAGGAAGGTCTTTTCAATGGGTAGGTTGTTATTGGCTTGTGTCCGGTTAATACGGCAAGCGATGGACAGAGGGACTACTCGTTTTGTTAAGCATTCCTCAAGAAAATTGATGTCATGCTGGAGAGTTCGGATTTTTCTTTTGATGACGTTATTCAAGGTGTTGATTTGGCATTTGTTGTATCGGCGTTTGAAATATAAGGAAAGTTTGCCGTATGAACAGAATTTTAGAATAGCTTTAAAAAGTGTATACATATTAAAAGAAAAAAAAAGAAATAAGTGAATTTAAAATAAAATTAAAATAAAAAATAAAAATCCGTTTTTTACGGAGCTTTGAAAAAACATGTCATATCTCTAAGCGTTTAAGAGAAATTTCTCTCTCTCTCTCTCTCTCTCTCTCTCTCTCTCTATATATATATATATATATATATATATATATATATATACCAAACCCTCCGCACGAGTAGGATGCGACACAAGGACGATTTCTTAAGCGGAGTTTAACAGGTTTGAATTCAGAGTTTTCCTTCTCCTAGACCGGTTGCCTAATCAAGGTAAAAAAGCCCAGTCTGTCCTACTATTTACCCATAGCTGGTGGGAGAGTAGAATTCATACCTTTCCCAAGGGTATTAGCGCTAAGTGAAATGCACTTACCACGTTCAGGATTTGAACTCGGGTCGACGAGTTCATTTTCTATGACTTTAACCATTACCCCATGCGCTTCCTACTATATTTCAATATATATGGGTATGTTTGTGTAAGCTTCTGTGTATGCCCATGGATTTGGTAAGCCATTTTGGTCAACGGTTCATCCTCGATTTTTTTATATCATCCAAAGATGGACAAAAAAGTGGCTAGACGACTTTAATAATGCAAGCAATGCCTTAATCAATAGATTTGTTTGAGTGCGAAAGCAACGTTAATTTCTTTAAAAAAATCTCTTGTCGGTGATTTATTTCAAGGCGACCGGACGCCAACATTTGCCCAGTTTCTCATTGAAAATATTCATTTGATTAATATCTATCAGATCGAACTGATGACACAAACGGCAAAAAGAAAAGAAAGAGAATATTGAGAAAAATAACCAAAACGATAAAAATACACTTTTTGAAGTTCAAGACAAAGAGAAGCCATTCAGAGTTATCTGTCCTTTTTTATAGGAAAGTTGCATATTATTAAGGCCAGATTTCGTTCATTTTTTTAGCTTTGAGAAAAAGGTTTCCCGGGTTTATATTTCGTATTTGTACGATAATTCATTTTATAAGTTAGCCATTTTTTTTCAGTTATAGTCTGCCTTAGCAGGATTGAATTGGGTTTTGGAGTTTGTTTTCATTTGTTTTTCGTTTAATGGCATATCAACCTGTTGTGGGGAATATAGTCACGATGGTTAGATGGTGCAGAATTCAAGGAGGTAAGTCAGCGATATAACAAATACAAGTGCTCAATACGTTAGTTGAGCAAATTTATTACAATATAGGTACAAGTAATGTGGAGAGAGAGAGAGAGAGAGAGAGAGAGAGAGAGAGGGGGGGGGAGAAAGACAGACATATGAAGGGAGAGAGTGAGAAATAGAGAAAGGTAGAAATGGATAGAAAGAGAAACAATGAGCGAATGGGGGAGACTGGCAGAGAGAGATATAAAGATAAAGAACGAGTCAAATGCTATCGAAAAATATAGTGGATTACAATAAAATAATTTACTAACTCAAGTGGGCATATTCCTTATTCGTTCGCTTTGGTCGTGATATATTGTTTCCTTGAACATTAGTGCACGCCTACGATATACACACTCCAGTCGATAGAGCGCCCACCTAGGAACCACAAGATTCCGGGTTCGATACCGGACCTCGCCCACTAAGCGTATGTGTAGCACAGGGATCTGTGCGGTAAAATGAAGAGCTGGTGGTAAGTGTGGCGCAACAAAGACAATCTCTTTGGTCTAGCACTAGTAAAATGGGATAGACTCCCTTGCTTTCTGGTTGATACTGACTTTAGTCCACTCCGATGACTTCACTTTAATACACACATATATATATATATATATATATATATATATATATATATATATATATATATATATATATATATAATAATCCAAAAGTCCAGAGAAGAAATCTTCATTACGACACAAGAGTTTTATTTAAAAAACCTGGCGCAGTATGAGAGCTCAATGTGTGCTCTTAATGTTAGAGTCACAGAGCAAATATATAAGTAAAAAAATAACAAAAGACTTAGAGATTTAGAATTATAGTCTATTTCAGGGAGCTTAGACAAAATTGTCTAAGTTCCTTGAAATAGACTATAATGCTAAATCTCCAAGTCTTTTGTTATTTCTTTACATATATGTATATATATATATATATGTGGAATTTGATAATTTGCCTTTGAAGCATTGTTATGTAAAGTACATTATTATTTATATTTTTTGAAGGCAATTTAACATTTAAATGCGTATATCGTATGAAATTCGATGATTATTGAAAATAATCATGACAAGCAAACCCGGCGAATAAAGTGCGCCACATGGAACACCGTACAGCTGTTTCAACTTTATTAAGTCTCATCAGCGGTGTATACATACGATTTCCCTCCGACAGAAATCGAAACCGGGAACCCAGCACGCAGAGTCATGCTGATGTTTGGTGTTTTTTGTGGAGTTGGAACAGATTAATTGTATTTCACTTTATATCAATGGAGAAAATTGATTAATATACGAGTAAATTGAGTTACGAGCGAAACGAATTGAACTCGTAAATCACGATATCACTATTTCTCTGGATGTTTGAGTTGAGGCTTGAAGATTAGTATTATCTTGGAAGAGAAGACGCCTCAAGGAATCAGCACATATGATAGGCTGTACTGGGCTGTTAAGTATAGACCTAGCATAGAAATGAATACAATATGGGAACCCATAATTAAGAAGGCCAGATCAGATTGAAAAAAAACAAAAAACAATATGAGTCTAGGTAAAAAATCATACATAAGTAAAATAGGTAGATATTCTAGCCAAATCAAGACAATTGAGTGTGAATTTTGGGAACTTATAAAGTTCCCAAAATTCACACTCAATTGTCTAATTGGACACATGGTCGAGCGGATAAGGCAGTTAGGTTAAAACAGTTCTAAGTGACAGTTGTCTCTGAAATCCGAGTTCAATTCTGAGAAATATAGAAAAATAATTAATTAACACAATTCCTACCCCAGCTATGGTTAGCGGAATGAGAACAGGATACCCCCGTGGAATAAATAAAGGTTTAGGTTCAAAGTTCCGTGATGGCTCCCGAATACGCCAAGAAAGTTCCCGAATTCGAAAAGAAGGTTCCCGAATCCGAGAAGGTCCCCGAGTCCGACAAGAAATACATGAAGAAGGCCGGAGGGTATATCGGCCGAAACGTTGTACAAATAACAATGAAGATGGGGACAATAGTCCGAATAACGCAGATAACACGATATCACTGTAATAAGAATATTTACTGTGGGCCCAAAATATCGAGAAGAAAAAAACACGTTTCACCATTATTGATAGCTTGTTTGGTGGCTTGGTTAGATTTCTTTCTTTACTATGGCTTGATTTGGTTTCTGGCTTAATATCAATTTTGTGGACCATTTAATGCAAAATCATCCTTACAGAAGAACAGTAGGGGTACTATTTAACCCGTAGCTCCAAGAATGAGGGGTTTATAACTTTGGCACAAGTATTAGTCCAAAAATAAACGTAATAGCACGAATGGAGTTCGAACTCGCTAATTACGATGTCTCAGTCCATCAGGCTAGGTACTACGCCACAGCCCCCCCCCCCGCATTTGTTTGAGAGCTGAAGAATGCGCCGCCGAAATTAGTATATGAACTGTCTTCATATTTATTTAAGAAGTTTATATCATTTTATAGTGGAAAGATATAATTGCAAATTGAATTTTGCGTATCAGATGTACAGATCTTTAAAGGAGAATGTCTCATAACAAGTTTCAAGATTTCATTACAAGAAGTATGAATTCACCAAGACTCCCTAAAGCGCTGTATGGTACAACTTAAATAACTAATAGGTTAAACTTGCTAAATAACGATATTTAAAATGCTGTATTAAAAACTTTTATAGGATAAGCAATGCGTACTTTGCCTCTTATACAAACCATTTATATACAAATGTGTGTATTTATTTACCCCAATCCTCTGCTACGTTCAAGATGTGATACAATGTCGATTCTCTTAAGCAGACTACAGCTGGTTTGAATTCAGTTTTTCTTTCTTCTAGACTGGTTGCTAACCAAGGCTGAAGATGCATGTATGGAATATTCTGGAGTGCTATAAATACTAGCTTTTTTATATATGAATTCAGTTATTGGATAGGATGTTGATTTAGAAGGCAATCACAATGCAGGTGTAAAGAAAAAATAATAATACGGTAACAATGATGTTGTGTGTTAACCTGTATTTAATTCTTGAATTTTTGAGATAATATCTCTTTTTCAAAAGATCACTGGAACTTAAGCAGTCTAGTTATGGCATTTCTTTTTAAATGATTTTTTTTTAAATGATGGTATTTTTATATAACTGTATTCTCGTGTTGTATGTTTACGTGAATGCGGGGTTTTTTTTGTACTTGCGCGTATGTTGTCATGCGCGTGTCCATGAAAATGCGTGCTGGTTGTGACGTTATGACTGTATCCTAGCGCGGGATTGCACGTGCATATGTATTCATATACAAATTCAGTTATACTTGGTTTTTGTTCAGTTAAACAGTGCACTAACTCATTCAATTCAAAAGTTTCTTAGTTGCCAGGAAATGGCAGTTTTTGGCATGCTCTACTGAATTCCAATCAAGACATCTTAATCTCAAAGATTTACCGCATTCTGGACGACCAAACTTAACTGAAACATCATAACTCTCCTAATGATAACTGAAGAAATGGCACAACAGTAAAACATAACAGATACAACAATGCTAATCTTCCTCCAAGAACTCGGTAATTTGTCAAAACTTGGCCATTGGTTCATTAAACCAGTTATAGTCTCAAACTTAACATCATAATCTGAATCGGGTTCAATCCTGAGTGACGACAGTAACATAGAAAAATAAAAAATAAAACTCACACACATACAACTAATGACAAATCCAGCTCCCAAACACATATACACATACTCCTTCACTTTTGACCCATCCCTTATCATCCAACATTCTGACCAAACACCTGCATCTCCATATAACACTCCCCATTTAGACGGAAGAAAATACACTACACATCCCCCCCCAGCCAACCCTGCTCCTACTGAAAACCTACTGTTTTTCACCATTCTGAAAATGTCCTTCATTGAAGCTAGAACTGGTCTTTTGGTCCGGATGATGGTCTAAATGGCCGAAACGTTTCATCGTCGACAAAAAACATCCAGTTTCCATAACATCCCGTGTTTGTCTACTTTTCTCCACATAGAAAAATAAGTAATACAACTCTTACCCCAGCTATGGTTAGCGGAATGAGAACAGGATACCCCAGTGGACTGAACAAAGGGTTAGGTTAAAAGTTCCGTGATGGCTCCCGATTACGACAAGAAGGTTCCCGACTACGACCTGAGAGTTCCCGAGTTTGAAAAGAAGCTTCCCGAGTCCGAAAAGAAAGTCCCCGAGTCCGAGAAATTTCCTGATTCTGACAAGAAATACCTGAAGAAGGCCGGAGGGCATATCGGCCGAAACGTTGTCCAGATAACAATAAAGATGGGGACAATAGTCCGAATAACGCAGATAATACTAATAATCTGAAATGTCTTACACTCACCATCATAGACTCAAATGTCTTAGTCTCAACATCTTAATCTCTAATGTCTTGCTAAAGAACCTAATAAAACTATTTACCCATAGTTTTTGAGAGGGGAGGAGCAGATGGATTAATGTCTTAGTTTAAGTTTAATGTAATACCACAAACAATCTCGTCCAGAAATGGAAATCGGATTGCCTATCCCATTTCCTACGACGATAACCGGAACGCTAAGTATTATTATTATTATTATTATTATTATTATTATTATTATTATTTATCTTTTATTATTATTATTATTGTTATTTATCTTTTATTATCATTAATATTATTATTACTATTATTATTATTATGATTATTGTTATTTATCTTTTATTATTATTATTATTAATATTATTATTACTATTATTATTTTTATTTATCTTTTATTATTCTCATTATTATTATTATTATTATTATTATTATTATTATTATTATCATTATTTGCTCCTTTTGAGTTTTCACATCAGCATTAGCTGATGGTCTTTCACTTGAGTCTGAGTGACAGCAAGTCTCCTCAGGTCTTCAGGACTCTTCTGAGTATTCTGGCAGATTGCAGCAGTGCAGTGTTCTGAATGGTTTCAACCCTTCCTCTGATTTCTAAACATTCCAGACCCTTTTCCAATCCTTTTGGGACCGTTCCAAGTGCACCAACCACAATTGGTATCACCTTCACTTTCATATTCCATAATTTTTTTAATTCTCTGGCAAGAACACATGTAAACAACAACAATAGCAATTATTATTATTCAAAATGTCTCTTTTGTTTTTTGCATGTTTCCTTCAGCACCCTCGGAATTTAAAATCTGAAGTCGGTGTTAATTGTTCTCCTATTAAACGTTTCGCTCTTTATTATACGATCATTTTCAAACTCATCTGTAGGTATTTTGAAAGGTTGAAAAAGACAATGTTAATTTGATTATACTAATCTCATAAGATAGTATTTGTCTGAATCTTTTCAGGTGAAGCTTGATATGTATTAACTGTTTGTTTTTTTTACTCTCGTCTTCATCTTTATCGTAATTTATAAAAACACAACATTTCGGAGTGAGTCAACTCTTTGTAAACATCTCATCTGAGTCAAGCCCACAACCGCATACAACCTAACTAACTTTTTTATATTCCATCCTATACAGCTGTAGCAGAGTATACAAAAGCGAGACATGCCGTTCTCTAAAGGTAAAACAAAAGGAACATCAAAAGCCACTTGTACGGGGGGATTGAAAAGTCAGTTAGAAATCCAACTATTCTCACATCAACTATGGGTAAATAGTAGGGCAGACTAGGCTCTTTCCTGTTGGTATGGCAACTGGTCTTGAAGAAGGAAAACTGTTAATTCAAACTTGTTAAACTCCATTCAAAAATTGACTTTGTGTCACATCCTGCTCTTTTGGAGAGGTTAAGTAAATGCATAAATACACAACAAAAAGATAAGATTTATTGGGTGTTTGTTTATTTTTTAGAAGCATTGTTGAATAAAGTATATATTAATATTTATATTTTTGCTTGAAGGCAATTACTATGCGCATATCGCATAAAATTCGATAATTATAGAAGATAATAATGACAAGTGAATTTCGCAAAGAATTACTCGGTGTGTAGAATATCGTACAGACTGTTTCAACTTTATTAAGTCTCATCAGCGATATATACTAACGATTTCCCTCCGACAGAAATCGAAACCAGGACTTCAGCAGGATAGTCAGAAACTATACTGTTTCGGCCACGGTACAGCACGGAGAAATTCCTGCGAAA
Organism: Doryteuthis pealeii; assembly: GCA_023376005.1. Taxonomy (NCBI): domain Eukaryota; kingdom Metazoa; phylum Mollusca; class Cephalopoda; order Myopsida; family Loliginidae; genus Doryteuthis; species Doryteuthis pealeii. Next base: position 32,204,621 of record CM042164.1, read on the forward strand.
TTAACCTGTCAATGATACTGAGATGTCTCTACCATATGAAGCAAGGGGGCGCTGAGTGAACAATAACAAACAAACCCGGAGCCTTATGCTCTTCGGTGAAGGAAATAAGATTTTGTGGATGTTTGTTTATTTTTTAGAAGCATTGTTGCACTTGTCATTATTATCTTCTATAATTATCGAATTTATGCGATATGCGCATTGTAATTGCCTTCAAGCAGAAATATAAATATTAATATATACAACAAAAAGAGTTTTTTAAAAAGAAAAATTCTGATTAAAGTGTTTTCTAATTTGCTTGAAGCATATTAAAAATAACAACATAAACGTGAAATGAAAGAAAATAGAAACCTTCTACACTTCTGAGATATGGTTAAAATAATAGATAGGAATGCACATTGGAGAAGAAGTCATCTAAAAGAAGCAGCGTATATGTTGGAGTATTATGGTCTGTTGAGCAGACCAAGTATAGAGATGAACACAAAATGGGAACAAATAATTGAAAAAAGCTATATTCAGGCCAGGTTATCTCAGTCGGTAGAGCGTTCGGCTAGAAACCACAAGGTTCCTAGTTTGATACCGGCCCTCGCCAACTCAGCGTATGAGTAGCACAGGGATCTGAGCGGTAAAGTAAGGAGCTGATGGTAGGTGTGGCGCTCTACCTCAGACGCAAAAACAATCTCCTTTGTCTAGCGCTAGGGAAAAGGGGATAGACTCCCTCACTGATTGGCTGATACCGACTTTAGGCCACCTCGACGACTTTTACTTTTTTTTGCTTTAAAAATTACAAATTATTGGGGAATAACTGATTCAATTGGATTTTACTCTTGAAATTACCAAGGAACGCCGATGAAAATATTTAAATGATCGTGATACTTCCCAGATATATTGGCGGGTACAATCAACAAATTGTTATATACTGGCATCAAATTCAAATATGTTATATAGCGGCCTTCTTCGTTACACTAAGTAACGTTGTGATATATATGGTCACGTAGCGAAGTATGTAGTTGTCGGACTTAGAAAATCACAACACATGGTTATTGTAAAAACTTTGAGTTTATTTCCTTAATCTCTGCCGTGGTGTGGGTGGCGAGCGTTGACAATAGGAACTGCCCAATGGCTGACGATGACTACTACTACCGTTGGGATGACTGGTGATGGTGAGGTGGAAGGTGATACGTTGGCTGTGAGTGGTTGATACTTGTTCTCTATCCCGAGGGTTCTGTCTGACTGTCCTCTGTCTGACTTCCTTTTATACATATCAAACGCCTACGCGTTTTCTTTTGTTATCCTTATCAGCTGACACATCTATTTCCGTTTTTTAACTTCTTTATTCGCTTTTACCGGGAAAAGGTCCTTTGTTATTTTTTTTCGTCTTTTCTTTGTTTCGGCTTAAACGGAAAACACTACTTCCGCTCGTACAATATACAACGCAATGAGATATCCGAATGTTCTCCAAAACCTCGTTTGCTCAACAGACAAACTATTCAACGTGATTTCTCGGGTTGAATTATTGCTAGGTACACATGAACCCCCCCCCCCAACACACACACCCCCCAAAAAAACGAGAGTACAACGGCCGAAACCCCTTTGTTTTAATGCCACTGTGAGGTTCAAGGTTATAATATAAATTATAACTGGTTGAAACAAACAACTCTGACACGGGGTGTTAAACATAAAGGACTTTAATATAAGCACATGGAGAAACATTTATAACATAGAATATATGCACGTTACAAAGATACATAAACGGAATAAGATATAAAGTTATGGATAGTTATGTAGAGTCCATAGACTAAAGTCACTTACTAGTGGCTGTAATGGGGCCCAAACCCCACACACGAGAAGGGTGTAGACATAAACGTCTAATCCATGTGTGTGAGTTCCCGAAGAAGAAAGAGAAGGAGAGTTTCAAACAGGCGCTTAAATACAAAAAAAAACCTGGTGGTAAAAACGGGAACCCAGAGGGAAGATAACTCTTCCAGTCAAGGGAAGACAACCCAACACCACTATATCCAAATAATACATGAGGCCGTGTCGTGAATTTACGTGAATGTTTTGCGACTTGGATAGTTATAAAGAATTATAAATGAAATGTGGCGAAGTGACATTTTCGAATTTGTGTTATTATGTTATCTTTGATTAAATATTTTTCTATTAACCGTGCTCTGTGTATTTTACAATGTTGTTTGGGAATGTTTTAAAGTTATTTTAAAATTGAAAAATGTTCAAAGTGAAAGATTGTGTAAGTAAAAATGTTTGCTATGAAATCTATTTTGGATATATCTATAAAGATAAATGTCTTCCATTATTAAATTATCTAAACTATATCTAGTACAACTTTATTTTATTGCAGTAATATTTTAGCCTGATAAGGTGATACATAAGAGAAACTGGGACTTTGTTTAACGGTTTTTAAATTAGAGATGGCTGGTGATTCGATTATTTCTCTAATACATTTATCATGATATATATATATATATATATATATATATATATATATATATATATTATATTCATTTGAGTACGAATGGAAATAGTAGTCTGTATCGTAGTTTATTTATATATATGCATAAGTTGTGTATATGTATGTGTCTGTGTGTCTGTGGGAGAGAGATAGAGAGAGAGGGAGAGAAAAGAGTTCGGATTTGTGGCTGTCCTTCTGAGTGTGTATGAGCGAGGTAAACAGAGACAGAGTGAAAGAGAGGGTGTGTGTAACTTATAGATAATAGAATATACACATAAACGTTGGTTGAATATATATATATATATATATATATATATATATATATATATGTGTGTGTGTGTGTGTGTGTGTGTGTGTGTGTGTTATGGAAAAGGTGACTTACCGGTGAATATGGTCTCGATGGTTAGGTGGTTCAGAATTCAAGGGGGGTAAGTCAGTGACATAACAAATACAAAGTGCTCAATACGTAAGTAGAGCAAATTTATTATAAAATAGGTACAAGTGATAACCTACGCAAGTTTCACCATAATGATCTTCATTGTTAAAGCAATGAACACACACGTGTAATCGACTGCAATCATATATATATATACCTTGTTTTTATACATAAATACGTGCGTGTGTTTTAATTCCGTTAAAAACAAAATAACCGAATCTAAGAACATGAGCAAAGTGGAGTCTCTAACAGAACACTGGTCATGCTGTAGACGTAATATCTATGAATCGAATCCAAATTATGTTTTAAAGTCTGATGGAAATAAAGGGTTAACGAGTTTCCTCTCGAATAATTTGTTTCATATTGGTTTGAAATTGATTGGGTAATTAAGTAAAAAAGAAGAGATAGATATGAGAAACTGAGTTAAGGTCTTTTAAATTTCGCGGATAAATACAAGAAATAATTATTTGGGGGAGAAAGCCATCGGTAGACCTCACTGACCTTGCTGCTTGGCCCTGTCTATATAATCTCTATTGCGGTAAATTAGTATCATTTTGTACTGGCTTTGCAGAGAGTCTATTTCATCTGGAACTTGTAAGAGGATTACGGGGTTCGTAGGGAGCTCTTAATTCTCCCGGTAGTCGGCAATTATTCGGAAGAAAGAGGACAAACAACACAATTGGAAATTATACACATGTATTAGAAAAAGTTACAAAATGCTGCAAATTTGATGGCATTTGCTACAGACTTATCTTGAGAGGTGAAATTAACAGTTCGTTGGTGAGTTGACGCTAGAAAGTGATTTCTACTCGCCGTCGTGATAGAATGCTGTTGAGACGCGTCCGTCCTGGTCGGTTCTCGTCCGATAAGTAAAGTGTTGGGGAGTGCTAACTCGCCTAGTTAACTGCCCTTTTAAGTGGGCGGTGGATGGGGCCCTTGTTAAGATGACTCCTCAGGTTGGCAGCCTTCAGATAAGTGTTGGGTCTGGTTTTACCCTCAACATCGTATGTTGGTGATTCTGCCCCTAGCGGCAGGGGAAGGTAATTCTACTATCGGTTTTCCGATATTTGATCGAAGATAGAAGTCTACTCCGAAAGATTTGCATGACACAGTCATATGACCAGTAGTGAAAACAGATTGAGAGTTAGTCTCTTTTCCATCAAAGCAGCGGCTAGTTATGTTATGTATCCGCGTTCTATGGCTATTAAAAATGACGACACAATAATCTCCAATTCATAATAAATGTTTTTCATTACAAATCTTAGGTAGCGAGAGCGTTAGCCTCCATTCTAGAGATGTATAGATCGGAACCAGAGAGGTATAAATCCTTCAGAGCCGAAGAGAAAAAGAGACCAAATAACTTTCGTCTCGTTTGTATTCACATTTTATCACGTGTCATCCAGGGCTTTTGAAACAGTACTTGTTGACCGACCCTCATTTGATCTTTCAGTTGCCTTGGTAAAGAACTAGCCGACCGACTCGTGTTCCCACCACAATTCACCTGCTGCAAAGGTCATCCGGTAATTTTTATTACCGCAGTAGTGACGATGCGAAGTACATGTTGATGGTCTGTCCAAGTATGGCTCAGAGCACGCCTTTCTCGGGCGCTCTCCCAGCACTGTACTTGACACTAACTTTTGACACCGGCATACATAGCATTGACTAGAGAAGAGGGGCGGTCAAATTTAATCGTCATTTGAAAGAAAAGAACTAAGAAATATTTTTCTCATCATAGAATAATTTTTTTTGTGAGTTTATTCAGATGTTTTTTAGTTAACTTTTTAACAAAATCTTGCTCGTACCTCAAATTCTTTTTCTCAAAACAAAGCAGAAATGATTATTCGTGACTCAGAAAATACGTTAGTTGGGACACATGTAATTCAACGTACCACTGTATATATGTTTGTGTCTATGTCGCTATTTTTTCTCAGTCTGTCTGTCTGTCTGTCTGTCTATATATATATATATATATATATATATATATATATATATATATATATATATATATGGAGGCGCGTGGGGTAGTGGTTAGAGTCGTGGAAAATGGACACGTTGATTCGAGTTTAATTCCTAGACGAAGCTGTTGGCATTTCACATAGCGCAAATACCCTTGGGAAAGGTATGAATCCATATATTCTCCCTCCAGCTATGGGT
>CM042164.1:32214677-32217177 GCA_023376005.1 Doryteuthis pealeii
CATACCTTTTTAAATAATTCCTATGACTTACCAACTTTTACTTCCTCCAGGGCTGGTAGTGTAATGAGGTATTTGCATCATACCCCACTTGTATATGTTGGGTACAAGGCCTCGTTTTAACGTGGGCTCACCCACAAACCGAAGCTCATGGGTGGGAAAGAACAAAAAATTTCGTCGATCTCTTTGGCATTCCCCCTCAAGGGCGCGCCTCAGGCGCTGGGCAATAAACACAGCCCTGCCCCCAAGAAGGCAGGTATTGCCTGGGGGATAGCCTCCTGGGATCGACGCTATTAATTCAAACACACCGGTCCAGTGGCTGAAGCACAACGGACCCCCGGAGGACGGGTTGGTTTATTTGTCGCATACCCCACCTGTATGGACTGGGCACAAGGCTCCGTTTTAACGTGGGCCCATCCACAAGCCGAAGTTAATGGGTGGGAGAGAACAAAAATTGCGTCGATCCCGTCGGCATTCCCCCTCAAGGGGGGCGCCTCAGGCGCTGGGCAATAAACCCAGCCCTGTCCTCAAAGGGGCAGGTATTGCCTGGAGGGATGGCCCTCTGGGATCGACACTATTAATTCAAACCCACTGATCCAGTGGCCGAAGCACACTGGACCCCCGTCCCGAAGGCCCGGCTGGTGGTGGAATGATTGTATTTTCCCAGTACCTCACTCGTACCGGGTCAGGCACGAAGGTCCTATTTATGTGGGACCACCCACAAGCCGAGACTCATGGGTGGCAGGTAGAAAAATTGCGTCGATCCCGTCGGCATTCCCCCTCAAGGGGGGCGCCTCAGGCGCTGGGCAATAAACCCAGCCCTGCCTCCAAAGGGGCATGTATTGCCTGGAGGGATGGCCCTCTGGGATCGACACTATTAATTCAAACCCACTGATCCAGTGGCCGAAGCACACTGGACCCCCGTCCCGAAGGCCCGGCTGGTGTTGGAATGATATCAAGGTCTTCTTTCATGTACTAGATGTACTAATATAGCACATCGCATGCAAATGACCCAGTATACAAACATCGCATGCAAATGATCTAGTATACCAAAAACTGTGCAGCAATTCTGCTTTACACGAAGAAGGCCGCGAGTTCGATCCTCGCCGAAACCGCCAACCATGCTGCTACACTTTCTAAATCGTAAGTCGGGACACTCGTAAATGAAGGCACCACTTTATTCGTTCTGAAGATCAATGCGTCTGTTTTGTGCAATTATTACTGACTAGATGTCATACTGCTACAGTGTTGAGCACAAGTATGAGAGGCTTAATGACTAACAGGCCAATGCATTACTGACATTCACGAGAGAGGACTGAACCTGTCTTCTTAGCAATCCTATCTTTTACACCTCTAAGTCTAAGCCTCATATTATCATTTGAACCAACCGACTCACTACTCAACAGAATCAATCATGGTCACTAAAGATGGATGTCGGTGAAGGGATATAAAATTCTGGTTGAAGATCTATGCTCGTTTCTTATATTGCACACAGTAAATCATTGTTTAATTCGCCTAATCTGAGGACACTATTTCATCCTTTAGGTCCATAAGGACATGCTCTCCTCTGCTCTGGACATGCTCTCCTCTATCTAAATCTTATTGCACTTTTGGCTGTATGGTGTACACTTACTAACAGCCCATTATCGGCTTACTGAATGAAATGGAATACTGAAGATGAAAGTTAAAAAAAAAAATACAAAAAATAGATAACTGAAATATAAGCAAAAAAGAAACATAAAGAAGCGACAAGTCATGTTAAAACGTATAAAGAACATATTCTTTCTCTGAACGTAAATGTCAAAATGTATCTTATCATTTTGTAGCACTTTCCTTCTTTTTTTTTTCTTTTTTATTTGCTTGAATACAACTCACGAACAAGAGCGTATACCTCCATGGCAAAAATTATGGAATTAGCAAACATTCGGCACTTAATTCCAACCCCTTCTCATTGGCAGGGCAGGGTAAACGTGGTAGTGTCAGAGCTATGCCGTCGGGAACTTAAGTTCCAAGGAGGGACACCCAATGCGGACACTTCTGGCACCAAGTGGCATTAGGGCCACAACACGACCAAAGGGGCTTTGATGAAAATTCGAAGAGGTTACTTTTGTCTCCCCGTTTGTTGGATAATATTCGGCAAACAACGGTGTTTGAATGCGAGATTTTTTAGAACTGCTTGTGTACTTCCTATTTCCTTGATACTCCATATATATATATATATATATATATATATATATATATATATATATATATATATATAATCCAAAAGTCCCGAGAAGAAATCTTCCTTACGACACAAGAGTTTTATTTAAACAAAACCAAGTCGCAGTTTGAGAGCTCAATGTGTGCTCTTAATGTTAGAGCCACAGAGCAAATATATAAGTAAATAAATAACAAAAGACTTAGATATTTAGCATAATAGTCTATTTCTATAGACTATAATGTTAAATCTCTAAGTCTTTTGTTATTTCTTTACTTATATAATATATTATATATATATATA
>CM042164.1:32222177-32242177 GCA_023376005.1 Doryteuthis pealeii
TCAAACCAGCAGTCAAGATAAATGTATTTACCACTCCCTTACCTATTAATAAATATCTCCAGCCTTCCCTTTCATTTCTGTCATGGTAAAAATTGTCAAGTGTTTTTTTTTGGGGGGGGGGTAATTTAACAACCGAAGAAGTATAAAAACATTTTCCTTTATTTTCAAAACTTTTTTCACTACAGTTTCAATTAAAATCAAGATGGAGTAAGTAGAGAAGGATTGTTTTCTTACATTACATGAAAGTCATCCACACAACTTAGCTCTAAACACTTTAACTATTAATAGAATTTCAAGTATCAGGTCCGTTTAAATTTTGTCTGGTCAAACTCTCCCTTTCTTAGAAATCTTACAAAATGATTTTAATGATAAAAAATCTTCTCGCTCCTATTTCTTTTTAAAAATCAATTCGCCTTGCAAACATACTTCTTTTCTGATCACAATCATCTACCCAGAGCTCAATGTGTGATCCGACGGCTCACGTTGTCCTAGTATATATATATATATATATATATATATATATATATATATATAATATAATATAATATAATATAATATAATAAGATAAATATATAAGGGTTTTACATATCTATTTATTAGGTGACAAATGAACATTCACATATCTATTTATTAGGTGACAAAGGAACATTCACATTTCTATTTATTAGGTGACAAAGGATTCACATATCTATTTATTAGGTGACAAAGGAACATTCACATTTTCCATAAATCGATATGTAAAACCTTTATATATTTATCTTATTATATTATATAATAGCTCTATTTTATATTGAGCACTCTACCAATAATACTGCCTTTGGTACACCATTCCAGCAAAAGCTGAAACAGTGACCATCTCACACTATAGTATATATATATATATATATATATATATATATATATATATATATTATCATAAAGATAGACGGTAATAACCTACTCGAGTTTCACCATAAGGATCTTCAGTGTTAAATCTACTGGATTAATCAAGATATTGATTAATTGCAGTCGATTTCACGTGTGTATTTTTTTTCGCGATAAACGGTTGATTATAGGTCCGCAGTCGAAGAACGCTGGTTTAAAATTCAAAAATTCAAAAAGAGGGGAAGTTGCATTTTTTTCAAAGGATCAAAATATAAATATTGTTAGAAATCCGCTTTGTGCTATTGTTTTAATGGTTTATGACGATAATGGGGATGGTCTATGTTATTATTGAGTGTGTAGTGATTAAACGTGGTTTTAATTATGATAATAAATTTGCTCTACTAACGTATTGAGCACTCTATATTTGTTATATGGCTGTCTTATCATTGTGAAACTTGTATCAACTAACCATTGTGACCATTTTAAGACCAGTTAGTCACTTTTTCCAAAAATACCACACACACACACACACACACACACACACACACACATATATATATATATATAATATATATATATATATATATATATCATTTATTTATATTAAGAAAGCAATTACAATGCGTATAAAAATAAATAATGTTCAGTCGTATCGATTTCAAAGTAACTTTATCATCACAGAAATTTTCTGAAATGGACGCGTTCTTGTGTCGTTTTTTTTTATACGTTATAAACACGCGTCTCGTCGGTTTTTTTTAATAACGCCACGCGGAAGGGTCGTGATAGCTGTTGTTCAATAAATTTCAATTTCATTCTTTTTATCTATTTATATATTTATGTATTCATTCATTTTTATTTATTTGTTTTATGTTTATATATATGTGTATATATGGAATGTGTATTTTAATTAATTATATATTCTGTGTTTAATCCTAACCTATTGTTTATACTCGGACCTAATTTAGCTATTAATAAACTGTCTCTAATTCTGAGATTACCAACGTTGCGTATCATTGTCTCTATCTTAAGGGGAAATATATATATATATAAGAGAGAGAGAGAGAGAGAGAGCGAGAGAGAGAGAGAGAGAGTAAAATGTATATACATAAGCATATATGTATAAGTATATGCATGTGTATGTGTGTGTGTGTGTGTGTGTGTGTGTGTGTTAGGGACGTGGAGACACGGAATCAACTATACTTGTTAACAGACAGAGATAGAGAGAGAACAGAGAGAGAGAGAGAGAGAGAGAGAGAGAGAGAGAGAGAGAGAGAGAGAGAGAGAGAGAGAGAGAGAATCCATTACTACAAATCTTATTATAATGAAGATTATGGCTCTTACTGTCTGTAACTGAAACTACATCACGACCAGCATCACAGTTCCCTTAGTTATTTATACCATATTATCAATCGTCATTAAATCTTATCTATTAACAATGTCTCTGTTAGGGTGTAGCCGAGATAGACTTGCCTCAATACTGCCCATATTATTAATGTGGTATTTACGATGCATTCCACATATGCATGTCAGGCACAAGGCCCCATTAATGTGAGATCCTCCACTATTCGATTTTCAATACAAGTGAATATTTTTGTGCTTTTTCAGTTGCTAGCAAAAACTCATCGACGAGAAACCGTCAGTTACCAAGCACCTTGATTTCATCTAACTTATATATACATATGTAGGAAAGCCCGCGAATCACGTGAAGTCACATGAGAGCTAGTTAACTCGTCAGTTCCAACGTGGATCCTAATCTGAATGTTTGAGATTAGGCTTGATGATAACTATTATCTGCATTATCCGGGCTATTGTCCTTATCTTCATTGTTATCTGTACAACGTTTCGGCTGATATGCCCCCCCCCGGCCTTCTTCAGGTATTTTTCTCCCGATTACGACAAGAAGGCTGCCGATTACGACAATAAGGTTCCCGAGTCCGAAAAGAAGGTTCGCGCGTCCGTCAAGAAATACCTGAAAAGGGCCGGAGGGCATATCGGCCGAAACGTTGAACAGATAACAATGAAGATGAGAACAATAGTCCGAATAATGCAAATAATAGTACTCTATCAATGATATTAATATTCATATTTACTTATAAATATAGAATGAGACTTAAATTAGGGAGCTTTGTTAAATCAACTTAGATTTATAAAGGCCCAACTTTTGGTCGAAATAAATTTATTATGGAATAACGGTGTTGAGTTTTTCCTTCCTTTTAAAGACAAATATTGCTCTGTATATAATCTAAAAAGATTATAATACATTGTGCTCTCTGTAGTGATTTAAAGATTCACTGTATTTATACATACTGGATCATACAATGTGTCTTAGAAATCACATATAGAATCATCCCATGCTACCAAGTTTTGGATACCTCACAACGAATATCTATAATGTATATTTTTTCTGTCGTGGAGGAAAGATTCAACGCTTCTACCATTATCCACTACCTGCAAGTGATTATTTTAGGTCCCAGCACCTACGATGAAAATGACGATGCTATTTCCATATTCTCTTATCAATAATTCTAATAATATTTCTAAAATTCCAAATTCCTCATTCTGTCTCATTTTCTCAGAAAAGCTAATTAGTAATCATGGAAAAAAAACATTATAAAAAACATGAAGCATAAAGTATCCGCTCATCTTGCTTATATATTCCTTTTTCTATTAACGAAAAACTGCCAAGTAAGAAACCAGTTAATGAGGTAGAAACCAGAAAATATAATCTTTAATTAAAAGAAGCCTAACTTTCTGAAATGTCGACGGAAAATTATATATATATATATATATATATATATATAATTTAAAAAAAATATATATATATGTATATATATATATATATATATATATATATATATATATATCACCATATTTGAATAATTATTGAGAGAAAATATATAAGTTCAATTATCTTTCTTTTTTTTATTAAGGTGCATCAAATGTACTTTAGAATCCTTTTTAATTATCCGACAGTTCACATGAGATCTTCCGTATGTTTCTTTTTACGTATCATATGCTCAAAATATATCTATTAGCAATCCTTGCATTATTAAAAGTTTTCAGTTGCTGCGCTACCATTCGACAAAAAGAAACTGACAAACTCATATTTTTCAAACTTTTGCTGTCTATTAATTATTCAGACTAGCTTTTACTTGCGGAGGTTTCATATTTATAACCGAGTGAAGAAAATCCCAATAACCATTTTTTGTATTGTAGGCTAAAAGAAACTAAGAAAGATCTAAAGCCCCAAGCGTGTCAGTTTTATCTGTCCTCATGACATCAAGTCTCAAAACCCAATCATTAATGGGTTTGAATGTTTGATTGATTTTAATGGCATTTCAACCGGTCTGTTTTTATTTAATGCCTAGAGGTTAGAGAATTGCGTACATTGTACGTTTATATTTGTTAAGTATCTGGTCGGCATCCTTAGTTCCAGATGTAATAAGTAAGTAAGCAAGCCAATAAGAATCCGGTGTTAAAGTATTCCTTGTAAGTCCTTCGTCCAAGAGAATCCAAATGTCAATGAAATAAGCTCAGAATATTGTCTCTATTAATACAGCAGAAGCAGCAGCAGCAGTGCCTGTGATTGGACAATAGAAATGCCTTCGGTGGTCACGTGGTAGTCAACGAGTCTATATTTAGGAGTGACCATTTACCTCATGCCTTATATCAACAAACATTCAACAATATTTACATTTTTGGTCTTAAGCTTTTTTCACACTGTTATATGATATAACTAGAAGCGGCTACCCTGCGTCGCCTGGGTAGAAGGGGATTTTTTTAAAGTTAGTCCCGCAGATCCTTTGTTACTGAATTGTGAGACCTTGCATTGATCCAGCTACTCTGAAAAGAAATGTTAATGTCTACTATCTAAAATATTAAATGAAAAAAAATCCATGATGTTATCATTTAAATTTTATTTTTTAATTATCTTCACGAATATAAATCAAATCTCTATTATTTTTGCTCAAAAACCAAGCCCTGGTGATATTTAATGTGTATATATATATGTACTTTGTCGTTAATTGTTGTATTTTCGATGTTTCCTCCGGACATACAGATACACACAACTATCCTTTATATATGTATAGATGGAGGTGCATGGTCTAATGGTTAGAAACACAGGAAATGGATTATTGACCCAAGTTCAAATCCTGGATGAGGCTATAACCATTTCACATAGCGCTAGTAACGTTGGGAAAGGTATGCATCCATATATTCTCCACCGGCTATGGATACATACTATGGCATATTGGCCTCTTTACCCATGGCTAGGTAACCAGGTCTAAGAGAAGGAAAACTCTAAATTCAAACCTGTTAAACTCTGCTTAAGAAATTGACATTGAGTGGCATACTGCTCGTGCATTGGGGGGGGCGGTAAATATAGGTATGATATCCTGCATGAGTATCTCATACAAATAATTTGCAAACACATCTATTTGTCCTATAGATGGGAACCTAACATGTACTACCACTCCTGGTCAAAGTGAACATGTGAGTAATGGCAATAAAGGGTTACAAGAGATCCAGGATCGAGCCCCCTTCCCCCCCAAAAAAAAAACCCCCAGTGTTACACTCAGGGCACAGCTATTTCGGGTTCTTACCCCCTCTGCAGAGGGAGCCAGTCATCGTATTTCAAACCACACTGACAGGACATCCACAATAAGTATTCATTTATATAAGTAGATTTAAAACAAGTGTTGCATATTCCATGTGGCGGGATGGATTTTCGGCAACACCCGGTAGCTCCACAGGAATGGTCCTTTTTCATATCACGGGCAGCACTTTCCATGGAATATCACAGAAAGCCCGCGAATCACGTGAAGTCACGTGAGAGCTAGTTAACTCGTCAGTTCCAATGTGGATCCTAAGCAAGAAAGACGTTCCTTGTTTAGTTAGTTGGACTCATCTGCACGCGTGATATAGTTAGTAAGAAATGAAAACTTAGTTAAGAATAATAGTCTTTAAAAGAATAACATGGTGTTGTTGGTTGATGTATGTATTTGGCAAGAAGACCAGCCAAGAAAGAAAATGAATCAGGAAGAAGCTAGACGATCGAATGGCCAAATAGACAAACAAGAGAAGAAAGTAAGTAATGCAATTATGCATCTCTCTGTCTACCTATATCTCTCTTCCCTCTCCCCAGTAGGGGGAACACTTGTGTATGTACTCAACATGGGTATATGTGAGTGAGTATGTAACATAAGTATGTTCCTTTTGCATCACGTGACAATTCACCTACCCAATCAAGCACTAATTCACAATTCTATACTTTGGTTTTTACAATTCAACATTGACACCCTTATTAACTTTTAACTTGCTATTCACCTTGGTGTTGTTAGCAGGCCCCATACTCGATGACGCATTACATGACCCATTGCTATTGTTCATATACCTTTATAAGCTAACTAGCAGCGGCTACCTGGCGAAGCCCGGGTAGAGGATAATAAAACATGGTTTAATAATCGTTTGCAGATCTATTACTACTGAATAGCGAGTTCGATCCTCGCAGGATGACCAAAAACTCACCACGTGAAAAAGTATTATTTTAATCCGGCCTGGTGGGAGGCCAAGGATTTTTTTTCGTCAGAGTAAAGGGAATGAGATCAGATAAGAATTATAAGAAATTATAATTCAATGATTAACTGTATTTTTAAATAAAGTTTAAATGACGGGATTTGCTAAATTTCAAATTAATATTTCCAAGCCAAAAAAAAAAATAAATAAATAAAGTAATCAAATTAATGTAAAACGATAATCTTAAAAAAATAACATTATTAATTCAAAGCGTAGCCGATTGAATATCAAGTTATTATAGTATCCTATACTATAAATTTAATAGCAATTTGATAAAAATAATATACTATACTAAGTATAGTATATTATTTTTTAAATATAAAAGTGAACTGGCTTGAAAACATTAAGAAAAGAAAGCTAAATGGAAAAAAAAAATGAAACATACATTTTTAAATAGAATTTTGAATGTGCTTAAAAGTTAAATATCAAATTACAGTTCTGATTTTGGTACAAATACAGAATAGCATGTAATAGATAATATCATTAGAATCGTATTTTACGAATAAATAACATTAGATTACGGAAATTCCCGAAGGCGCCTAATTCTAACCCACTTACTCAAGTGTCTCAAAGTTTTCAGGCATTTCCGTGAAATGTAATAGGTAATCTAATGGTATTATCTCTTGCGCACTATTCTGCATTAGTATCATGATTTTATTTGTATTCATGATATTAGAATAAATAGATTAACGCGATTAAGAGAGGGTTTGTTTACATTACATTGACGAATATCGACAATACAGAAATATGTAAATTTTAATTTTTGAATAAAATAAATGCACAGGCATGAAACTTCTGTGGAAAATTAATGTCTCCTATTTAAAATATTAAATGCAAAAAAAATCTAAAAATCATATATCTTATTAGAAAGAATTTTGTATTTGTTTAAAAGTTAAATATCAACTCACCGTTGCTGGATTGAAGGTTTTACCCTTTTTAAATTGGGTTTTTATTTGTAAAATTATATGGTCTGATTCCCTAGCGTACATACACACTGTTTCTTTATAGCTGCGTAGACGTACTTTAAATTCTGTGAATGCCATAGGTTTATCCCTTTGAGTTATCACCGTGATAAAAGGTTTAAAATTCGGGGGCAAACCCTTCAACACCATGGCGATTAATAAGCCATCACTAACAATATCACCGACCTCTTTCGGTGAATTTGCAATACTCTCAGTCCATGTTATGTAATCCGTTATGGATTCATAATCAGTTCTATTCAAAGAACTTGATTGACGATAGAGCCCAACAATTCTAGGCTTGCATTTCGACAAATAATGGGACCTTAGAATTTTCAATGCTTTGCGGCCAGCATCTTTCGCTTCGCGCATTACCAATGAAAGACTTCTGTCTTCCAAGCACTGGAGCAATTCAGTATATATTGTCGCATTCTTGTCCACAAAATGTAGGTCCTCGGTTTGGTTCGATGGTGCGTATATTATGTTATGTAATTGAAGGGTTCTCAAATTCCCGTGGAAGTTTGTTTCCCAAATTTCATAGCTTGATTCCTGGCCATTGAAGAAAATCCGCGCGTTTCTGGGCCCATAACCTGTTAAGTTTTTAAGGGCCATCCTTTAGCCTTCAAAAAAGAGCGCTTGTTTTGTGGAATTGGATCCTTGGTAAAGAGTCTTCCGATGATTAATCCTTTGGTAATCCTCTCGGGAATAGAATCCTAAGTTCCTTCGGCAATGGTTACAAGTATACTGAGAAAGAATCAGTGCTTAAGTAATGTATCAGCCACGCAATATGGCCAAGTGATTGGCTAATGAACAGATCACATAATCTCGTCTAGTCTATAATTCCAGGGGGCGAACTAGAGCACACCTTATATAACAAAAAAAATCCAAAAACCGTAATGTCAAAAGAGCAACTAAGTGATTAATTCTTAAACTGTCCATAAAAATTGTATAATGAAAAATAGTTCAAATAAACGATTGTTTATCCTGTACAATGAAATATTTACTACAACTTTGAAACAGTAAAAATGTAGATTTAATATGAAAAAATGAAAAGCAAAAATTGATTGAGAGTCCGTTATTCATTTGTTTACTATTTAGCAAGAAACGCCGAAAATGGCCGAGTAGAATTTTAACGTTATTTTTCATTCTATTTAATTATTAAATGTATTCGATAATATAAATCAATTTTCATTGTTTTTGCTCAAAAACCAAACCCTGGTGATATTTAATGTGTATATAATTTACTTCGTCGTTAATTGTTTTATTTTCGAAGTTTCCTCCGGACATACAGATTCACACAACCGCCCTTTCTATATGTACTAGCAGCGACTACCCGGCGTCCCCTGGGTAGAGGACGATTTGTTAAAAGTAGTCCCGCAGATTCATTATCATGAATCATGAGTTGAATCATGAAACATGAGTTGAATCCTCACAGGATGCCCCATTTAAATCCCTATGTAAAAAATAGACCTCGGATTGATCCAGCTACTCTGAAAAGAAATGTTAATGTCAACTATCTAAAATATTAAATAAATAAAAAAAAAACACCATGCTGTTATCATTTAAATTTTATTTTGAATTATCTTTACGGATATAAATCAAATCTCAAAAAAAATTATTTTTGCTCAAAAATCAACCCTGGTGATATTTGATGTGTATATAATTTACTTTGTCGTTAATTGTTTTATTTTCGACGTTTCCTCCGTACATACAGAATCACACAACTGTCCTTTATATATGTATAGATGTTTTAATGCATCTTAATCGACAACGTATATATGTCTACGGCTGAGCATCATTTCATGGGTCATATCATGACTCTTACTACTATTAAACAATTTATAATCAGTAAAAACAGACATCGTGTCATTTCCTTCCATATTTTTCTCAAGCAGCGATGATCCTTTTCAATACTATCCTGGGTGACCACTTTAGTAAAAACGGGTACTCTCATCAATAGGAACCCCTTTGTTTATCTAAATGACTAGCTCCAGCATTAAATGACCCGAAATGTGTTGATATCTCGTAACAAACAAAATAAGCCTTAATTCGATAACCAAGTTACAGTAGGTACTCTAAGGAATATGAGTTTTTTTATTGAAAATGATGATTCACCACAAACAATGCTCCTGGGCCTTTATAAGGCAACCAGTGTAGGAGAAGAAAAATTCTAAATCGAAAACCAGGTAAGGGACTAGCAAATACATCCTAAAAAAATCCGCTTATATTCAACGCATTCGTATAACGGTATTCCTTGTAAAAATGGAATTATAGCACCGATTTCAAATCCGAGCCGAAGCTTTTTGCGTTTCATTTTTTGCTAATGCCCCTGGCAGAAACATGGATTCATCTGCTCTACCTCAATATATGGTCAAAACTAAGGCAGAATGGGGCTTTCAGCTTTGGATAGGCAGTCAGTCTAGGAGAAAAACACTCAATATTGAAACCAGCTGTACTCCGCTTAAAATTAGACTTCGGAACACATTTTGCTCGGGGTTGGATAGATACATACATACTCTAAAATAGTATTCTTTAAAAACTAACCCTATCCCCATTTTGAGGGTTTTCGGTAAAAAAAATTAGTAAAATAGATGACTAATTAGAATTGAGTCTAGTAGTTTCCACCCCAAGCAGAGTTTAATAGGTAATTCCTTTTCTATGCGTGCCTAACAAGCTTAAAGAGCCCAGTCTGTCTTAGTATTTACCCATAGCTGGAGGGAGAGTAATTAGATTCATACCTTTCCTAAGGGTATTAAGGCTATGTGAATTGTAACCTCGTACAAGATTTGAACTCGGGTCGACGAATCCAGTTCCTACGACACTAACCATTACAGCCCGGCCTCACGTCGAGTTGAAAGATTTAAAAGAGAAATATCTTGGATTATTTCGTGTTTTGATGTTTTCAGCTGCCGTCAAGACGTGGAAAATGTCTCAGCTAATGATGAACGGCATTTTGCAGGAGGAGTACACAACCTCTATTAGTATCAGCTAATGAAAGTTGAAAACGACAATGTCATCTCGAAGCCCTATTGTAGAATAAGGACTTGGTCACTTTGACCCGGCCTAACCTAACGTAACCTAAATCAATATTTGCATCCACCATATAAATATCTAAAATCAAAGATACAAGCTGTAAACTTTAATACAGGGTCGGTCGTAAGTATCATTACATGCCTTACAAAATCAGGTATGACATCTAAATTATGTCTAAACGTTTTTTCTGGGATCTGGTATCAGGATTGTACGACCACGAACTTTAAATGCTGCATGACATGTCCCCCTTTCTTTCAGTAAATACGGTGCGACTATTTTGATATCCGCCTCTTCGTCTCTCTCTGTCTGCCTGTAAAGAGTGTATACTCTCTCACACGCACATGCACACGCACACTGCTAGCCCTGAAATCACTCTCTCTCTTTCTTTCTCTCTCTCTCTCTCTCTCTCTCTCTCTCTCTCTCTCTCTCTCACACACACGCACACACACCACACACACACACGAACACACTATCTTTCTTTCTCTCATCTATCTATCTCTCTCTCTCTATCTCTCTCTCTCTATATATATATATATATATATATAATAATAGTATATAAGCACAGTACGATCCTTCTGACATCTACCCCTCTCTCTCTCTCTCTCTCTCTCTCTCTCTCTCTCTCTCTCTCTCTCTCTCTCTCTCTCTCTCACTCTGTTTCTCTCTCTCTGTCTATCTGTGTGCGCCTGTAACGTGCAGATACTCTCTCACACTCGCTTACACACACTGCCCATCTTAAAACGTGTTTCCCCTCTTTCTCTTTCCACCTCTCTCTCTCTCTCTCTCCTCACACACCACACACACACACACACACACACACACACACACACCCGCGCGCACACATGAGCGCACAAACTGCTAGCCTTGATATCTCTCTCTGATTTCTCTTTCTCACACTCACACATATATACACTCGCTCTCTATCTCTCGCTCTCTCACACACACATTCTCTCCTCTCTTTCTGTCTGTCTGTCTGTCTGTCCTCTCTCTCTCTCTATATATATATATACTTAAACTATACTATACTATTATTTACTAAATAAACGTCCACTTGCCTGCTATGGCAGGGGGCGATTAATATTATCATCATTGACAAGGTTAATTCGCAGGGATGTTTCGCTATGTACCGCCGGCCGAACGGATATGGTCTCTGACTATGCCTGTGAAGTCTCGGTTTCGATTCCTGTCGGAGGGAGTCGTTAGTATACATCACTGAAGAGACTTAATAAAGTCGAAACAGCTGTACGGTGTTCTGCATAGCGAGCCATCCTTTGCGGGATTTACTTGTCAAGATTATTTCTATAATTATCAATCTATTCGATATATGCATTTATAATTGCCTTCAAGCAGAAAATAAAATAATATATATATATATATATATATATATATATATATTATATTATATTAATATCAGCACAGTACGGCCCTTCTGACATTTACTTCTTTGTCTCTTTCTGTCTATCTCTTAGCCTTTAAAGTTCACTTAATCTCTCTCTCTCTCTCTCCTCTCTCTTCTTACCTCTCTCTCTCTCTCTCTCTCTCATCTATCTATCTATCTATCTATCTATCTTCTCTCTCTCTCTCACACACACGCGCGCGCACACACACACACACATACCAACATTGAAATAAGTTTATCTCTCTCCCCCTCTCTTTATCTCCACCACTCTCTCTTTCTCTCTTAAATATCGTTATCGAATTTTCTATTGTCATTTATAATGACATCTGCTGAATAGTCAGTTTTCTTGATTTTATGAATTATATTTTTCTTCCAAATAAATTATTGACTTTATTGACATAGACGTATCTGAATGTCGGGTGTACCTCAAATTTTAGCTCGCAACACAAAGCGAAAAACCGATCGAGTGGCAGCTCGTAACTTGGAAAACTCGTAAGCTGCAGAACTCGTATGTATATTAGATGCGCAGATAATATAATTTAACACTGTTTGGCTCAGAGAATCTTGAGACCTGACAATGGAAAGAGAGATTCCGCTTGGACTAAAACTGTGGAAGTGGACATAAAACTCAAATGACACGTTGTCTTAAGAGCATTTACAGGATTCAAAGGAGCTCTTATATCTCCGTAATTGTAGACAAATTGTCGGACAAAGAAGATAAACACACAATGGAAATTTAATACATGTATTGACAAATAATACAAGAACTTGTTGCAAATTTTATTGGTATTTGCTACTAGACTTATCTGAGTTAAGTAATATTCTTGTAGTAACTTGGAAAACTAGTAAGTTGGAGCACTCGTATGTATATTAGATGTGCAGATAATATAATTTAACACTGTTTGGCTCAGAGAATCTTGAGACCTGACAATGGAAAGAGAGATTCCGCTTGAACTAAAACTGTGGAAGTGGACATAAAACTCAAATGACACGTTGTCTTAAGAGCATTTACAGGATTCGAAGGAGCTCTTATATCTCCGTAATTGTAGGCAAATTGTCGGACAAAGAAGATAAACACACAATGGAAATTTAATACATGTATTGACAAATAATACAAGAACTTGTTGCAAATTTTATTGGTATTTGCTACTAGACTTATCTGAGTTAAGTAATGTTCTTGGAGTAGTGGTGATAACAGCGGTATTCTGTTGCTTGTTGAAAAGTTGATAGGACGTTTCTTCGGAAATTTCTCGTTCTTCCTCGTAACCGGTTTGGTGATAAGTAATGGGGGATGCTATTTTAGAAGCTTCTCGCCCTGGTAAGAGTTCTCTTAAATGACGGTGAATGGACCCTTTTCAAGTAGACTATTTGGTCTTGGTGCCTTCTGTAGTGTGCTATTGTGACAGCCTTGTAGTCTGCGGACACAATGCCTTCGAAAGTGTGCTGTGAAAATATGCCTCCGTCCAGGTCAACGGTCCTTAGAAGTAAGCCCTGTTTTGGGGCTAAGTGATGAGTGAAGTTTAGGGACCGCTATTTATGTGACTACACTCAGTGAGTGCTCCGTGATAAGTAAAGTTTTTTGGTTTTGGCGCCAACATACGATGTTGGCGAATCGCCTCCTAGCGGCAGGGGGAGATAATTAACTATGGAATTTCCAATAGTCTGTAGACCAGAAGTGTTACGTTTTTAAGGGCCATTCTTTGGCCTTAAAGCAGAAGCGCTTATCAAGTGGAATTGGATCCTTCATAAAGAGTCCCTCGACAATAAATCTTTTGATTACTCTGGTAAAGAGTTCTCAGTTCCTGGTATAGAGTCCTTCGATAATGAATCCTTTGGTTACTCTGGTAAAGAGTTCTCAGTTACTGGTACAGAGTCCTTCGATAATGAATCCTTTGGTTACTCTGGTAAAGAGTTCTCAATTACTGTTATAGAGACATTCGATAATGAATCCTTTGGTTACTCTGGTAATCGTTTAAGTCCTTCCTGAGTATTGGTAAAGGTCAAGTAATCCTATGTCCGTCTTCAATGAGCGCATTTGTAATTATGACCACTGGTGGGTTTTAATAGTGTGTCTTACACGCAGTATGTTTTGTAATTGGCTACATGAGTCAATCACGTGAACTTGGCTAGTCTATAAATCCAGGTGGGTAATTAGTGTACATCTTATATCAGAATACTTCCAACAAGAAGAAATATACAAGTCAACAACGAGAGAGTCTAATGAACATTGTGTGTGCCAGGATGTCAGTTTGGAATAACAGTGGACGGATAGTGCCGAATGTATGAGGGAACATACGGGGGTGAGTGAAAAAGTAATGACATTTTCTTTAGTACAGGTATAATTACCAACTCAGGAACATGTATAATACATCAAAATGAAGCTGGCTCTCTGTGGATCACAGGCCTGGTATTCACCAGCATTTTGAGTAAGGGTCAATACTGTTTACATCCGGGTTACTGCCAACAGCATTTCAGCGACGAGGAGGTAGCGAGTTCAAATATCCGTGGCCACTCACCACACTCCTCCCCCTCGCACAGGCCAAACATATCCGGACGCACTTTGTTTGTGAGGGTTGGGAATCTGCTTGTCCACAGTTCTGCTACAAATGTACAAGTTTTCGACATGTTGACTTCATGTCTACGCTACAATTACTATATATATAATATATATATATATATATATATATATATATATATGGGGTATGTGTGTGTGTGTTGAAAAATAAACAAAGAAAGTAAAGAAATATCAAATATCTTGCCATGATGACGGTCGAGTTTCTGTATACTTAAAATATTTCAAAATATTTTTTTCTGTTATTATTATTATTTTAGTTTAGATTGTATTTAAAATGATAATTAATAAAATACTGTGTGAACAAGAACAATCTCTCGGTCGAAACACGTGTCAGCACACCAATAAACAATTTTTATACATTCAACATTCCGTTATTTAGTTTTTTTTTCATCATATTGTCGGATTCACTTCTAATTTTCAACTTACATATATATACATATGTGTGTGTGTGTATGTATATATATGTATAGAGAGTGACAGATAGACAGACACACATATGCACACATACACATAGACAGAGGGGCAAAGAGAGATAGACTGCCCTGTCGGCTGGGGCGTTAGAATGCACCGACTGCACCTCTGCAGAGGGGTAAGGCTCCCCCAATGGGGCCACCTGTTGGCCGTAGGTGGCGACCCGTGATGCTTAAGGATAGAAACCAGGTGGATGAGCAGTCCATGACTTGCAATATTCCACTTTAGGCTTTTCTTGGGCTAGACAGGCGGTCGGAGAGGACCCCTCCAATCAATCGGCTGGCCACGTCAAGCCCTACCACCTATATGATTGCCCAAACCCTATTGCTCTTATGGCAACCCCCAATCCTTCTCATCATATGGGGGCTAGAAGGCGGTGTCTGAGGGTCTACATGTCCTGGGAATGACGTTAAACTCTATCTGAAGTACCAGTTCTGGAGGTTTGGGGAATGTGGAGCACCCCTTCATTACCATTGCTCCCTGGTCCACTCTGACCCGGAGTGGTATTACCTGTTAGGGTCCCATCTATGGGTTGAATATAAAAACATGAGTTTATAAACAAAATTGTATTATGCATTAAGAAAGAATTTATTCCACAACTTTGTCGGCATTAAATGACCCACCGAGGTTGATATGCCGCAAAACAAAACAAACCAAACCAAAAGATGGATAGAGGTAAATTGTCACAATTGTAAATTATTAATTTAATTCATGACTATGCAATTTGCCATAAAAACGGAAGGACACAGTTAATATTCTGAGAACATTTCTGCGACCACATAAACCTAACATAATCATTGCTTAACTTCACGCCCTTGGTTATTATGCATCGGGGCAGTTAAGCAGAAGACTATCAAATCTCTGTGCAGCACCAACTGAAGTCAAGCATTTAGCCATTTAAAAAAGGGAGAAACTCTTAAGGGCTTTCAAAACATTTCCAACTAAAAGTAATTAGCTTCTCGTGTTTTTAGTTGTCTCTCTTTACTAAACGTTTCATGCCATCGATAGAAAAATAAACAGACGACAGACTATCAGTATTTTAGCTCGGTGTTTGTAAGATAAAGGCCGGCTGGGAACCTCGTGGTTCCTGGTTCGATTTCGGCCTTCGCCAAATCAGCGTAATAGTAGCACAGAGATCTGTGCAGTAAAGTAACGACCTGATGCTAGGTGTGGCACTCCACTTCAGACGCCAAAACAATCTCCTAAACAAGTCTAGCGCTAGAGAAAAGGGGATAGATCGCTGTCCGGCTGATACCGACTTTAGACCATATCGACGACTTTACTTTACACACACACGAATATATATATATATATATATATATATATAGTATATATATATATATATAACATGCGATAGCGCAAACATCATATATTATATATACTTCACACAATGCAGAAATAGCGGATATGCGGGAGAAACATCAACACCCCTTGGACTAAGACTAAATAACCACAAATCCACTATAAATCTCAAATCCCCGCATAGTACAATAGCACTTCATTTTAACACCTTATCACACAACCTTACGCACCTCAAATGCATTTTAATAGAACACGCATTTCCAACAACGCAATCTAGAAAACAATCAGAAACTAAATGGATTCTAAAATTACAAACACACGTGAAGGGATTGAACGCAGACATCGGAATTCTCCGTTATTATAAATATTTCACAGACGCTGCCGCTGTCGATAACAACAGAGACAAAAAAGTCGTTAAACAGGAATAACATTCATTTGATAAAGGGTATCTAACGAACCTAAACATTTATGACAAAAAATAATAATAATAAAATAAGTGAATCCAATACTCCATAATATCGAGTCCATCATTTATATATCTTTAATGCTTCGTAATAACGCCCAACTTTTAAAAAAACATAATATATATATATATATATATATATATATATATATATATATATATGATTATTGATATTATTATTTAACGCGTTTTTAATCCTAATGCTTTTACAATTTCCTATTCACGGAAATGCAGAGCAATATCACAATATCCTACGACTTGAATCAATAGATAAAACAGGGATAACCTTCCGCAACTCAGGGTTTCACGTTGTTTTCTTTCAGGTTAGTTAGTATTCAACACGCCTGGAATCTGTTAGATTCCACTGAAGGAATATGTCTTCTTTTCGAGTCACGTGACCAATACGTGGTTGACATCGGAGTTGGTAGTTAAATGCAGCCTAGAAAATGACTCTTACATTGCAATTTTGTGCCTGATTGAGTCACGTGGCTTAGTTCGTCAACCACTTAGGATTCACGGATTTAAAAAAAAAGTGTAGGTTTTGTACAATTAATCTTACAGAAATCAGACGTGTTGAACATCTGATCACTTGAGGATCGACAAGGAACACACACGCACACACACACCACACACACACATACACACACAGACATATATATATATATATATATATATATAGAGGAGAGAGAGAGAGAGACAGAGAGACAGAGAGACAGAGAGAGAGAGAGAGAGAGAGTGAGAGAAACAGAGACAGAGACAGAGATTTACAACCACTTTACGACATCAAGACTGATTGATAGTATTTATAAATGCATTACGTTAGCTTAATCGTATGTCAGTGACAATTGGCTGATCTTAAATTGGACAATAAAGACAATGGGAGCCGATTTGAAAATGGCCAAGGAGTCTACATGTCTTGATTTCAAGTCTTTTAACGAAGAAGACGAAGAAGAATAAGTTAGTTGTCGATAATTAAGGGAATCGTCTTTTCAATGATTCCTTTAAATTTTCCCGATCATCAGTTACAAAATGGATAACAATTTAAACCGTAGAGAGTTGGTTAATCAGTCAGCACATATCTATGTTTATCGGGATAGAACATACGTAGTGAAGAATATTAGGAAATTAGTCGCTTGACTAATGAACTATGTTACCATCCCATATACACATGTATTGATATCTCTGTCCCCCCCCTCTCTCTCTCTCTCTCTCTCTCTTCTCTCTCTCTTACTCTCTCTCCTTCTCTCTTTCGCTCTTACTCTCTCTCTCTCTCTCTATATATATATATATATATATTATATATATTAATATTTATATTTTTGCTTGAAGCCAATTACAATGAGCATATCGCATAAAAATCGATAATTATAGAAGATAATAATGACAAGTGAATTTCGCAAAGAATTACTCGGTGTGTAGAACATCATACAGACTGTTTCAACTTTATTAAGTCTCATCAGCGATGTATACTAACGATTTCACTCCGACAGAAATCGAAACCGGGACTTCAGCAGGATAGTCAGAAAGTATAAGTCGAATATATGGGTTCTCTGTCTCTACTCCCCTTTTCTCTACGAACTTGTGGGAAAAAATGTATCCGGGGAGTACAAAAACTTATACTAGAAAGGTAGGAAGTGCGTGGTGTAATGGTTAAAGTCATGAGAAATGGACTTGTCACCCCGAGTTAAAATCCTGGACGTGGTAATTGCATTTCACTTAGCGCTAATACCCCTGGGAAAGGTATGACTCCTAATTTCCCTCCAGCTATGGGTAAATAGTATGGCAGACTGGGATGTTTAACCTTGGTTAGGCAATCGGTCTAGAAGAAGGAAAACTCTGAATCCAAACCTGTTGAATTCTGCTTAAGAAATTGACCTTGTGTCACGTCCAGCTCGTGTGGAAGAATTGGTAAATATATATACTAGAAAGGTTATGTCACTATGTTATCGATACATATAGCCGAATAAGATTAAAGCAGCACGAGACACCTCCAGCCAGAGATGATGCAATCCTAGAAGAACCTATAACTTCGAATTAATACCGTGACCATTGAGTATTGATGTGACAATGCCACATCCAGCGCCCAGATATACAACAACATATTTATTATCGCGTCTATATTAACAATGTTTGTAAATTATTAGTATTAAATAGAAAACATTGATATCATATAAGTAAGTAAGTAAAGTCGTCGGGGCGGCCTAGTGTCGGTATCAGCCAATCAGCGAGGGAATCTATCCCCTTTTCAATAGCGCGTCTAAGGAGATTATATGAGCATCTGAGGTGGAGCGCCACACCTACCATCAGCTCCTTACTTTAGCGCACAGATCCCTGTGCTACTCATACGCTGAATTGGCGGGGGCCGGTATCGAACCAAGAACCTTGAGATTCCTAGCCGAACACTCTACCGACTGAGCTAAACCGGCACGAACAAAAACATAATAAACTACACAAAGATGTAAATATAATTGGAACTTCTAAAACTGTAAGCATAAAATTACACCAGGTGGGTTGACATGCTGATAAAATCAATTAATCAATCAAAAGGATCATTATATACTTAGGAAGAGATATTCTTTTTTCCATCTTCACTTTATGTTACAATTTATAAGCAGTCAAAAATTGTGAACGTGCCTGTAGCAAGAAATTTGAATTAGGCCCGTTAACTTAAAATCATGCGGCCCCATGAAAAATTACCGGTGGCGGTTAATAACCTTTTGACCCATTGAAGGTGCGCGATTTGGTGCCATGAAAATAAGTTAGTTGAGTTAGCAGATGTGACCAGATTTCGAAGGACAGCAGACAGGATTTTCAGCTCCCGGGGTTCAACTCCTCCCCGGTTGAATCATGGGTTAAGAAATAAAACTTGATCAAGAAACAAACAAATTGTTCTGTTTGTTAATTAGATTATTAAACAAGCAATATCCAGCCCAGCACAACGAAGAAAACAAGTAAAAATCAACTTAGCCCCTAGATAAAAAATGTAAAAAAAAGAACTATAATCTATTTCGTCTCAAATTTGACTCTCTGTCTCTCTCTAGTATACACCCGAGATGACTCTCCCCGTTTGTGTACTCAATGAGGAACGATTATATAATATTGATAAAGCCTCACCGACAGTGTTTTTTTTTGGGGGGGGGTTGTTTTACGGCATATCAACCTCAGTGGGTCATTTAATGCCGATAAAGTTTTGAAATAAATCAATTCTTAATGGATAATACAATTTTTTTTATAAATACATTTTTTCTATTTAACCCATAGATGGGACCCTAACAGGTACTACCACTCCGGGTCAGAGTGGACCAGGGAGCAATGGTGATGAAGGGGTACTCCACATTCCCCAAACCTCCAGAACTG
>CM042164.1:32249677-32255406 GCA_023376005.1 Doryteuthis pealeii
AGGAATGAATAAATAATAATAATAATGATAATAATAATAATAATAATAATAATAATAATAATAATAATAATAATAATAATAATAATAATGGTAGTTGGTGCACTTGGAACGGTCCCAAAAAGATTGGAAAAAAGTTTGGAAAATCTGGAAATCTGAGGGAGAATCGAGATCATCCTGCATACTGCACTGCTGCAATCTGCCAGAATATTCAGAAGAGTCCGGGAGACCTGAGGAGACTTGTTGTCACTCAGACTCCAGTGAAAAGCCATCAGCTAACGCTGATGTGAAAAACTCAAAAGGAGTGAATAATAATAATATCACTAAATGTAACAATGCATTGGTAAAATATATTCGTTTTATTGATTTTTTCTGAACTTCCTTGGGAAACATCTATCTGAAAATTATATTTAATTAGTGGACAACAAGTTAAAATGATGGTAGAATGTCTCTGAAAATTTGCATTCTCAGGACGATTATATCCAACCAATCTGCAAAAGATAAATGATGAGCAAGGAGAATGATTCTGCCAAGATATGTTCGGAGATGTAAAATTATACCAAGGGAGTTTCAAACAACATAAGTTTTCTAAAGCCAGTGACAACACCTATAACAAGCACAGGAGTAAATGTTTCAAACACTTTTAAGTGCTACTGGCCAATGCTTAAGTTGAATATATTGAGAGAGCATGTTGTATTGATTAAAAAGGGTCTTTTTTCCTATTGAAAATCGTGTTTTAAACTCATGTAATATGATGAATAATATAAGAATATGAGGTTATTTCCTATAAGTCTAACATAAACAAATGGGAACCACTCTTGACTGATAAAATGTAAAGAATGCTAAATATCATTGATAGAGTATGTACATGACTGATAAAGTATTAATTTATTTTTCCATTAAACTAACCCTAAACCCTAAACCCTAACCCCGTCATCTTTTTTCTAGTAGATCAATAAATAAATAAATAAATTATCAGTCAAGAGTGGTTCCCTTATTATGTAGACTTATAGGAAATAATCGAATATGATTCAATTAGATTTTTACTGGGTTGTGTACTAAAGTTTTCTTGAAGTTTTCATATACAATGATACCTTGACATCATTGGCATCACACTAAAACACATTCAGTTACGAGGGTCTAGTACTGGAATACCTGTGAGTATCGAACCGATTCTTGTCAAACCTTGTTGTTTAACTCAGAAGCGTTCTTGTAATCGGGAGTCTTCGAGGAACTTCGAAATGAAACCTTTATTTCATCCATTGGAATACATTGTTCTCATTCCGTTAACCATAACCAGAAACAAGTGTTAAGCTATATTATTTTTGGCTGTTGTCAGGATTGAACCTGAAACCACCAGATAATCTTCACTTGGACCTGTATAAACCTTACATCTGTTGCATCACATAGGCTGAAATGTTGTGTATATAACAATAAAGATGAGAACCACAGTCCGAGGAATTTGAATAATATAAACTGTCAAGCCTCATTTTTAAAAATTCAAACAATTAAAAGAATATATGTTTAAGATAAAGTTTAAAATGATTTTCCAAAAATGTTTCCTTTCAGAAAGGCTAATGAAACTAAATAAGAATGTAGATAAAAACATTTGAAACAGAGGGGAGTATCATTGAAAAATAGAACACCTGAAACTTAATCTTCCATCGCCCCCATCTTTCATTGCTAATTTTTTCTAATAATGCTAATAAGTTTGAAGTATTTCCTTGTTTAAAATGATTGTGAAAATTATGTATTGTACAGCAAATCATTGGTGTAATAATACCCTAACATCGGTTGGGAAAACGCCAAACCAAATAACCAACCAAAAAATAAGATTTCCTTAATATTTATAAAAGGTGCACGTATTTTTTGACTGCTACATTTTTTTTATATATTAACTAATTCTATTTGCTGTAGAGTCTGGTCTGAAATAATAACTTTTACTTTTATTATTTAACACAAAAATAATAAAAGCCTGCAATGTTTACTTTAAAAGAAAATTAACTTACATATACATTGTTATTTTATTTATATATAGGCGCATGATATTGTATATTCAATCAGGGAGGAGAAAACCGGAAAGAAAATATTCATGAATTTAAATGTCGTGAAACAGCCAACTTTTAAAAAAAAATAATAACATACCTATCAAACTTATTTACCAATAATATTTTTTCTTATACAGACTGATTCTAAATCGCAGTCCAACCTGTCGACAGGACTAAGGATACACCGACTGTATCCGCTAAGGATTTCTCTTCGAACTCCTTTCTTTCACAATGTATTCCCCCCCCCTTACACTGCATATCCTCTCTAACTCTCACTCCTTTTGATTTTCTTTCCCTCCCTTTCCAATGATTTCCTCCGGACGACTCAACATTTTTGATCACAAACGCTATCACACCCACTTGACTTCTTCCTCTAATCCACCCCTCTCCCATCCACTTTCCCTTCTATAAAACACTTGTATGATGCCTTAATGATCAATTAAACGGCTGATGATGCTGAGCTTAAGGCTTAACGAAATATATCACCTACATACGCTTGTCTGAGTTTTGTTACTGGGTTCCACATATTTCTACTACTACTACTACTACTACACACACACACACCACACACACACACACACACACACACACACACTTAATATATATATATATATATATATATTGTAAACAACATTCTTAGTCATTTATAAATTTATGCAACATGCCTAAAATAAAATAAAATAAAATCACCTAAATGACATGACTCTAAAAAGCATTCGGTGATGAGTCAAGTCTGGGAGAACATCACATTTTCGTTGCCATTACTGCCAGGTCCACTCTGCTCCGAAGCAGAAATAGATGTTACGGTCCTATTTGTGGCAGAAATAACATTGTCTGAGAATTATTTGTTTTAGAAATGCTTGAAACAATTATACTGTGTGCAAGGTAACTATATTAAGAATAGTTATTCAGAGCTTCAATTGGTTAAAAAATTGTTATTAATTATTTGAAACCAGATATCTATTCACACGCAGGATTACAGCACAATTTTTACGTGAAGTAAAACTGAGTTGAATTCAGAGTGTTCCTTCTATCTTGGTTGCTTCATCACACTAGAGACCCTTGATTTACTATTTATCCATAGCTGGGGGAAAAAGATACCTATTCGTGTCTTTTCCAGCGTATTAGCGTGAAATTAAATGCAAACAACCTCGCCCGGTATTTGAACTCGTCTCGCAAAAACAATTTCCTTACCATGATAATCATAACACACAACCGCCTTCAAAATCCTATCAATTCTTGAATATTGAAACCATATGTAGTAGGCCAAGTAACCTATTGTTGGTATCAGCCAAACAGCGATGGAGTCTATCTCCGTTTCACTAACGCTAGACCACGGAGATTCGTTTTGCATCTGAGCTGGAGTATCACACTTACCGATAGTTGCATATTCATATTAAATATGAATAGGTAACTCAAACCCAAACCATTGCTTGCAAAGAGACGGACTTCGGTATTAAAAAGAGTTAATATGGCATAGCACTACTCATTAAACAACTATTGCAATCTAGCCCTGTCGGCTGTGGCTGTAGAATACGCTGAATGAACCTATGCAGAGGGTAAAATACCCCAAAGGGTCATCTGTTTGCAAGTCCACATTCCCTTCCTATGATATATGTGCTGGTCGCTGTGGGTGAGCGTCTTAGTGCCAATGTTATGACATTAAAACGACATGAAATAGTGAAGTTTCAATCCGGAGCTCTGGCGAATGTGGAGTACCTCTTCATCATCATTACTCCCAGGTCCAATTTTGACTCGAGTGGTAATAGTGTTAGGGTCCTATCTATGGGTTAAATAGATTTTTAAAAAATGAGAATTTCAAAAAATGTGTTTTAAAAAATTGAGTTCCCCCCAAAAAATTAAAAATAAATGAAACCCAACTAGAATGATAAGCAAAACGTCTTCGGCATAAAATAACCCAACAAGGGTTGACATGCCGTAAATCATCATTACTCCAGGTCCAATTTGATCGGAGTGGAATAGTTGTTAGGGTCCCATCTATGGGTTAAATAGATTTAAAAAATGAGAATTTTCAAAAATGTGTTTAAAAAATTGAATTCGAAAAAAAATTTTTTGTTTAAAATGAATAACCATCTAGAATGAATAAGCAAAACGTCTTCGGCATAAAATAACCCAACAAGGGTTGACATGCCGTACATTCCAACCAACCAACATACATAAAAATATGTACAACTTAATGTAAACTCATCTATCTATCCAACCAACCAACCAACCAACCAGCCAACCCACGAATATAATCACACTAATCTGCGCTATAATAAAAGAAATGTTTTGTCGATTAAAGACCTATTGATAATGATGTCTAGACAGTAGATTTCAGTTAACAATTCGCATGCATAGACAGATCTTGCCTGCCTAAACCAGGTGCTCTTGTTAGTTCGCAGGTCCTGTTTGGGGTTTAAAATACCGCCGCTTATCAGGTATGGCTTTTATCTTTTCGGTTAAAAGCTATCTGGAAGCCGATATCTTGCCAGCTCCAACAATTGTGCATATCTTGGGCCAACTTTGACATCCAGACATTATATGGGAAATTGATTTTCTTTTCTCCTGCGGCATCATGAGTTTATCACCGAAAAGACTTCTGATGTGAGGTTATGCCAGTTGTAAAGAATGCGAAATGATTAATTGATAACCAGCGATATGGGCTTGAAATTCCCGCAAGATTAGAAAATATAGCAGGTGGCCTTTTTTAAAGTCGATTAGCGGCGAGCGCGAACGCCAACATCCGCATGTAAAACAAAGACAAGAAGAAGAAAAAAACAACGAACATTACTGATGTTTTCTCATAATAAAATTGATTCGACGCTCCACAAGGACAAAATATGACACAAGGTCATATTTTATTGAGCGATCTGCAAATGTATATATTTCATTTCTGAATTTGATTTTTAACTAATAATTTCATAAAAAATTGTTATATGTTGTATAAGAATATACACAGACCGAAAATAAAAATACAATACCCGGATGGACGAAATGGTATATTGCCAGCGTACAGCATAGTGTGATCAAAAGTATTGCTCTTGTGACAAACCCCAACACATTTAAATATATGTTTATTGTCATCGTTTATGACGTTAAACTGCATATCGTGGTGAGGTCCCTGTTCTGGAGCTCTGGGGAGTGGGAGGTATGCTGACTATCCTCTGCTGGGAGGTAAGAATCTCCCAAAAAGTGGTGTTCAGTGCATGGCACTACACTGCATGCGATTATGAGGATTCCATTCTGATGTATCATTCCAATTCCATTACTCCCAGAGCCACACTTACCGGAGTGGTAGCACCTGTTAGGGCCCCATCTATGGGTTAAAAAGATTAAAACGTATTTAAGAAGAGCCAAAAGAGAAAAAAACCAACATTACTGAGGTTTTCTAATAATAAACTCCATCCTCGGATGCATTTTCGTGTTAAACCCGCGTACTCTTTTTAGGGTTTGGGGTTACCATTGTACAGGATATAGAGTTGACTTACTTTAATGCACTTGATAAAAGTTCAACCTTAGTCCTAATAGCGGCGATAGAATTAAACATCAAAGACTAAAATTAAGAATAAACGTTTCCCGTTGTATAGTGATCATCATGCTTAAAGTCCATATACAGCTTGGAACATTTAGTTGCAATTCATCTTATATAGTCGCAATTATACACGATCTTCTCTCTCTCTC
>CM042164.1:32255506-32263006 GCA_023376005.1 Doryteuthis pealeii
TTTCTCTTTTTCTACTTCTTCTTTCCTTTTTCATTCTTTTTCTTTCTTTTCTCAATATCATTTTCTTCTTCTTCTTCTTCTTCTTCTTCTTCTTCTTCTTCTTTTTCTTTTGTCTTTTTCTCATGATCAATTTGCTTCTTCTTCTTTTTCTTTTCTTTTTCTCATTATCATTCTTCTTTCTCTTTTTCTTCTTCTTCTTCTAATTATTAATTATTATTGATTTATTATATTATTATTATTATATATTATTATTATTATTTCAAGACCTCCATTTTCTATTTACTCTGTTTGTAAGTCTTTTTGTCCACTTCACTTCCAACACCTTTCGATAGTTTCGCCATTTGCTTATTTATTTATATTACAATCTCCAATGTAAACATTAAAACACCTTTTAATTTTTTTCTACTTCTTTTCATTTCTTTTATGTGTTGCTTACATTTCGCGCCAAATCGCAGACTCCGTTCTTTATCACTCGTATTCCCCAAATGTTCCTGTTCAGTTTTTTATCTCCATCGTCAAAAAAAAAACGTCTCTATAGCTGATGCGCCTTAAGACACGACGCGGTTTTCAGACACTTATCTCCATTGCCAATCAGCCACTGTTCTCTTTCCACTACCGGTTGTGCTTCTTCCGTTCAAACAGAACGCTTCCTTCCAAATAATTTCGGGTCACTCGCTTTTTCCTCCCGATTAAAAGGAGAGTTTGCCAAATGATAGTGCAAACTACTCTCTTTCCATTAATGTTGATAATCTTCTTTTTGTTATGTGATTTAGGAAGCTTATCTTCGAAACGATGAGTAAATGTCTTTTATGATGCACTTAAGCGGGTATTTATGGGATCATGTTTAGCTTTTATATTTTATGGTGCCGCTCCCATGTTTGTGTCTGGCATCACCCGATTAGCGAAATAATCTTACAGGCCGTTCATAGTGAGTTGCAGTGTAATGAGGTTGTCTAATACAGCAAACAACATTTTATTAGTTAAAAAAAAAAAATCTTATCTTATTCTTTATAAATTTTCTTTTGAACGTTTCCTTCCACTTCTTTGGGATTTGGGATATTATACAATCAGTAAAAACAGAGGATATTAGTTATTATAAAGGGTGGGATGAGCTCCAAGGGAGCCAACGGTCATCACCGAATTGGGTAGATTGGGCTCCTTAGCCTTGGACCGGCAATCTATCAATGTTGCATCACCTCTTTCTTTAATCTAATTTCTGGCCGTCTTTTAGTATTCTGATCGGTCTTGGTATTTCCCTTCTATATCATCTTGACTTGGTCTGGTCCTCTTTCTAAGGTCTGGACTTTTCTTGGGGACTTCGGTTGGTTATTTCTGTTAGGGATTTCTCCTTATCAGAACCCTGTGTCATTGTTAGTTTTTTTTAGGTAATAAAACACAAGACTTCGATTTACTTTTGATCTATTTTATGTTTAAATCCCCACCAGGACATCTGCTAACTAACATAGCGCGCGTATGCAGAGTGAGTCACAGTTCGGCAGACATGTTCACTGGCCTGACGTTCCAACTGCAACAAACTGGGGACCGAAACAGGTCGTTCCCACGTGACTTCACGTATTTTGGCGGGCTTCTGTTAATTTCCATTGAAGGACCCGGCCATGGTAATGAAAAGGGTCAATCCCCTCAGAATTACAGGGACCGACAATATCTTTATGCAAACCGCATAGATTATGTAACATCAAAAGACAAGGAAAAGTCTGTTATAAAAACTCCACTAAACCTCATTCCAAGGAGAGGTTAGAAGTAAACCCCAAAATCAAAATCATCTTTTCATTTCATGCAAGAGCATGGATATCCATGAAAACCTCTCTTCAAGGCCTCCCTATCACTCATTGCCCCTGGTAGTTCTTCTGTGCAGCAACCAGCATCCTCGCATAGTTGGTCAATGTAGGTCCTTGTTGGGCGGCCCACATTAGCATATCCATGTGTTGGCTTCCACGGAAGAACGTCACTTATTAGCTCGTCCTTGCTTCTCCAACAGTGTCCTGCTTGCCTTGTCCGTCTCACTCGGATGGTTTGTGAGATGGTAGGCAGGTGGCAATACAGCTGCTTCCTTGTGGGGTGCTGTTTCAACGACTTGTTCAAGACTGCACGTAGAATTCCTGTGCAACTCCCATCTAGCTTATTCTCAAGAGCTTCGTTAGGTCCAAATGGTTTGCTGCAGCCCCATTAACGCAGTACTGATATAACCACGGGCCTGGAAGAATTGTCGCTTTAACTTGTCAGTGAGATCGGATTTCCATATGACTGATAATTGTTTTTTTTGTGGCGCCCCATGCCTTTCTTTTCGTTGTATTAGCATCGCTTTCTGTGGCTGATAATTTAATATTACTAACCTAGTGTGTGTGATTGTTCTATAAATATATATATATATATATATATATATATATATATATATATATATATATATCTTTGAAAGGAAGGAAAAACTCAACACCGTTATTCCCATAATAATATTTTATTTCGACCAAAAATTGGAATTTGTCGAATTTTGGTCGAAAGGAATTTAAAATAATTAATAATTAACAAGAAATATAAATTTGGTCGAAAATTTTGGTTGAAATAAATTTTAAAAATAAGTAAACAAGAAAATAAAATTTGGTCGAAATTTGGTCGAAATAAATTTAAAATAAGTAACAAGAAATAAAATTTGGTCGAAATTTTGGTCGAAAATAAATTTATTATGGAATAACGGTGTTGAGTTTCCTTTCCTTTCAAAGATAAAATTGCTCTTTGATAAATCTAAAAAGTTTATTATACATTGAGCTCTTTTTAGTGATTTAAAGATTCCCTGTATTTATAACATACTGGATCATACAATAATGATACGCATATCTTAGAAATCACATATAGATCATCCCTTACTACCAAGTTTTGGATACCTCTCACATATATAATATATTATATAATTAATATATATATTTATATATTATATACTTATATATATTTATATATATATGCAATCCATCTATTTTTTTGTTTCTGCCTTGCCACACGGTGAAGCAATCTCCCAACTTTATGATTTTAAGGGAAAGAAGGACAAAGAAACCCTATTTAATGTCTCTCGAACTTTATTTCTCTTCGATGACCGAGAGAGAATATACGAACTTAGTACCAGCATGAAATTTCACTGAAAGTTATAATTACTTGATCTGTTTCTTCAGAACTCAATCCCAAATACCTATAACTTAATCCTAGTTCCAACTCTAAACTTGGTGCAGACTAAGAGGTGTGCTCATTCGTTACTCGTCCAGTCACGCTATTCTTTGTGCACAATGTTTCCTTGTGACGTCACGGATTTCATCCTCATACACAAGGAGATTATGATATGCTGAATCCCAAGACATATAGGAGTGATGCGGAATGAAAGAGCAGACTCCGCAGCTCTAAATCAGCTCTAGATTTGATCCCCAAAAAATTTTTTAAGACCATCCAACTGAGTGGAAATTATTTGTATTAGATGGAAAATAATTGATATCATATAACTACTGTTGTGCAAAGAAACACTTAAGAAGCAACTACACAAAAAAAGATTGATATAACGTACAATGAATGCAATTCCCTAACCTTCTACGAAAAAATAAAATAACCCTTATTTGTATTTAGAATTATTAGCCGAAGCTTATACTTGTTTGAGGATTTTTAGTAATAATAGTTACTTGAAGCCATATAAACTGTGTGCAAACAATGATATTATTATGAAGACACCATTATACCGACTTGAAACCCTAAGTGAATAGAATCCTTCATACAAAATGGCAACAACACTGGGAAATAACAACAGCCACAATAAACTCTTCCTAATCAAACCAACTTTGGGAGGCTGGAGACCAACTTTAAGAAAGTCTAGAAAGGAACAAGTCATTGTGTCCCGATTACGAATTGGTCATACAAGAACTAACGCACTCTATATACTCAAACAAGAAAACAACCACCAATGTGGAACATGTCAAACAGCTTTGACAGTTAAACACTTATTATTCATGGAATGCAGGTTTCTTGCTCACATCAGAAACCGTTATTTTTAAAGCAAACAATATGAAAAAAATCTGTTTGAAAATGTCAACTGGAGGATATTCTCTCTTTTTTTAGGGAAGTAAATTATAACCATAGAATATAGACATGAAACAATATACATACAACATAATCCTCAAAATGCTAACACCTTGTAAAACCATTACTAAAATGTAGAATATAAATACACGGTATGTATAAAACTTACTAACCGTTGGGTATGACATAACCCAGACGGGTTGATATGCCGTTAAAATCAATAAACAAACAACAAACCTCTTTTTATGTAATGAATATCGAATGTCAATTCTATTTATATATGTGTGGTTTTTGTTTTTTTGGCCGAATCCTCGTATTTCGTCGCGTTTTTGAGAAAATAGCGCGTATATATTCGCGTTGTTGGTGTGCCACGTAGTCTCTACACGCACCCCCTTCCTATCCCTCATCGTCGCCTCGTTTATTTCTGCTCCTCTTACCTTTCCTTTTATCTGCTAATCTTAATGAAAGTCAAGATTCCGTCAGTCTCGGATGCTTTAATGGTTCTTTTTGGAGGCGCCGGTTGTATGCTTCCAGACTTTCCTGTCTGTCCGTTTTTAGTGCTTTGGTTTCGTTATTATTCCAGATAGATTTGTTCTCGCTTTTGTGGTAATTTATGCGGATGTTTGCATGTTTATGTTATTGCTTGTTGTTTGGTGATGCTTTTTCTTGGGTGCTTGTATGTTTGCATTTGTGAGAATTTTGTTTTCGCTGTTACATTTAGCCCGTTTCAGATCAACCTGTTGTTTTTGTGGGGTTCTTTTTGTTTAAGTGTATATTTCCGTATTTAATGTTTGGTGATGCATTGTATATTTGCGTATTTAATGTTTGGTGCTCGTATTTTGGGGCACGTGTAACTAGGGGCCGGGTTAGCTCAGTCGGTAGAGCGTACGGCTAGAAACCACAAGGTTCCTAGTTCGATACCGGTCCTCGCCAACTCAGCGTATGAGTAGCTCATGGATATGTGCGGTAAAGTAAGGAGCTGGTGGTAGGTATGGCGCTCCACCTCAGATGCTAAAAAACAATCTCCTTGGTCTAGCGCTATTGAAAAGGGGATAGACACCCTCGCTGACTGGCTGATACCGACTTTAGGCCGCCCAGTTGACTTTATATATATATATATATAAATGAAACTTATTCTGTGGTAATAAACGTTACAAATCTAAAAATGTACCTTGTATAGTTTTGTCGGACGTCTTAATTCATAATTGCTTTTCTATCTCATAATACAAACAAAATTTTGGAAATAACCTGCAGCCAATCTTCGTAGTAAAATGAAAAGTGCTCATTTGTGTGAAATATAATTCATTGCTCCTAAATATGTTTATATACCTCTTTATTTAGATATATGAAGCTTTTCATGTTCTTCTCTGCTAATTCTTTGTCAATAGGGCCCAACCTCAATAGTTCCTACGAGATGAGCTATATACCAGTTTGAGAAGAGAATGACTCTGCCCTACTTCATTTTGTTTCGGCTTATTATTATTTCCACTTTCCTGTTTATTCTGTTCTTCATCCACTGCCTGTTTTTTTCAGATCTTCGACGTAATTTAACAATCTCTTTTTTTTTCTCAACATTACCCGTGCAAGACAAAAATATATGAAACGCAAGTATAAATATGTTTGTAAATCTCAAAAATTACAAGAAAAAAAAGGCTTAAAATGATTTGGCGCAGATTTTAGGAAAAAGAAAATGTTTCTAGAATTTTTTTAAGAAAGAAACAACGAACAAGCCAAAAGAACAAAGAAAATAATAAAGAAAGAAGGAATGAATAAAGAAAAGAAAAAACAACAAAAAGAACAAAGAAAAAGAAGAAATAAAGAAAGAACGGAAATGAAGGAATAGAAAGGATGAATAAAGAAGAGAAAAGAAAGAACAAGGAAAAAAAAAAAAAAAAAAGAAAGAAAAAAAAAAGATTGGAAAAGAACGAGAAAGGGTATGAACAAAGAAGAGAACAAAGAAAGGGAAAGAAAAGGTGAACAAGGAAGATGAAGAAAGGAAAAAAAAAAGGATGAGAAAGAAAGAAAGATTGACCAAGGGAATGAAGAAAGAAAGAAGGATATAAAGAAAGAAAGAAATGATGAACAAAGAAAGGAGGAACAAAAAAAGGATGAGAAAATGAAAAAAAAATAAAAAGGATGAATAAAGAAAGAAAGAAAGAAAGAAATAAATAAAGGATTAACAAAGAAAGAAGTTGTTGAACCAAGGATGAAGAAAAGAAAAAAGAGGATGAAAAGAAAGAAAGATTGACCAAGGATGAAGAAAGAAAGAAAGGATAAAAAAGAAAGAAATGATGAACAAAGAAGGGAGGAACAAAAAAAGGATGAAGAAAAATGAAAAAAAATAAAAAAAAGATGAAGAAAGAAAGAAAGAAAGAAAAAGAAAGAAAGAAAGAAAGGATAAACAAAGAGAGAAAGGTTGAACAAGGATGAAGAAAGAAAAAAGGATGAAGAAAGAAAGAAATATTGACTAAGGATGAAAGAAAGAAAGAAAGGATAAAGAAAGAAAGAAAGGATTAACAAAGAAAGAAAGGTTGAACAAGGATGAAGAAAGAAAGAAAAGGATGAAGAAAGAAAGAAAGATTGACCAAGGATGAAGAAAGAAAGAAAGGATGAAGAAAGAAAGAAATGATGAACAAAGAAAGGAGGAACAAATACAGGATGAAGAAAAATGAAAAAAAAGGATGAATAAAGAAAGAAAGAAAGAAAGAAAGAAAGAAAGAAAGGGTGAACAAAGAAAGAATTTAAGAAAAATAAATGAACAAAGACAGAAAGAATAAAAAAGGAGGAACAAAGACAGAAGAGCAAATAAACAATAAATGAAAAGAGTAAAAACATGAAAAGAAGGTGAAGGAAAAAAGTAATTTTTTAGAATATACAGATCTGAAATGAATGACCAAGGGACACAGACCGAATAATAGAACGCTTGAATAAAACAAAAGTGAATGAAAATACATTGGGATATTAAGAAACGAAGAAAGGGGATTAGAATGTAAGAATGTATAGAGGCAAAGAGAAAAAGGAAAGAAAGATAGTGAGTCGGAAAATATTAATGATTTTTTGAAAAGAAATAAGAATGAAATAAAAAAAGAGAAAATAAATAGATGAATAAAAAACGTAAGAAAAAGAAAGAAGGAAGGAAAAAAAAGGAAAATATAGAGTTATTTTCGTGCCTGAAGGAGGGAAGAAGAAAAGAGAAAATAATATAGAAAATGACAAAGAAATAAAGATAAACGGGCATAAGAAATAAAAAAAAAAGAAAAAAGAAGACAAAAAAGTGAATTCAGAAAATTTTTCAGAAAGGAACAAGAAAAGAAAAGATAAATATGACATGTGAAAAGAAAGAAAAATTGATATAGAAAGAAAGAAAGAAAGTAGAAAGAAAGCCCGAATGGACAAACGAACGAACGGACAAAAGTAAGAAGGAAACAA
>CM042164.1:32268006-32308006 GCA_023376005.1 Doryteuthis pealeii
GGTATACAGGGTGACCCAGAAAAAACAGAACCCAAATTATTTATTCATTTTCCCAATAAACTAACCCTAAACCCCAACCCTAGACCCCCATAGTTAAAGTTAACAGTTTTATTACAACATTTCTGGGTTCTGTTTTTTCTGGGTGACCCTAATTTTGACACCTTTGTGTAAGTTCAGCCTAATAAGCATATAAGCCTATCAAACTAAAGCAAGTAATTACTTTATTCTAGTTTCTATTGATATTGTAAGTTAATTCTATATGATATATATGATGTGATACATATAACCCGACGAAACCGCCCTATCGGCTGGGGCGTTAGAATACACCAACTGCACCTCTGCAGAAGGGTAGGATTCCCTCAATGCGGCCACCTGTTGGCAGTGGATTGCAACCCATGATGCTTAAGGATGGAACCCATGTGGCTGAGCAGTCCATGACATGCAACACTCCACTTTGGCCCTTACTTAGGCTAGACGGGCGGTCAATCGGCTCGTCACGTCAAGCCCTAGCACCTATATGATTACACCAACCCTTTTGCCCTTATGGCAAGCCCCAGCCCTTTTTATCACATTGAAATCAAAATCGAAACCGGTAGGACCGTTGGCCGAGCAGTAAAGTCACAGACTTTATCTGCTGGACTACCGGTTTGGATTTCTGTCGGAGGGAAATCGTTAGTATACATCGCTGATGAGACTTAATAAAGTTGAAACAAACTGTACGATGTTCTAGCATGGCATAATCATTTGCGAAATTCACTCGTCATTGTTATTTTCTATAATAATCGAATTTTATACGATATACACATTGTAATTGCCTTCAAGCAAAAATAAAATAATAATAATAATATATATATATATATATTATATTATATATATATATATATGGGAATAAAGGCCTTAAATACTATGGGTATCGTGGTTATGGACCATTTCCACTCGCGAGTATGGTCCATAACCACGATACCATGGTATTTAAGGCCTTTTATTCCCAAATAAACTTTGCTCTGTTTACAACAATTAAACATTGACATCCCCTACGGAACTTGAACTCTACAACAAACTGGTAGAGAATTATATATATATATATATAATATATATAAATATATATATATATTACGTATACTATCACAGAAATACAATATATATATATATATATATATATATATAATATATATTAAATCTTGAATGGTCCGCTTGTAGTTTCTTCTTCATGTTGGTTGGATCAAAAACCGTATGTCCGAAAAGGAGTAAAGTATAACATTGTTTTTGTATGCAAAGAGCAGGACGGAATCTGTTGATGAGGAGGCTTCGAGTAATAGCGAGTTGCAATTCATTGGATGAGGAAGTCGAGAACATTTCGGGCTTATAAGCTGCAGCACAATCAGGATTGTCCAACAGGTGTCGCCCCAGGGTAGAAAGTGAATATGAATTACTTGGTGGAGAAGAGTGGTCAAAGTTGTTGTTACCGATATAAAATGGAATGTGCTGGTTTATTCTGACCTCCAATCTTTGGGTAGTGCGCCCAATATAGCAAACATCGCATTTGCATTGTAATTTATAGATTAAGTAACCTTTTTTCATGGGCGGGGGTACACTATCTTTAAGATTGGGGGAAAGAGCGTGTCAGATTTTAGAACAATTCGCAACTTGACAGAATTAAAACAACGGTGGACAGACTGTTTGATGCGCTCAAGTAATTGCCGCGATGTGCTGCCAATCCACGGCAATTTCAAATATACAGGACACTTTTCAGGTTATTGGCAAACTGTATGCATTTACTTCTTGTTGTAGCAGATATTAGGTCTTCCGGAAATCCGTTTTTCAATAAAATGGTTTAATGTTGTCTAGTTCGTCCGTGAGTTTAACTTTAGGACAGATCATTAAGGCACGGTAAACTAGCGTTTTGATCAGATTAATTTTGCGTCTTAGGGGGCAAAACGAATTCCAGCACTTGTATGAACCTGAAAATGTTAGTTTACGATAAACTGAGGTTTGTATACCTGAGTCGGTGCGCTCAACTAGGACATCAAGAAAGGGAAGACTGTTGTTGTATTCAAATTCACATGTGAAAGTTAACGCTGGGTGGAGTTGGTTGATCACATGGAAGAAACGTCTGCTTTTTGATCTGGAGGAGAAAATTGCAAAAGTGTCGTCTACATATCGTTTGTAAAATGTTGGTTGTTTCACAGTTTTAAATAATCGTTCTTCTTGAAATCCAACGAAAATATTAGCGAGGCTCGCAATATTTCCCATAGCAATACCGTCAATTTGCTGGTACATAGTGTTGTTAAAGCTAAATTGGACATCTTTAGTGGCGATGTGTATTAATTTTAAGAATACATGTTCAGGTATATAAGGGGGTCCAAGTGACTGCAATAAAGAGTGTCAGCGCAGATAGAGATAGTTTCGTTCAGTGAAACATTAGTATAGAGGCTTGCGATGTCAAAAGAGCAGAAAAAGGAATTGTTGGGATTAACTGAAGTGTTTTGGATTATTTTAGCGAAAGTGAAGGAATGGCTAATACAATGTTTAGAGTAAAGTTGTAGAACGGGTTCAAGTATGACTGCTAACCATTTTGCAATGCGGTGTTGGGCGGATCCGACCATCGATAGAATAGGTCTAGGAGGGATATTTTCTTTATGGATTCTCGGGAGTCCGTATAGCCGTGGTCTCTGGGATCCAACTGGGCGTATTTTCTCATATATATTTTCAGGTATTAAATGTTCTTTATAAAATCCTAGTAGTTCGCGTTGTATACGTTGTTCCTGTATGGCAGTTTTGTCAAATGTCTAAGCGTTTCCTAGGAAAGTAAATTTAGAGGTGTCATTGAGTATAACTGCCATTTTGTTGATGTAGTCATGTTTATTGAGTATTACAACTCCAGCATCTTTGTCAGGTTTGGAGATGATTATATTGTTATTTTTCTGTAAGGATCGAACTGCATTAAAATGTTCACGGTGTAGGAAAAATTTGGATTTGTCGATGCTTGAGCCGCAGTAAGACTGGGCGAGATCAACTAATCGGGCTTTGAGGGCTGAGTGCATCAGTAGATGTAGCTTGATGTTTCAGCAATTGGGCGTATAATATTTCAAATTCAGAAAAAAACGGATTCTCTGTTTATTTTGGAAGGAGGAATACAAAACTCAAGACCGTGTTTGAGTACAAACTCTTCAGTATCGTTGAGGGAATAATTGGAAAAGTCATTAATTTTCAAATAGAAAATATTAGAAGAGGAACCATAACGTTTGTTAATAAGTAAAGTTAACAAAGTATTATGTTTACCTTGGGTAATTTTGTCCGTTTTCTCATCTAAGGAAGCCATGTATCGACATAGGCGTATAGTGTCGAAAAAAAAGATAAAAAGTTCAATTCGTTTCGCCAAAGTAGTTGGTAATTGTGTCTGAGGGAGGAAGGTTTGGTGGTTGTGGAAAGGCATTCATCTAAAAGGAAGGTCTTTTCAATGGGTAGGTTGTTATTGGCTTGTGTCCGGTTAATACGGCAAGCGATGGACATAGGGACTACTCGTTTTGTTAAGCATTC
Source organism: Doryteuthis pealeii (assembly GCA_023376005.1). Lineage (NCBI taxonomy): Eukaryota > Metazoa > Mollusca > Cephalopoda > Myopsida > Loliginidae > Doryteuthis > Doryteuthis pealeii. The sequence continues at coordinate 32,271,547 of CM042164.1, forward strand.
CTCAAGAAAATTGATGTCATGCTGGAGAGTTCGGATTTTTCTTTTGATGACGTTATTCAAGGTGTTGATTTGGCATTTGTTGTATCGGCGTTTGAAATATAAGGAAAGTTTGCCGTATGAACAGAATTTTACAATAGCTTTAAAAAGTGTATACATATTAAAAGAAAAAAAAAAGAAATAAGTGAATTTAAAATAAAATAAAAATAAATAAAAATCCATTTTTTACGGAGCTTTGAAAAAACACGTCATATCTCTAAGCGTTTAAGAGAAATTTATATATATATTATATATATATATATATATATATATATATATATATATATATATACCAAACCCTCCGCACGAGTAGGATGCGACACAAGGACGATTTCTTAAGCGGAGTTTAACAGGTTTGGATTCAGAGTTTTCCTTCTCCTAGACCGGATGCCTAACCAAGGTCAAAGAGCCAAGTCTGCCCTACTATTTACCCATAGCTGGAGGGAGAGTAGAATTCATACCTTTCGCAAGGGTATTAGCGCTAAGTGAAATGCAGTTACCACGTCCAGGATTTGAACTCGGGTCGACGAGTCCATATTCTGTAACTTTAAGCATTACCCCATGCGCTTCTCACTATATTTCAATATATATGGGTATGTTTGTGTAAGTTTCTGTGTATGCCCATGGATTTGGTAAGCCATTTTGGTCAACGGTTCATCCTCGATTTTTTTATATCATCCAAAGATGGACAAAAAAGTGGCTAGACGACTTTAATAATGCAAGCAATGCCTTAATCAATAGATTTGTTTGAGTGCGAAAGCAACGTTAATTTCTTTAAAAAAATCTCTTGTCGGTGATTTATTTCAAGGCGACCGGACGCCAACATTTGCCCAGTTTCTCATTGAAAATATTCATTTGATTAATATCTATCAGATCGAACTGATGACACAAACGGCAAAAAAAGAAAAGAAAAGAGATATTGAGAAAATAACCAAAACGATAAAAATACACTTTTTGAAGTTCAAGACAAAGAGAAGCCATTCAGAGTTATCTGTCCTTTTTTATAGGAAAGTTGCATATTATTAAGGCCAGATTTCGTTCATTTTTTTAGCTTTTGAGAAAAGGTTTCCCGGGTTTATATTTCGTGTTTGTACGATAATTCATTTTATAAGTTAGCCATTTTTTTCAGTTATAGTCTGCCTTAGCAGGATTGAATTATTGGGTTTTGGAGTTTGTTTTCATTTGTTTTTCGTTTAATGGCATATCAACCTGTTGTGGTGAATATAGTCACGATGGTTAGATGGTGCAGAATTCAAGGAGGTAAGTCAGCGATATAACAAATACAAAGTGCTCAATACGTTAGTTGAGCAAATTTATTACAATATAGGTACAAGTGATGTGGAGAGAGAAAGGGGGGGGGGAGAAAGACATACATATGAAGGGAGAGTGAGAAATAGAGAAATAGAAATAGATAGAAAGAGAAACAATGAGCGAATGGGGGAGACTGGCAGAGAGAGATATAAAGATAAAGAACGAGTCAAATGCTATCGAAAAATATAGTGGATTACAATAAAATAATTTACTAACTCAAGTGGGCATATTCCTTATTCGTTCGCTTTGGTCGTGATATATTGTTTCCTTGAACATTAGTGCATGCCTACGATATACACACTCCAGTCGATAGAGCGTCCACCTAGGAACCACAAGATTCCGGGTTCGATACCGGACCTCGCCCACTAAGCGTATGTGTAGCACGGGAATCTGTGCGGTAAAATGAAGAGCTGGCGGTAAGTATGGCGCAACAAAGACAATCTCTGTGGTCTAGCACTAGTAAAATGGGATAGACTCCCTTGCTTTCTGGTTGATACTGACTTTAGTCCACCCCGATGACTTCACTTTAATATATATATATATATATATATATATATATATATATATATATATATATATATATATAATCCAAAAGTTCAGAGAAAAAATCTTCATTACGACACAAGAGTTTTATTTAAAAAACCTGTCGCAGTTTGAGAGTTCAATGTGTGCTCTTAATGTTAGAGTCACAGAGCAAATATATAAGTAAAGAAATAACAATAGACTTAGAGATTTAGAATTATAGTCTATTTCAGGGAGCTTAGACAAAATTGTCTAAGTTCCTTGAAATAGACTATGAAGCTAAATCTCCAAGTCTTTTGTTATTTCTTTACATATATGTATAATATATATATATGGAATTTGATAATTTGCCTTTGAAGCATAAAGTACATTATTATTTATATTTTTTGAAGGCAATTTAACATTTAAATGCGTATATCGTATAAAATTCGATGATTATTGAAAATAATCATGACAAGCAAAACCGGCGAATAAAATGCGCCACATGGAACACCGTACAGCTGTTTCAACTTTATTAAGTCTCATCAGCGGTGTATACATACGATTTCCCTCCGACAGAAATCGAAACCGGGAACCCAGCACGCAGAGTCATGCTGATGTTTGATGTTTTTTGTGGAGTTGGAACAGATTAATTGTATTTCACTTTATATCAATGGAGAAAATTGATTAATATACGAGTAAATTGAGTTACGAGTGAAACGAATTGAACTCGTAAATCACGATATCACTATTTCTCTGGATGTTTGAGATGAGGCTTGAAGATTAGTATTATCTTGGAAGAGAAGACGCCTCAAGGAATCAGCACATATGATAGGCTGTACTGGGCTGTTAAGTATAGACCTAGCATAGAAATGAATACAATATGGGAAACCATAATTAAGAAGGACAGATCAGATTGAAAAAAAACAGAAACAATATGAGTCTAGGTAAAAAATCATACATAAGTAAAATAGGTAGATATTCTAGCCAAATCAAGACATTGGGTTTATAAGTTCCCAAAATTCACACTCAATTGTCTAATTGGACACAATGGTTGAGCGGATAAGGCAGTTAGGTTAGGACAGTTCTAAGTGACAGTTGTCTCTGAAATCCGAGTTCAATTCTGAGAAATATAGAAAAATAATTAATTAACACAACTCCTACCCCAGCTATGGTTAGCGGAATGAGAACAGGATACCCCCGTGGAATAAATAAAGGGTTAGGTTCAAAGTTCCGTGATGGCTCCCGAATTCGAAAAGAAGGTTCCCGAGTCCGAGATGGTCCCCGAGTCCGACAAGAAATACCTGAAGAAGGCCGGAGGGTATATCGGCCGAAACGTTGTACAAATAACAATGAAGATGGGGACAATAGTCCGAATAACGCAGATAACACGATATCACTGTAATAAGAATATTTACTGTGGACCCAAAATATCGAGAAGAAAAAAACACGTTTCACCATTATTAATAGCTTGTTTGGTGGCTTGGTTAGATTTCTTTCTTTACTATGGCTTGATTTGGTTTCTGGCTTAATATCAATTTTGTGGACCATTTAATGCAAAATCATCCTTACAGAAGAACAGTAGGTGCAAGAATGAGGGGTTTATAACTTTGCCACAAGTATTAGTCCAAAAATAAACGTAATATCACGAATGGAGTTCGAACTCGCTAATTACGATGTCTCAGTCCAGCAGGTTAACAACTACGCAACAGCCCCCCCCCCAACTATTTGTTTGAGAGCTGAAGAATGCGCCGCTGAAATTAGTATATGAACTGTCTTCATATTTATTTAAGAAGTTTTATATCATTTTATAGTGGAAAGATATAATTGCAAATTGAATTTTGCGTATCAGATGTACAGATCTTTAAAGGAGAATGTCTCATAACAAGTTTCAAGATTTCATTACAAGAAGTATGAATTCACCAAGACTCCCTAAAGCGCTGTATGGTACAACTTAAATAACTAATAGGTTAAACTTGCTAAATAACGATATTTAAAATGCTGTATTAAAAACTTTTATAGGATAAGCAATGTGTACTTTGCCTCTTATACAAACCATTTATATACAAATGTGTGTATTTATTTACCCCGATCCTCTGCTACGTACAAGATGTGACACAATGTCGATTCACTTAAGCAGACTACAGCTGGTTTGAATTCAGTTTTCCTTCTTCTAGACTGGTTGCTAACCAAGGCTAAAGATGCATGTATGGAATATTCTGGAGTGCTATAAATACTAGCTTTTTTATATATGAATTCAGTTATTGGTTAGGAGGTTGATTTAGAAGGCTATCACAATGCAAGTGTAAAGAAAAAATAATAATACGGTAACAATGATGTTGTGTGTTAACCTGTATTTAATTCTTGAATTTTTGAGATAATATCTCTTTTTCAAAAGATCACTGGAACTTAAGCAGTCTAGTTATGGCATTTCTTTTTAAATGATTTTTTTTTTAAATGATGGTATTTTTATATAACTGTATTCTCGTGTTGTATGTTTACGTGAATGCGGGGTTTTTTTTGTACTTGCGCGTATGTTGTCATGCGCGTGTCCATGAAAATGCGTGCTGGTTGTGACGTTATGACTGTATCCTAGCGCGGGATTGCACGTGCATATGTATTCATATACAAATTCAGTTATACTTGGTTTTTGTTCAGTTAAACAGTGCACTAACTCACTCAATTCAAAAGTTCTTAGTTGCCAGGAAATGGCAGTTTTGGCATGCTCTACTGAATTCCAATCAAGACATCTTAATCTCAAAGATTTACCGCATTCTGGACGACCAAACTTAACTGAAACATCATAACTCTCCTAATGATAACTGAAGAAATGGCACAACAGTAAAACATAACAGATACAACAATGCTAATCTTCCTCCAAGAACTCGGTAATTTGTCAAAACTTGGGCATTGGTTCATTAAACCAGTTATAGTCTCAAACTTAACATCATAATCTGAATCGGGTTCAATCCTGAGTGACGACAGTAACATAGAAAAATAAAAAATAAAACTCACACACATACAACTAATGACAAATCCAGCTCCCAAACACATATACACATACTCCTTCACTTTTGACCCATCCCTTATCATCCAACATTCTGACCAAACACCTGCATCTCCATATAACACTCCCCATTTAGACGGAAGAAAATACACTACCCATCCCCCCCAGCCAACCCTGCTCCTACTGAAAACCTACTGTTTTTCACCATTCTGAAAATGTCCTTCATTGAAGCTAGAACTGGTCTTTTGGTCCTGATGATGGTCTAAATGGCCGAAACGTTTCATCGTCGACAAAAAACATCCAGTTTCCATAACATCCCGTGTTTGTCTACTTTTCTCCACATAGAAAAATAAGTAATACAACTCTTACCCCAGCTATGGTTAGCGGAATGAGAACAGGATACCCCAGTGGACTGAACAAAGGGTTAGGTTAAAAGTTCCGTGATGGCTCCCGATTACGACAAGAAGGTTCCCGACTACGACCTGAGAGTTCCCGAGTTTGAAAAGAAGGTTCCCGAGTCCGAAAAGAAGGTCCCCGAGTCCGAGAAATTTCCTGATTCTGACAAGAAATACCTGAAGAAGGCCGGAGGGCATATCGGCCGAAACGTTGTCCAGATAACAATAAAGATGGGGACAATAGTCCGAATAACGCAGATAATACTAATAATCTGAAATGTCTTACACTCACCATCATAGACTGAAATGTCTTAGTTTCAACATCTTAATCTCTAATGTCTTGCTAAAGAACCTAATAAAACTATTTACCCATAGTTTTTGAGAGGGGAGGAGCAGATGGATTAATGTCTTAGTTTAAGTTTAATGTAATACCACAAACAATCTCGTCCAGAAATCGGATTGCCTATCCCATTTCCTACGACGATAACCGGAACGCTAAGTATTTTTCCTTTCTTTATTATTATTATTATTATTATTATTATTATTATTATTATTATTATTATTATTTATCTTTTATTATTATTGTTATGTATCTTTATTATCATTAATATTATTATTACTATTATTATTATTATTATTATTGTATTTATCTTTTATTATATTATTATTAATTATTATTACTATTATTATTTTTATTTATCTTTATTATTATTATTATTATTATTATTATTATTATTATTATTATTATTATTATTGCTCCTTTTGAGTTTTTACATCAGCATTAGCTGATGGTCTTTTCACTTGAGTCTGAGTGACAGCAAGTCTCCTCAGGTCTCCAGGACTCTTCTGAGTATTCTGGCAGATTGCAGCCGTGCAGTGTTCTGAATGGTTTCAATCCTTCCTCATTTCCAAACATTCCAGACCCTTTTCCAATCCTTTTGGGACCGTTCCAAGTGCACCAATCACAATTGGTATCACCTTCACTTTCATATTCCATAACTTTTTTAATTCTCTGGCAAGAACACATGTAAACAACAACAATAACAATTATTATTATTCAAAATGTCTCTTTTGTTTTTTGCATGTTTCCTTCGGTACCCTCGGAATTTAAAATCTGAAGTCGGTGTTAATTGTTCTCCTATTAAACGTTTCACTCTTTATTATACGATCATTTTCAAACTCATCTGTAGGTATTTTGAAAGGTTGAAAAAGACAACGTTAATTTGATTATACTAATCTCATAAGATAGTATTTGTCTGAATCTTTTCAGGTGAAGCTTGATATGTATTAACTGTTTTTTTTTTACTCTCGTCCTCATCTTTTTCGTAATTTATAAAAACACAACATTCGGAGTGAGTCAACACTTTGTAAACATCTCATCTGAGTCAACCCACAACCGCATACAACCTAACTAACTTTTTGTATTCCATCCTATACAGCTGTAGCAGAGTATACAAAAGCGAGACATGCCGTTCTCTAAAGGTAAAACAAAGAACATCAAAAGCCACTTGTACGGGGGATTGAAAAGTCAGCTAGAAATCCAACTATTCTCACATCAACTATGGGTAAATAGTAGGGCAGACTAGGCTCTTCTGTTGTATAGCAACTGGTCTTGAAGAAGGAAAACTCTTAATTCAAACCTGTTAAACTCCACTCAAAAATTGACTTGTGTCACATCCTGCTCTTGTGGAGAGGTTAAGTAAATGCATAAATACACAACAAAGATAAGATTTATGGATGTTTGTTTATTTTAGAAGCATTGTTGATAAAGTATATATAATATTTATATTTTTGCTTGAAGGCAATTACAATGCGCATATCGCATGAATTCGATAATTATAGAAGATAATAATGACAAGTGAATTTCGCAAAGAATTACTCGGTGTGTAGAATATCGTACAGACTGTTTCAACTTTATTAAGTCTCATCAGCGATATATACTAACGATTTCCCTCCGACAGAAATTGAAACCGGGACTTCAGCAGGATAGTCAGAAACTATACTGTTTCGGCCACGGTACAGCACGGAAAATTTCCTGCGAAATTAACCTGTCAATGACACTACCATATGAGGCAAGGGGGCGCTGAGTGAACAATAACAAACAAACCCGGAGCCTCATGCTTCGTTTGTTTATTTTTTAGAAGCATTGTTGCACTTGTCATTATTATCTTCTATAATTATCGAATTTTTGCGATATGCGCATTGTAATTGCCTTCAAGCAAAAATATAAATATTAATATATACAACAAAAAGAGTTTTTTAAAAAGAAAAATTCTGATTAAAGTGTTTTGTAATTTGCTTGAAGCATATTAAAAATAACAACATAAACGTGAAATGAAAGAAAAGAAACCTTCTACACTTCTGAGATATGGTTAGAATAATAGATAGGAATGCACATTGGAGAAGAAGTCATCTAAAAGAAGCAGCGTATATGTTGGAGTATTATGGTCTGAGCAGACCAAGTATAGAGATGAACACAAAATGGGAACAAATAATTGAAAAAGCTATATTCAGCCAGTTATCTCAGTCGGTAGAGCGTTCGGCTAGAAACCACAAGGTTCCTAGTTTGATACCGGCCCTCGCCAACTCAGCGTATGAGTAGCACAGGGATCTGAGCGTAAAGTAAGGAGCTGATGGTAGGTGTGGCGCTCTACCTCAGACGCAAAAACAATCTCCTTTGTCTAGCGCTAGGAAAGGGATAGACTCCCTCACTGATTGGCTGATACCGACTTTAGGCCACCTCGACGATTTTACTTTTTTTTGCTTTAAAAATTACAAATTATTGGGGAATAACTGATTCAATTGGATTTTACTCTTGAAATTACCAAGGAACGCCGATGAAAATATTTAAATGATCCTGATACTTCCCAGATATATTGGCGGGTAAAATCAACATATGAGATATCCGAATGTTCTTCAAAACCTCGTTTGCTCACCAGACAAACTATTCAACGTGATTTCTCAGGTTGAATTATTGCTAGGTACACATGAAAATGGAAATCCGATCTCACTGACAAGCTAAAGCGACATTTCGTCCAAGCGGTGGTTGTGTTGCTGTACGGCTGCACCACTTGAACCCTTACGAGGTGCCTTGAGAATAAGCTGGACGGGAGCTGCACAAGAATGCTATATGCAGTCCTGAACAAATCGTGGAGGCAACAGCACCAACGAGGAAACAGCTATATGGCCCCCTGCCCCCCATCTCACAAACCATTCGAGTGAGATGGACCAGGCATGCCGGGCACTGCTGGAGAAGCAATGATGAGCTCATAAGTGACGTTCTCCTGTGGAAGCCAACACAAGGATATGCTAGTGTGGGCCGCCCATCAAGGACCTACATTGACCAACTAAGCAAAGATGCAGGTTGTTGCGCAGAGGACCTCCCTAGGAAAATGAATGATAGGGAGGGTTGGCAAGAGATTGTCATGGATATCCCTGCTAATTGCGCGACATGATGATGATGACACATGAAAAAAAAAACCGAGAGTACAACGGTCGAAACCCTTTGTTTTAATGCCACTGTAAGGTTCAAGGTTATAATATAAATTATAACTGGTTGAAACAGACAACTCCGACGCGGGGTGTTACATATAAAGGACTTGGAGAAACATGTATAACATATAATATATGCACGTGACAAAGATACATAAAAGGAATAAGATATAAAGTTATGGATATTTATGTAGAGTCTATAGACTAAAGTCACTTACTAGTGGCTGTAATGGGGGTCGAAGCCCCCACATGAGAAGGTGTAGACATAAACGTCTAACCCATGTGTGTGAGTTCCCGGAGAAGAAAGAGAAGGAGAGTTTGAAACAGGCGCTTAAATACAACAAAAAATCCTGTTGGTAAAAACGGGAACCCAGAGGGAAGATAACTCTTCCAGGCAAGGGAAGACAGCCCAACACCACTATAAATATGAGGACAACCGTGTCGTGAATTTACGTGAATGTTTTGCGACTTGGATAGTTATAAAGAATATTAAATGAAATGTGGCGAAGTGACATTTTCGAATTTGTGTTATTATGTTATCTTTGATTAAATATCTTTCTATTAACCGTGCTTTGTGTATTTTACAGTGTTGTTTGGGAATGTTTTAAAGTTATTTTAAAATTGAAAAATGTTCAAAGTGAAAGATTGTGTAAGTAAAAATGTTTGCTATGAAATCTATTTTGGATATATCTATAAAGATAAATGTCTTCCATTATTAAATTATCTAAACTATATCTAGTACAACTTTATTTTATTGCAGTAATATTAGCCTGATAAGTGATAACATAAGAGAAACTGGGACTTTGTTTAACGGTTTTTAAATTAGAGATGGCTGGTGATTCGATTATTTCTCTAATACATTTATCATGATATATAATATTATATATATATTATATATATATGTATATATATATATATATATATTCTTTTGAGTACGAATGGAAATAGTAGTCTGTATCGTAGTTATTTATATATATGCATAAGTTGTGTATATGTATGTGTCTGTGTGTCTGTGGGAGAGAGAGAAAGATAGAGAGAGGAAAGAGAAAGAGTTCGGATTGTGGCTGTCCCTTCTGAGTGTGTATGAGGTGAACAGAGACAGAGAAAGAGATGTATAGATAATAATATATACATAAACTTAAATATTATATATATATATATATATATATATATTGTGTGTGTGTGTGTGTGTGTGTGGTGTTATGGAAAAGGTGACTCTGGTGAATATGGTCTCGATGGTTAGGTGTCCAGAATCAAGGGGTAAGCATGACATAACAAATACAAAGTGCTCAATACGTTAGTAGAGCAAATTATTATAAAATAGGTACAAGTGATAACCTACGCGAGTTTCACCATAAGGATCTTCATTGTTAAAGCAATGAACACACACGTGTAATCGACTGCAATATATATATATATATATATACCTTGTTTTTATACATAAAATAGTGCGTGTGTTTTAATTCCGTTAAAACAAAAATACCCGAATCTAAGAAACATGAGCAAGTGGAATCTCTAACAGAACACCTGTCATGCTGTAGACGTAATGTCTATGAATCGAATCAAAATTATGTTTTAAAGTCGATGGAAATAAAGGGTTAACGGGTTTCCTCCCGAATAATTTGTTTCATATTGTTTTGGAATTGATTGGGTTATTAAGTAAAAAAGAAAGAGATAGATATGAGAAACTGAGTTAAGGTCTTTTAAATTTCGCTGATAAATACAAGAAATTAATGATTTGGGAGAAAGCATCGGTAGGACCTCACTGACCTGGCTGCTTGGCCCTGTCTATATAATCTCTATTGCGGTAAATTAGTATCATTTTACTGGCTTTGCAAAGAGTCAATTTCATCTGGAACTTGTAAGAGGATTACGGGGTTCGTAGGGAGCTCTAATCCTCCCGGTAGTCGGCAATTATTCGGAAGAAGAGGACAAACAACCACAATTGAAATTATACACATGTATTAGAAAAAAAAGTTACAAAAATGCTGCAAATTTGATGGCATTTGCTACGTGACTTATCTTGAGAGGTGAAATAAACAGTTCGTTGGTGAGTTGACGCTTTAAAGGGATTCCTACTCGCCGTCGTGTAGAATGGGTTGAGACGCGTCCGTCCTGGTCGGTTCTCGTCCGATAAGTAAAGTGTTGGGAGTGCTAACTAGCCTAGTTAACTGCCTTTTAAGTGGCGGTGGTGGTGGCCCTTGTTAAGATGACTCCTCAGGTTGGCAGCCTTCAGATAAGTGTTGGGTCTGGTTTTTACCGTCAACATCGTATGTTGGATTCTGCCCCTAGCGGCAGGGGAAGGTAATTCTACTATTGGTTTTCCGATATTTGATCGAAGATAGAAGTTTCTACTCCGAAAGATTTGCATGACACAGTCATGTTGACCAGTAGTGAAAAGAGATTGAGAGTTAGTCTCCTTTTCCATCAAAGCAGCGGCTAGTTATGTTATGTATCGCTTCTATGGCTATTAAGAATAACGACACAATAATCTCCAATTCATAAAAAAAATGTTTTTCATTACAAATCTTAGGTAGCGAGAGCGTTTAGCCTCCATTCTAGAGATGTAAGATCGGAACCAGAGAGGTCTACATCTTTTAGAGCCGGAGAGACCAAATAACTTTCGTCTCGTTTGTATTCACTTTTTATTACGTGACATCCAGGGCTTTTGAAACAGTACTTGTTGACCGACCCTCATTTGATCTTTCAGGTGCCTTGGTAAAGAACTAGCCGACCGACTCGTGTTCACACCACAATTCACCTGCCGCAAAGGTCATCCGGTTATTTTTATTACCGCAGTAGTGACGATGCGTAGTACATGTTGATGGTCTGATGGCTCAGAGCACCCCTTTCTCGGGCGCTCTCCTAACACTGTACTTGACACTAACTTTTGACACCGGCATACATAGCATTGATTAGAGAAGAGGGGTGGTCAAATTTAATCGTCATTTGAAAGAAAAAAACTAAGAAATATTTTTATTAATTAAAAAAAAATTTTTTGGTAAGTTTATTCAGATGTTTTTTAGTTAACTTTTTAACAAAATCTTGCTCATACCTCAAAATCTTTTTCTCAAAACAAAGCAGAAATGATTATTTGTGACTCGGAAAATACGTTAGTTGGGACACATGTAAGTCAACGTACCACTGTATATATGTTTGTGCCTGTGTCGCTGTTTTTTCTCAGTCTGTCTGTCTGTCTGTCTCTCTCTCTCGATATATATATATATATATATATATATATATATATATATCGAGAGAGAGAGAGAGAGAGAGAGAGAGAGAGAGAGAGACCACGCGCCACCATATATATTATATATTATATATATATGGAGGCGCGTGGTCTCTCTCTCTCTCTATATATATATATATATATATATACACAGACACACACACACAACATATATATATATATATATATAATATATATATATATATATATGGAGGCGCGTGGAAAATGGACTCGTTGATTCGAGTTCAATTCCTAGACGAAGCTGTTGGCATTTCACATAGCGCTAATACTCTTGGGAAAGGTATGAATCCATATATTCTCCCTCCAGCTATGGTTCAAATAGTAGGGCAGACTGGGCCTTCAGCCTTGGGTAGGTAACCCGTCTAGGAAAGGGATAGCTCTGAATTCAAAATTCCTGAGGTCGGTCATTGATTGGGTTTGTGGCAACCCTTGATGCACAATTATTTCCTATCGACTGTGCCAAAAATGCGGATGGTCCAACACAAGCCTTCACCACTATAAACAAATCACTGTGTGGGTGTTCATTGTATCATCCCCCATGCGTCGAAAATCGACAAGAGAGTCCATGAAATATATATGTGTGTGTCTGTGTGTGTGAGTATGTGCGTGTGTGCATTTACATACCATACATAGTGGTAAAATATGTCATCCGCCCTGTCGTCTGGGGCGTTAGAATGCACCAACTGCACCTCTGCAGAGGGGTAAGACTCCCCCAATGGGGCCACCTGTTGGCCGTGGGTGGCGACCCGTGAGGCTTAAGGATAGAGCCCAGGTGGATGAGCAGTTCATGACATGCAATACTCCACTTTGGCCCTATCTTGGGCTAGATGGGCGAGCAATCGGCTGGTCACGTCAAGCCCTAGCACCTATATGATTTTCCCAACCCTATTGCCCTTATGGCAAGCCCCAACCCCTTTTTATCATATGGGTGCTAGAAGGCGGTGGTTGCGGGTCTACATGTCCTGGGAATGACGTTAAACTCTATCTGATGGTGAGGTTCCAGTTCTGGAGGTTTGGGGAATGTGAAAGCACCCCTTCATCACCATTGCTTCCTGGTCCACTGTGACCCGGCGTGGTAGTACCTGTTAGGGTCCCATCTATCGGTTAAATAGAAAAATGTATTTATAAAAAAATTGTATTATCCATTGAGAATTGATTTATTTCAAAACTTTTTCGGCATTAAATGACCCACTGAGGTTGATATGCCGTAAAACAAAACAAACCAAACCAAACCAAAATGTGTTATAATATAGTCATTAAGTTTATTCTCTTTGTACGCCATCGTCTTTTGTAAGGAACCCATTTTTAACCATAATTGCCTTTCTCCTTTCTATAATTTTGTATTTCCTATTCGGGGTTAAAATATAAAAAAATATATAGATATATCGAAAATATAGAAAGACAATCAATTGAAACAAAAAAATATAAGTATTTGTTTATCTTTGTTTTTGTTTTGCTAAAAAAAATAATATACCAAAGGTGACGGGTCAGAATTTTCTTTTTATGAGTCGCTAATGGCGTGAATTAATTTTCTTTTAAAATCACAAAACACTGAACTTTGAAAAACAAGTAAATGATATATCCAACGGCTGTAAACAGAAAAAAATAAACCATACGACCACAAGGTAAGTACCTTGTTATAATCAAGCAACGAATCGATGATTTAACAGCCACGCGCGCAGATAGACACAGCCAGCTATACTGCAACAATATATTAACTTTTAGAAATAAAGGTTCTGTTTATGTGATACACTTCATTTTATCAAAAAAGTTTGCATTTAATCAGGCTGAAATCGGTAAAGCTCAAGTAAAGTCTGTGTAATAAATTCGCTGTTCATAAACAGAATAAAAGTCAACGATGTTTTGAATTAACGATACATTCAAAGCAAGGCACGGTTTCTAGGTTTTGGTTGGTTTTTATGGAGGCGCACGTGGTCTAATGTAGAGTCGTAGAAAATGGACTCGTCGACTTCCTGGACAAAGCTGTTTGCATATCACATACTGTTAATACTTTTGGGAATCCAATCCAGTTCTCCCTCCAGCTGTGGGTAAATAGCAGGGCAGACTGGGCTCTTTAACCATGGCGTAACCAGTCTAGGAGAAGGAAAAATCTGAATTCAAACCTCTTAAACTCCGCTTAAGAAATTGACCTTGTGTCGCATCCTGCTCGTACGGAGGGGGTATTATATAATATATATATATATATATATATATATATATATATATATATATATATAGGTTGGTTGGCTGGTTGGTTGGAATTTACGGCATGTCACATATAAGTGCATGGGTATTTACCGTGCATCCCACGTATGCAGGTATGTATTCGTGTGTGTGTGTGTGTGTCTGGGGAAAGAGAGATAGAGAGAAAGAGAAAGAGAGAGATAGAGAGGGAGGGAGGGAGAGAGAGAGAAAGAGATAAAGAGTTCGGATTTGTGGCTATCTTCCTGAGTGTGTATGAGAGAGGAAAATAGAGACAGAGTGAAAGAGAGGGTGTGTGTAACTATCTATGCAGGTATGACACAAGGTCTTTTGATATGGGCCCAGCCACGAGCCAAAGCTCGTGGGATGTTAGGTACAAAAATGCGTTGATCCAGTAGGCATTCCTCCTTAAGGGGGCGACTCAGGCACTGTGTAATAAACACATTCCTGTCCAGTTAAACTAAGGGGGCAGGTACTGCCTGGGGGTAGCCCCCTGGTATCAACGCTGTTAACATTACTTAAGCGGTCCAGGACAGAAGCCACTGGACACAGGACATAGGACTCGAAAGATCACTGGTAATTCTTGCTATTGGTAGAGAATTGGGTACAACACTCCACACCCCTAGCTAAGGGTATAGGTAAATCAATCTTCTTTTGAAGCTAAACTTGAAAAAAATGGAAAATTGACTGAAAGATTGTATAAGATCATGGGTCCATTACTTGTTGATACTCAGTATTTAACCAAATACTTGTACATATATATATATATATATATATATATATATATATATATATATATATATATATATATTAGAGAAATGGATACAATAGAAACCTACTCGAATCCATTTCTTTAATAAGATGGATACAATAGAAATACAATAGAAATACAATAGAAACCTACTTGTATCCATTTCTTTAATAAATTTGCTCTACTTTGTATTGAGAACTTTGTATTTGTTATATCGCTGACTTATCCCCTGGATGTGGTGCTCCTCCAACGATCGTGCCCATATTCACCGGTAAGCCACCTTTTATCTATCTATCTATCTATCTCTCTCTCTCTCTCTCTCTCTCTCTCTCTCTCTATATATATATATAATATATAATAAATATATATATATATATTAATAACTAGAAAAGACACGACCCGTTGTGTGTCAGCCATATTCAGGTCTGGGTAGAATATGGAGATTAGGGCAAAGTCAGTTTGCAAAGCGAATTACTTTTTTAAGAAATGAATACGCCCGGACAAAACATTAAAATCATTTTGTAAGATTTTTAAGAAAGGGAATGTTTTACCTAATTTAAGCTACTTTGAGAGAAACTGTCGACACAGCTAAAACAATTTTCGAACTACTCTAGCGGAAATATTACATCATCGGATGCACTTATGAAAATTAACATAGAAATACATTTCAAATTCTTCCCATCCCTCTCTCTCTCTCTCTCTCTCTCTCTCTCTCTCTCTCTCTCTCTCTCTCTTCTCTCTCTCTCTCTCTCTCTCTCTCTCTCTCTCCTCTGTGTGTCTCTCTCTCTCTCTCTCTCTCTCTCTACACTCCCAGAGAAACTAACCATATATAAACGAGGAGGTAATTAAGATACACCTCGAGGGGGAAGAAAGGGATAGGCATGTAAAGTAAGCGATTGGTCAGTTTTGACTTTATTGCAAATTACGACTGATTAGAACCAATTAAAATGCAAATTTCTTCGAACATAACTCAATACTAAATGTAAGGAATAATTTAGTATAATTTTTGTGTCATTAAACTAAACAGTAAAAAAGCCTTTAGGAGACAAAAGTTGATTCGCTCAGGTTTAGTATAATAATATATATATGTGTGTTTGTGTGTGTTTTTGTGTGTTTCAGTCTATACACACACACGCAGGTGTATACATATACATATATATATATGTGTGTGTGTGTGTGTGTGTGTGTGTGTGTGTGATAGTGTGTTATTGTTGGAATATATTGATAATGTCCCAGGAGACTATCACCCTCAGGTAGTGTCCCTACCTTTTCTATCGCGAATTCATTGCGTGAGGCCTGAGGAAGCTACTTTGAGAGAAACTGTCAACACAGCTAGAACAATTTTCGAACTACTCTAGCGGAAATATTACATCATCGGAGGTACTCCAAATTCCACCGACCTCGTGTTGCGACTTACCACTCTGCTGTAGGCTACTAATTCTCAGTAAAGACATACATTTACACTGAAAATATGCACACATTACATAAGAACTGCGAGTAACCTAGCAAAGGTCATTAGAAAAATCATAGGTAAGCCTTGACTTACGAGTTTAATTAGCTCTGCTCGTTAATCAAATCCCTTCTGTATCAAAATCATTTTTTTGTTACTTTTTAAAAAAATAAGAAATTTAGCACGGTATTATACAAACATAATGAAAGAGAATGTAATAAACTATGCAGTATAATATGTCTTTGTGTGTGTGTTGCTTTTTCTTTCTTTGTCATATATACTAGCAAAATAAAAAACGCACTCCGGGCGATGTAGAAATAGATTTTTGAAACATATTGCCTGAGGGATGGGAGTAAAAAATTCAATGTCAGTGAGTTTGTACCCTAAGTAAGTAAATTCGTCAAATTCATTAAAGGATTAAAAAATAAAACAATTTGAATTGTAAACTTTAAATATGTATTAAAATAAAACAAACTATATATAGATATATAATACCAATCATGTATTTATTAAAACTTGTTTTAAAAAACAATGAGGACTGTCTAATGTTGCATATTCAAATTTTGAGTGTATTTATTCTATGTTATGACGAATCTCCATTATTAATAGATAGAATAAATATCATCATCATCATGTCACACGATCAGCACGGGTATCCATAACAATCTCTCACCAACCTTCCCTATCATTCATTGACCCAGGAATGTCCTCCACGCAGCATCCAGCATCCTCGCAGAGTTGGTCAATGTAGGTCCTTGGTAGGCGGCCCATAATAGCATGGCCATGTGTTGGTTTCCACAGGAGAACGTCGCTTATGAGCTCGTCCTTGGTTCTCTAACAGTGTCCAGCATACCATGTCCGTCTCATTGGGATGGTTTGTGAGATTGGGGGCAGGTGGCCAAACAACTGTTTCCTTGTGGGGTGTTATTTCCATGATTTGTTCAAGACCGCACGCAACATTCTCGTGCAGCTCCCATCTAGCTTATTCTCAAGGCGCCTTGTTAGGGTGCAAGTGGTGCAGCCTTACACCAGCACTGATACAAACACAGCCTGGAAGAATTGTCGCTTTAACTTGTCAGTGAGATCGGATTTCCATATGACTGATAATTTGTTTGTGGCCGACCATGCCTTTCCTATTCGTGTATTAACATCGCTATCCTTGTATGAGATATTACTACCTAGGTATGTATATATATATATATATATAATATATATATATATATTATATATGTGTGTGTGTGTGTGTGGTGTGTGTGTGTGTGTGTGTGTGTGTGGTATGCCTGTTAATTTAATGAACAAATTAGATCAGGGTTCACCAAGCTACGGCCCGTGTACCAGATCCGGCCAGCGAAGCCATTTTCTCAGGCCCGCTGATGTTTTTGATAATGTTTTGAAAATAAATATGTTGGTTCAATTTGTTTTTGTGCATCTTACGCCATTCATCTATGAATATAACATGGAAAGATAAATATTGTTTTACATCTTCTTCCCAGAGCTTTCGTTTGGGCTAGTAAGTATTGAACACAATAATAATGTGTCCCGCGCTCGTTATTTTCTTCAATTATCCGGCCCACCGTGAATAAAGACTGGTGATTCCTCGATTAGATAAACCATTCATATTATCAAATCTAATTACAAGAAGAAAATATTACACTGAACACACATAACAATATATTATCATAAACACAAAAACAGAAATTATAAAGGAAAATTGATGGAGACCAGCAAAGACCAATGTTTAATAAAATAGATTTAAAAGTTTAATTCGTTCCCACGTTTCTACCACTTATCCCAATAATGAAGGAAAATTAATCATATATTACCCTAAATTTAAAATTACTAACATTGTCACAAGTAATAACTACTCTCCCGCCCGACCGGCCGTCTTGGTGAGACTAATGTACAAATGCAAATGCCTTTCAGGACACTTCTTCTCCAAAAATAAAAGTACATTCATTGATCTCACCACTACGACCTTGTCACGCCGTCTAACTCTTCATCTGAAGTTATATTTCACAACAATTAAAATCACATGCACTCCCACTTCTAATTACCAGAATATTCTAACATATTACAAAAAGAAAGAAACACACAAAATCTCCAAATTCTTGAAGCCTTATAAAAAGAAAAAACAAACCTACATGAAATAAAATTAATTTCGAATAAAGAAGCCGTATTCTCAAATATTTATGACCCATTTACAGCCAATTGTCCCCCACTTAATTCCCATACCTTTTTAAATAATTCCTATGAGTTCCTGCTCCTACTTACTCCAACTACAACTTGGTTGTTAAACCTCATTCCGTATTTAAATAGAATCCCAGAACACAGTCAATTACATCCATCCCCGGAAGATGGTACTCCGGAGAGCCGAAAGTACTCGGGATGAAAATATTGGTGCATTAATCAATAGATTCCACGCTAATATTAACAAATCGGTCTGAAAACATGAAAGTATCAAAAGAAATCTCGTCAGAAACTTGATATCGGTCTGATTTAAAACAGTATGCGTTAAAGAAAAAGTATATATATATATATATATATATATATATATATATATATATATATATATTTGATCATTTGCTTTTGAAGCATTGTGATGTAAAGTATATTATTATTTATAATTTGTGAAGGCAATTACAATGCGTATATCGTATAAAATTCGATAATTATTGAAAATAATCATGACAAGCAAACCCGGCGAATAACGTGCGCGACGTGGAACACTGTACAGCTGTTTCAACTTTAAGTCTCATCAGCGGTGTATACCTACGATCTCCCTCCGATAGAGATCGAAACCGGAAAACCAGCACGTAGAATCAGAAACGCTACCTCTGGCCAACCGGCCCGTTGCACACGATACATGTCGAATGTATATATCTGAATACTATATCTGATTCCTTCACTTCAGCTGAAGATCTTTTCTAGAGAAAAGTCTGTATAACGTCACAAATAATTTTTAAAGAATATCCCACAACTATATGTCAGGTCAGCTCGCTTGGACTTCAAATATTAACTCGAAACACAAAGCAAAATATCGATCAAGTGAAACATTCGTTTCAAATCAAAATTGTCTACTAGCCTTTCTCACACTCTAATAATTCAGTTAAAAACAAAAATATTTATCTACAAATTATTCACACACCCCTCCCCAAGATTTGGCTTTAAATAATCCAAGTGTTCATATGCTATTAAACTAAAACTGAAAGTTGTTTTTATTTTTAATAATTTCTCTAAAGACTTTAGCAGTGTTCGCAAAGAGTTGTTAAAGATTCTAAGTGCCATTGCAATTCCAGAAGACTTGCTCACTCCAAATGGAATTCTGAATGAAAATTCAAAAGTTAGTTATCAGTTATCAGACAAAGTTGCTGATGAAACTATCTTATTCAAAATAAGAACATCAATGCTAGATAATGAAAATTGGAGAGGACCCATCAATTTAAATCGTGTCCAGCTAAGATTGATAAATTGATTTTAACTGGATGTCAACCTGTCTATGGTTATTTTATGCCTTGAGGTTAGGGAATTGCATTCATTGTATATTTGTATTTACATTATTCATGTAGTTGTTTCTGTACCAGCATTAGGAAAAACAAAGCATTTTTGATTTTTACAGGTCTTTACTGGTCTTCTGTACCCTTGAGTCTTTGATACAGTCAATGTCAATTTACCGTAAACTAAAAATATAACAAAACAAAGGCTATAATCAATGCATAAATAAACCAGTTAACAGAAGAGAAAATTTCAATTACAATGCGAATTACCAACTTTTACTTCCTCCAGAGCTGGTAGTGTAATGATGTATTTGCCTCATACCTCACTTGTATGGGCTGGGCACAAGGCCTCGTTTTAACGTGGGCCCACCCACAAACCGAAGCTCATGGGTGGGAAAGAACAAAAATTGCGTCGATCCCTTCGGCATTCCTCCTCAAGGGGGGCGTCTCAGGCGCTGAGCAATAAACCCAGCCCTGCCCCTTTAAGTCAATGGGGCAGGTATTGCCTGGGGGGATAGCCCCCTGGGATCGACGCTATTAATTCAAACACACCGATCCAGTGGCCGAAGCACACCGGACCTCCGACCCGAAGGACGAGTTGGAAGGGAAATGATCAAGATCTTCTTTTATGTACTAGATGTACTAATATAGCACATCGCATGCAAATGACCCAGTATACAAACATCGCATGCAAATGATCTAATATAGAAAAAACTGTGCTGCAATTCTGCTTTACACGCAGAAGGCTGCGAGTTCGATCCTCGCCGAAACCGACAACCATGCTGCAACAACTTCTAAATCGTAAGTTGGGACTCTCGTAAATGAAGGCACCACTTTATTCCTTCTGAAGATCAATGCGTCTGTTTTGTTCAATTATTACTGACTAGATGTCATACTGCTACAGTGTTGAGCACAAGTATGAGAGGCTTAGTGACTAACAGGCCAATGCATTACAGACATTCACGAGAGAGGACTGAACCTGTCTTCTTAGCAATCCTATCTTTTACACCTCAAAATCTAAGCCTCATATTATCATTTGAACCAACCGACTCACTACTCAACAGAATCAATCATGGTCACTAAAGATGGATGTCGGTGAAGGGATATAAAATTCTGGTTGAAGATCTATGCTCGTTTCTTATATTGCACACAGTAAATCATTGTTTAATTCGCCTAATCTGAGGACAGTATTTCATCCTTTAGGTCCATAAGGACATGCTCTCCTCAGCCACTATGTAAATCTTATTGAACCTTTGGCTGTATGGTGTACACTTACTAACAGCCCATTATCGGCTTACTGAATGAAATGGAATACTGAAGATGAAAGTTTTTAAAAAAATACAAAAAATAGATAACTGAAATATAAGCAAAAAAGAAATATAAAGAAGCGACAAGTCATGTTAAAACGTATAAAGAACATATTCTTTCTCTGAACGTAAATGTCAAAATGTATCTTATCATTTTGTAGCACTTGCCTTCTTTTTTTTTTCTTTTCTTTTTTATTTGCTTGAATACAACTCGCGAACAAGAGCGTATACCTCCATGGCAAAAATTATGGAATTAGCAAAAATTCGGCACTTAATTCCAACCCCTTCTCATCGGCAGGGCAGGGTAAACGTGGTAGTGTCAGAGCTATGCTGTCGAGAACTTAAGGTGGACAGTTCTGGCACTCAGTGGCATTAGGGCCACAACACGACCAAAGGGGCTTTGGGGAGAATTCAAAGAGGTTACTTTTGTCCCCCCGTTTGTTGGATAATATTCGCCAAACAACAGTGTTTGAATGCGAGATATTTTAGGAACTGCTTGTGTACTTCCTATTTCCTTGATACTCCATATATATATATATATATATATATATATTATATATATATATATATAATCCAAAAGTCCAGAGAAAAAATCTTCCTTACGACACAAGAGTTTTATTTTTTAAAAACCAAGTCGCAGTTTGAGAGCTCAATGTGTGCTCTTAATGTTAGAGTCACAGAGCAAATATATAAGAAATAACAAAAGACTTAGAGATTTAGCATTATAGTCTATTTCTATTGACTATAATGGTAAATCTCTAAGTCTTTTGTTATTTCTTTACTTATATATATATACATATATATATGTGTGTATATATATATGTGTGTGTGTGTGCGTGTGTATGTGTGTGTGTGTTTGTGTGTGTGTGTGCGTGTGTGTGTGTGATATAGTAAACAATTTGAAAATAAAATGAGTGATATGTATTCAGCCAACGCTGCAGTGTTTCAATCTGTTTAGTAGATCTTCTTCAAGGCTTTTGTTGATTTAAGGAAAAATAAAATTTATCACACATAATAAGAAGACTGTGAGAGTCTATTATTGAGGAGTCTGTTTAAAAATGTTTGAATGAAGAATTAGCGCTTTTAGAATTTAGAACTCACACACATAACGTAAGTGAATGTTCTATGTCATCTTCAAACCCGTTATCTCTAGCGTTCCTAATTTTCAAACAATTCTAAAAGCGCTAATTTTTCCTTCAAACACTTTTAAACTGATCAACAAAAAACTATCACAGTCCCCTTATTATTCTGTAATAAATTCTACTTTTTCTTATACTAACAAAAGCCCTGAATAAGATCTACTAAACGGATTGAAACACTGCAACCTTGGCTGAATAAATATCACTCATTTTATTGAACCTGTGTTTTTTCAAATTTTTCACTATTTTACCTACCATCGGATTCACTTCCATTTTTCTTCAGAACCAAAATTATTTATTTTCCATTAAACTAACTCTAAGTCCAAACCCTACCCTAACCCTAACCATAAACCCTAAACAGTAACCCTAAACCTAAACCCCCTAGTTGAGTAACATAATATTACAGGGTGCCCCAGAAAAAAACAGAACCCACAAATTTTGTAATAAAACTGTTAATTTTTTTTTTAAGTTTAAGTCCAAAGGTTTTATGGTTAGGGTTAGGGTTGGGGTTTAGGGTTAGTTTAACGGGAAAATAAATAAATAATCTGGGTTCTGTTTTTTCCGGGTCTCTCATGTTACTCAACTAAGAAATAACCGAAGTAAGGCTGCCATAAACATTCGAGAAGCGGAAAGTAAGTATTGATTATGGAATTTTATTAGTAAATTCCGTATCTTTTTTCAAAATATTGTCTCCTGCACGAATTAATTATAACATTAATTTAAATCATTTAATCAGGTTTATTGAATATTTCATGAAGCCAGAATATTTAGCTAATAAATATAAAATGTTTTGCGTCTTGTCTGTAATTAGTATATTTACTGCTAAATAAAAAATATTAATGAATATCCCTGAAGTGTCCTAATTTCATAAGGTTTGCCAGAGTTAGTATACTGTGAATTTGAGGTAGTCGAATAAGTCAAATACTAGGTGTATCACAAAGAAATTACCTTTTTAAATCGGCTGAACTTCAATTAAAACCACTTGAATACTTCAGTAGGTCTTATGTAATTTTCTCTGTCATATATCTTTCCATATAGCATGATCTTATGAAACAATTCAAGTGATACTTTTAAAATTATATATATACACACATATATAACTCTTTTAAAACAAGTATATATATATATAATATATATATTATATATATATATATATATATATATATATATATATATATATATATATAAATATGAAGATGGATGGGTTTAGAATCCGACAATATGAGGTAGATAAAAGGAAAAGTGAGCAAGAATGAACAACTCAAAACAAATCAAGGGTTGAAATGTTTTCGTCCGTATTCTCGCGGACATCTTCAGTCAAAAATGATTTTTTATTAAAGCAGAGTTACGTGCAGGTACATGTGTATTGGTGAGGGGTGGTGTGAGGTAGTTTGGAGGATGAAGAGTAGATGTAGGGGAGTGCATGGGTTGGTCAGAGGGGGTGAGTATGTTGCTATAGGAGATGAGGAGGAGGGGAGATTTGAGTGATGTGGGGTCGTTGGGTTAGATATGTGGAGGAGTAGGGGGAATTTTTTGTTTCATGTGTGGGGGCGGTGAGGAACAGCGGTAGGTTACTGGGTCAGTTTGGTGGAGTATGGGAAGAGGGTTTTTTGTTGTTGTTTTTTGTCAAAGTGTGGGCATTATTTTAGTTTGTATAATTATTTGTTGATTATTGACTTAAATATGTTATTATAATAACTAGGGTCAGTTTATTATTGTGTTATTTATTATGCTATGTTATTTATTAGTTATTGTGTTATATTAATGTAAGTTTGTATAATTATTTGTTATGTTTATTCTATTAACCATATTCATGGTGGGTAATTTTGTTCTCACGAATTATTGATTGTGCTATCGATCTGTCTATATTGAAGAAACCGGGTCTAATATTAACAGTTTTTATATGCGGTATTACAGCGGATTCGCATAGACGTCTCAGTTTCTTTTTGTGTATCATTTTGACTGAAGGTGTCCGCGTGAATACGGACGAAATCATTTCAACCCTTGATTTGTTTTGAGTTGTTCATTTCTTGCTCACTTTTCCTTTTATCTACCTCATAATATATATATATATATATATATATATATATATATATATATATATATATATATATATATATATATATACAAAATCTGAGTGAATCGATGTTTGTTTCTTGAAGGCTTTTTTCTGTTTAGTTTACTGACGAGAATTAAATACTAAAATATTCCTTACTTGTTGGATTGAGTTATATCTGAAAAAATAATTAATGTTCATCGATTTAATTAGCAGTAAATTGCAATTAACTCACAAAGCAGCCCATTTCTCACTTATCTATCAATTTCCATTCCCTGTATATATTTCCTTCCCCTCGCTATTATATCTATATTATATCTATATCTATATATTATATCTATTTGAGAGCAATTTGGAAGACTGCAGTATCACCTGCTGACTGCTGTCTGTTATATGATCCCTGTCACCACCATCAAACCAGCAGTCAAGATAAATGTCTTTACCACTCCCTTACCTAATAATAAATATCTCCAGCCTTCCCTTTCACTTCTGTCATGGTAAAAATTGTCATGGTAAAAATTGTTGTTTTTGGGGGGGGGGTTTGTTAATTTAACAACCGAAGAAGTATAAAAACATTTTCCTTTATTTTCGAAACTTTTGTAACGTGGGCACTAATTAGCGATATGTTATGTTGTGGCGTTTGTTACACAGTATCGATTAGGAATATTTAACGTAGCGGTACCAATTCGTATTTAACGTACGTACGGAGTTTCGTTTGTTTACATACACAGATCTAGCTGTAGCAGTCAGTCTTAGCTAGCCCCAAAATCCTTCCCCCACTTCCTTTGGTCAAGGGAAAGTATTCACGTTTCACGGCCGCGTGCTCCTCGTTACGGCCAATTTGACGTGTTGACAAGTTTACACTTTAATGACTTTCATTCATGAGTACGATTTCTTTGCGATAGTGACTTTTACTATCTTGTTTGCGTCGTGAGTCCATTCATAAAAAGATTCCTTTCGTTGTAAATAGAGCAGACTAATAACACCGGGTTTACTTCTCAGAAGTTTATTATATTCCAAACTTCCTATAACTTTTGAGAGAGAGAGATGGTCAGCTTCCTTAAATATGGTTTTAACTTCGTTCAGTGTAAAATATTACATCTCGGGTTTCACACACAGTGACCCCAGTTCATTAACTGCCCACTGCCACGCACGCCTCCTGGCTCTCACTGCCTCTGACTCTCGGACCCTCACTGCTCTGATCGCAGACTCCAACTCTAACTGAACCTCGTGATTCTATTTGCGGGTCTTAAATAGCATTTCTAAATAATCTTCTAGAAGGTTCTACTTTAGAACGTTCGAGACCTTTCGATTCATTCTATTCGTTCCAATCTCACTGGTCAACCAGAGTTCACTAACCTAAAGATCAAAGGCTTATTGGAGCCACTCATCCTAACTTTTCGTTAAATCTAGACTTATCGTCTCATTTCTCTCGTTAAAAAGATGTTATCTATCCTAACTACTTTTTCGGTGATTCCACAAAGACCACCCAGCAACTCAAGATAATCGGTAGTACATTTTTCTAAGGTTCTTTTCCAAGTCTGGCACAAGGCCACAAATATAGGTGCTGGGCGGCGATTATATAACACTTTTTTCACTACAGATTCGATTAAAATCAAGATGGAGTAAGTAGAGAAGGATAGTTTTTCCTTCCTTTTAAAGATAAATATTGCTCTGTATATAATCTAAAAAAAAATTATAATACATTGAGTTCTCTGTTGTGATTTAAAGATTCACTGTATTTATACATACCGGATCATACAATGTGTCTTAGAAATCACATATAGAATCATCCCATGCTACCAAGTTTTGGATACCTCACAACGAATATCTATAATGTATATTTTTTCTGTCGTGGAGGAAAGATTCAACGCTTCTACCATTATCCACTACCTGCAAGTGATTATTTTAGGTCCCAGCACCTACGATGAAAATGTCGATGCTATTTCCATATTCTCTTATCAATAATTCTAATAATATTTCTAAAATTCCAAATTCCTCATTCTGTCTCATTTTCTCAGAAAAGCTAATTAGTAATCATGGAAAAAAAACATTATAAAAAAACATGAAGCATAAAGTATCCGCTCATCTTGCTTATATATTCCTTTTTCTATTAACGAAAAACTGCCAAGTAAGAAACCAGTTAATGAGGTAGAAACCAGAAAATATAATCTTTAATTAAAGAAGCCTAACTTTCTGAAATGTCGACGGAAAAATTATATATACATACATACATATATATATATATATATATATATATATATATATATATATATATATATATATATATATATATATATATAATAAAATATATCTTAAAATATATATATATATATATATATATATATATATATATATATATATATATATATATATATATCACCATATTTTGAATAATTATTGAGAGAAAATATATAAGTTCAATTATCTTTCTTTTTTATTAAGGTGCATCAAATGTACTTTAGAATCCTTTTTAATTATCCGACAGTTCACATGAGATCTTCCATATGTTTCTTTTTACGTATCATATGCTCAAAATATATCTATTAGCAATCCTTGCATTATTAAAAGTTTTCAGTTGCTGCGCTACCATTCGACAAAAAGAAACTGACAAACTCATATTTTTCAAACTTTTGCTGTCTATTAATTATTCAGACTAGCTTTTACTTGCGGAGGTTTCATATTTATAACCGAGTGAAGAAAATCCCAATAACCATTTTTTGTATTGTAGGCTAAAAGTAACTAAGAAAGATCTAAAGCCCCAAGCGTGTCAGTTTTATCTGTCCTCATGACATCAAGTCTCAAAACCCAAACATTAATGGGTTTGAATGTTTGATTGATTTTAATGGCATTTCAGTCGGTCTGTT
Source organism: Doryteuthis pealeii (assembly GCA_023376005.1). Classification (NCBI taxonomy): domain Eukaryota; kingdom Metazoa; phylum Mollusca; class Cephalopoda; order Myopsida; family Loliginidae; genus Doryteuthis; species Doryteuthis pealeii. The sequence goes on from CM042164.1 coordinate 32,298,805, forward strand.
TTTATTTAATGCCTAGAGGTTAGAGAATTGCGTACATTGTACGTTTATATTTGTTAAGTATCTGGTCGGCATCCTTAGTTCCAGATGTAATAAGTAAGTAAGCAAGCCAATAAGAATCCTGTGTTAGGGTATTCCTTGTAAGTCCGTCGTCCAAGATAATCCAAGTATCAATGACATAAGCTCAGAATATTGCCACTATTAATACAGCACAAGCAGTAGCAGCAGTGCCTGTGATTGGACAATAGAAATGCCTTAGGTGGTCACGTGGTAGTCAACGAATCTATATTTAGGAGTGACCATTTACCTCATGCCTTATATCAACAAACATTCAACAATATTTACATTTTTGGTCTTAAGCTTTTTTCACACTGTTATATGATATAACTAGAAGCGGCTACCCTGCGTCGCCTGGGTAGAAACGGATTTTTTAAAAGTTAGTCCCACAGATACTTTATTACTGAATTGTGAGACCTTGCATTGATCTAGCTACTCTGAAAAGAAATGTTAAAGTCTACTATCTAAAATATTAAAGGAAAAAAATCCATGTTGTTATCATTTGAATTTTATTTTTTAATTGTCTTCACGAATATAAATGAAATCTCTATTATTTTTGTTCAAAAACCAAGAAATATCTGAAAAAGGCCGGAGGGCATATCGGCCGAAACGTTGTACAGATAACAATAAAGATGAGGACAATATTCCGAATAACGCAGATAATACTAACCAAAAAGTGTTGACATGCCGTAACAAGTAAAATAACCATTAATTTGGTAACCACTTAAGCAATAGCTGGTATTGTAAGCAATCTGAGATCTTTATTTTTTTTAAAAACTTGGCTCGGCATTAAATGGTCCCAAAAGGATTGGTATTCCGTAAAAACTAACCAATCGGACCATTAATACTTGTTGAATTGTCCACAAAGAAGCCGTTGTTAAGGGTAAGTTGTTTAACGGTTATGGCCTTAGTGGGTCGATTAAACCAGTTACCACCAATCATTATTCACGGTGGGCCGGATAATTGAAAAAAATAACCAGCGCAGGCCACATTATTATCGTGTTGAATGCTATAAAAATTAAGATGGTTAACGGGGAGGGGGGGGCAGAATGAGAAAAGGTGGGATATGAACGTCAAGGAACGAGAGATACAACAATATGAAATGGAAGAGTTTTAATACATATATGCAGATAAAAAAGGGTACACAAAGGGTAGAAAAGTTCTTAGTTTAGCTCGGACAAGCAACCAGAGGGTTAATAACAGTACTTTTAGAAGTTAGCGGCACCTGCACGTGAGGTATTGACCGTGTGTTATTAGTTTAGTTCTCAGCTCCTTTAGGTCTTAGCCGAAGTCATTAGTTTAGTTGAGTTTTGGTTACAGCACCGTTCTGGGTAAGCCATAATTAATTGGTTGTGGGTTTGTTTAAGGTTGTTTAGGGTTGTTTAGATTGCAAAAGTTTATTTCTGTTAGCAGCCTTTGGCTGCATTGGTAACAAAGGGTGAAGCTTGTCCGAGGTTGCAATTATCTCGTCGGCTTGTTGTTATCCTGGTGATAAAAGGTAAATTGCTATCAGCCTTCATGGGTCAAAAGATAGCAATCTCTCAAAGTCCAGTAGCAGGATATAGATGAACTCCGTTTTGGGTATTATTCTATCCGTAGTCCAGTTCGTAGTAAGAGTGAGAGCAACGCCCTTACCTGTAGTAGCAGTCAGAAGGGTTACATCCAAAAAGAGGGACACGTGGTGGGCCGAACCCAGCAGTGAGCCCTCAGAAGGGTTACAACTAAAAGAGAGTGAATTACTAATGACATGGCTTTTTATAAGGATAGCCACGTGACCATGATGATAGAGATGGCTGCTGCTGCTGTGTCGGTGACAGTCCTCTAGGGGCATAAGTCCCGGTTTAGACCGAAGATAATAATATAAAATTTCAATAATACTTGCCTGCCAGAACGAAAGCTCTGAGAAAAAAATGTAAAACAAAATTTATATTTCCATGTTATAGTTTTTAATCAAAATTGATTTATAAAATAAATAATTTTCTTGAAAATATGTAAGCAGTTAATTTTAACTTTAAATCGCAATTATTTCTTTCAAAGCAGATCGCTTCAAATTTTGATCAATTGTAATTTTATTAAAATCTTATATATATTGAAAATATTACAGTACGTCTTTGAAAATTACCTGTAAGTTTCAATCAGTCGTAACAAGTGAAAATTCGGGAACGCGTAAGTAACAAGTGAAATGCTCACACGCACAACATTTTGTAACCTACCTACAATAATCAAGTCCATGAAGATTTAGTAAGCTTAACAGGATATTCAAATTTAAATCGTATATGAACGTTTCGCGTTCCGTATGTTTTAACAAACATGTTCCTTCTGCGGGCCTGATAAAATGCCTTTGCGGGCCGAATCCGGCCTGCAGGCCGTAATTTGGTGAGCTCTGGATTAAACGCATACAGTTCAAACACCGTTTGAGGCTATTTGCATTTTATTCACGGTTATGCATGGATCCATCTTATCTCCTCACCCGCTGGTAAGGATAAGTAGTAGAACAAACAATGATTTTGGGCCTTTATAAGGCAACCAGTGTAGGAGAAGAAAATTGGTAGGTTACAAAATTTGGTGCGTGTGAGCATTTTACTTGTTACTTACGCGTGTGAGCATTTCACTTGTTACTGCGAGGCTACAATTCACATAGCCTTAATACCCTTAGGAAAGGTATGAAACCAATTACTCTCCCTCCAGCTATGGGTAAATGCTAAGACAGACTGGGCTCTTTAACCTTGGTTAGGCAAGCATAGGAAAATGAATACTCTGAATTCAAACCTATTAAACTCCGCTTGGGGTGGTCACTACTAGACTCAATTCTAATTAGTCATCTATTTTACTATTTTTTTTACCGAAACCCCTCAAAAAATTCTAAATCGAAAAACAAGGTGAGAGGCTAGCAAATACATCCTAAAAAATCCGCTTATATTCAATGCATTCGTATAACGGTTATCCTTGTAAAAATGGAATTATGGCACCGAATTCAAATCCGAGCCGAAACTTTTTGCGTTTCATTTTTTGCTAATGCCCCTGGCAGAAACATGGATTCATCTGCTCTACCTCAATCTATGATCAAAACTAAGGCAAAATGGGGCTTTAAGCTTTGGATAGGCTGTCAATCTAGGAGAAAAACACTCAATATTGAAAGCAGCTGTACTCCGCTTAAAATTAGACTTCGGGACACATTTTGCTCGGGGTTGGATAGATACATACATACTCTAAAATAGTATTCTTTAAAAACTAACCCTATCCCCATTTGAGGGGTTTCGGTAAAAAAAAAATTAGTAAAATAGATGACTAATTAGAATTGGGTCTAGTAGTTTCCACCCCAAGCGAAGTTTAATAGGTTTGAATTCAGAGTATTCCTTTTCCTATGCTTGCCTAACCAAGGTTAAAGAGCCCAGTCTGTCTTAGTATTTACCCATAGCTGGAGGGAGAGTAATTAGATTCATACCTTTCGTAAGGGTATTAAGGCTATGTGAATTGTAACCTGGTACAGGATTTGAACTCGGGTCGACGAATCCAGTTCCTACGGCACTAACCATTACAGCCCGGCCTCACGTCGAGTTGAAAGATTTAAAAGAGAAATATCTTGGATTATTTCGTGTTTTGATGTTTTCAGCTGCCGTCAAGACGTGGAAAATGTCTCAGCTAATGATGAACGGCATTTTGCAGGAGGAGTACACAACCTCTATTAGTATCAGCTAATGAAAGGTGAAAACGACAATGTCATCTCGAAGCCCTATTGTAGAATAAGGACTTGGTCACTTTGACCCGGCCTAACCTAACGTAACCTAAATCAATATTTGCATCCACCATTATAATATCTAAAATCAAAGATACAATCTGTAAACTTTAATACAGGGTCGGTCGTAAGTATCATTACATGCCTTACAAAATCAGGTATGACATCTAAATTATGTCTAAACGTTTTTTCTGGGATCTGGTATCAGGATTGTACGATTACGAACTTTAAATGCTGCATGACATGTCCCCCTTTCTTTCAGTAAATACGGTGCGACTATTTTGATATCCGCCTCTTCGTCTCTCTCTGTCTGCCTGTAAAGAGTGTATACTCTCTCACACGCACATGCACACGCACACTGCTAGCCATGAAATCACTCTCTCTCTCTCTGGCTTTCTCTCTCTCTTTCTCCTCTCTCTCTCTCTCTCTCTCTCTCTCACACACACACACGCACACACACACACACGAACACACTATCTTTGTTTCTCTCTATCTATCTCTCTCTCTCTCTCTCTCTCTCTCTATATATATATATTATATATATAATATATATATATATATATATTATAAGCACAGTACGATCCTTCTGACATCTACCTCTCTCTCTCTCTCTCTCTTCTTCTCTCCTCTTCTCTCTCTCTCTCTCTCACTCTGTTCTCTCTCTGTCTATCTCTGTGCGCCTGTAACGTGCAGATACTCTCTCACACTCGCTTACACACACTGCCCATCCTAAAACGTGTTTTCTCCCTCTTTCTCTTTCCACTCTCTCTCTCTCTCTCTCTCTCTCTCTCTCTCTTCTCTCTCTCATACACACACACACACACACACACACACACACACATGAGCGCACAAACTGCTAGCCTTGATATCTCTCTCTGATTTCTCTTTCTCACACTCACACATATATACACTCGCTCTCTATCTCTCGCTCTCTCACACACACATTCTCTCTCTCTTTCTGTCTGTCTGTCTGTCTGTCCTTCTCTCTCTCTCTCTATATATATATATATATACTAAACTATACTATACTATTATTTACTAAATAAACGTCCACTTGCCTGCTATGGCAGGGGCGTGTAATAGTATCATCATTGACAAGGTTAATTTCGCAGGGATTGTTCGCTATGTACCGGCGGCCGAACGGATATGGTCTCTGACTATGCCTGTGAAGTCCCGGTTTCGATTCCTGTCGGAGGGGAGTCGTTAGTATACATCGCTGAAGAGACTTAATAAAGTCGAAACAGTCTGTACGGTGTTCTGCATAGCGAGCCATCCTTTGCGGGATTTACTTGTCAAGATTATTTTCTATAATTATTGAATCTTATTCGATATATGCATTTATAATTGCCTTCAAGCAGAAATATAAATAATATATATATATATATATATCAGCACAGTACGGCCCTTCTGACATTTACTTCTTTGTCTCTTTCTGTCTATCTCTTAGCCTTTAAAGTTCACTTAATCTCTCTCTCTCTCTCTCTCTCTCTCTCTATCTATCTCTCTTTCTCTCTCTCTCACACACACGCGCGCGCACACACACACACACATACCAACATTGAAATAAGTTTATCTCTCTCCCCCTCTCTTTATCTCCACCACTCTCTCTTTCTCTCTTAAATATCGTTATCGAATTTTCTATTGTCATTTATAATGACATCTGCCGATTAGTCAGTTTTCTTGATTTTATGAATTATATTTTTCTTCCAAATAAATTCGGAGCGTTTATTGACTTTATTGACATAGACGTATCTGAATGTCGGGTGTACCTCAAATTTTAGCTCGCAACACAAAGCGAAAAACCGATCGAGTGGCAGCTCGTAACTTGGAAAACTCGTAAGCTGGAGCACTCGTATGTATATTAGATGCGCAGATAATATAATTTAACACTGTTTGGCTCAGAGAATCTTGATACCTGACAATGGAAAGAGAGATTCCGCTTGAACTAAAACTGTGGAAGTGGACATAAAACTCAAATGACACGTTGTCTTAAGAGCATTTACAGGATTCGAATGAGCTCTTATATCTCCGTAATTGTAGACAAATTGTCGGACAAAGAAGACAAACACACAATGGAAATTTAATACATGTATTGACAAATAATACAAGAACTTGTTGCAAATTTTATTGGTATTTGCTACTAGACTTATCTGAGTTAAGTAATGTTCTTGTAGTAACTTGGAAAACTAGTAAGTTGGAGCACTCGTATATATATTAGATGCGCAGATAATATAATTTAACACTGTTTGGCTCTGAGAATCTTGATAGCTGACAATGGAAAGAGAGACTCCTCTTGAACTAAAACTGTGGAAGTGGACATAAAACTCAAATGACACGTTGTCTTAAGAGTATTTACGGGATTTGAAGGAGCTCTTATATTGAAGATGTTTTGTTTTATTCCTTCTTGATAGTATTCAATTTTTTTTAAGCTCATTTTTTAAAACTCATTTTTGATGTATTCAACCTATAGATAGAATCCTAACATGTACTACCACTCCGGGTCAGACGAGTCATGGGAGTAATGGCGATGAAGGGGTACTCTACGCTTCCCAGAGCTCCAAAACTAGAACTTCTCCATTAGACGCAGTTTAACGTCATACCCAGGACAAAACACACTGTTTGCTAAAAAGAATGCAAATTAGTAGACCAATTATATTTGTAGGCAAATTGTCGGCCAAAGAAGATAAACACACAATGGAAATTTAATACATTTTTTTGACATAATACAAGAAATTGTTTCAAATTTTATTGGTATTTGCTACAGGACTTATCTGAGTTAAGTAATGTTCTTGGAGTAGTGGTAATAACAGCGGTATTCTGTTGCTTGTTGAAAAGTTGATAGGACGTTTCTTCGGAAGTTTCTCGTTCTTCCTCGTAACCGGTTTGGTGATAAGTAATGGGGGATGCTATTTTAGAAGCTTCTCGCCCTGGTAAGAGTTCTCTTAAATGACGGTTAATGGACCCTTTTCAAGTAGACTATTTGGTCTTGGTGCCTTCTGTAGTGTGCTATTGTGGCAGCCTTGTAGTCTGCGGACATAATGCCTTCGAAAGTGTGCTGTGAAAATATGCCTCCGTCCAGGTCAACGGTCCTTAGAAGTAAGCCCTGTTTTGGGGCTAAGTGATAAGTGAAGTTTAGGGACCGCTATTTATGTGACTACACTCAGTGAGTGCTCCGTGATAAGTAAAGTTGTTTGGTTTTGGCGCCAACATACGATGTTGGCGATTCGCCTCCTAGCGGCAGGGGGAGATAATTAACTATGGAATTTCCAATAGTCTGTAGACCAGAAGTGTTACGTTTTTAAGGGCCATTCTTTGGCCTTAAAGCAGAAGCGCTTATCAAGTGGAATTGGATCCTTCATAAAGAGTCCCTCGACAATAAATCTTTTGATTACTCTGGTAAAGAGTTCTCAGTTACTGGTATAGAGTCCTTCGATAATGAATCCTTTGGTTACTCTGGTAAAGAGTTCTCAGTTACTGTTATAGAGACATTCGATAAGGAATCCTTTGTTTACTCTGGTAATCGTATAAATCCTTCCTGAGTATTGGTAAAGGTTCTTACACGCAGTATGTTTTGTAATTGGCTACATGAGTCAATCAAGTGATCTTGGCAAGTCTATAATCCAGGTGGGTAATTAGGGTACATCTTATATCAGAATACTTCCAACAAGATGAAATATACAAGTCAACAACAGGAGAGTCTAATGAACATTGTGTGTGCCAGGAAGTCAGTTTGGAATAACAGTGGACGGATAGTGCAGAATGTATGTATGAGGGAAAATACGGGGGTGAGTAAAAAAGTAATGACATTTTGTTTAGTACAGGTATAATTACCAATACGGGAACATGTATAATACATCAAAATGAAGCTGGCTCTCTGTGGATCACATGCCTGCTATTCACCAGCATTTTGAGTAAGGGTCCATACTGTTTACATCCGGGTTACTGCCAACAACATTTCATCGACGAGGAGGTAGCGAGTTCAAATATCCGTGGCCACTCGCCACACTCCTCCCCTCGCACAGGCCAAACATATCCGGACCCATTTTGTTTCTGAGGGTTGGGAATCTGCTCGACCACAGTTCTGCTACAAATGTAAAAGTTTTCGACATGTTGACTTCATGTCTACGCTACAATTACTTATATATATATATATATATATAATATATATATATATATATATATATATATATATATAATATATATATATGGGGGTATGTGTGTGTGTGTGTTGAAAATATAAACAAAGAAAGTAAAGAAATATCAAAATATCTTGCCATGATGACGGTCGAGTTTCTGTATACTTAAAATATTTCAAAATATTTTTTCTATTATTATTTTAATTTGTATTTAAAATGATAATTAATAAAATACTGTGTGTACAAGAACAATCTCTCGGTCGAAACACGTGTCAGCACACCAATAAACAATTTTTATCCACTCAACATTCCGTTATTTAGTTTTTTTTTTCATCATATTGTCGGATTCACTTCTATTTTTCAACTTACATATATATACATATGTGTGTGTGTGTATGCATATATATGTAGAGAGAGTGACAGATAGACAGACACACATACGCACACATACACATAGACTGAGAGACAAGGAGAGATAGGCTGCCCTGTCGGCACCGACTGCACCTCTGCAGAGGGGTAAGGCTCCCCCAATGGGGCCACCTGTTGGCCGTAGGTGGCGACCCGTGATGCTTAAGTATAGAAACCAGGTGGATGAGCAGTCCATGACTTGCAATATTCCACTTTAGGCTTTTCTTGGGCTAGACAGGCGGTCGGAGAGGCCCCCTCCAATCAATCGGCTGGTCACGTCAAGCCCTAGCACCTATATGATTGCCCAAACCCTATTGCTCTTATGGCAACCCCCAATCCTTCTCATCATATGGGGGCTTGAAGGCGGTGTCTGAGGGTCTACATGTCCTGGGAATGACGTTAAACTCTATCTGAAGTACCAGTTCTGGAGGTTTGGGGAATGTGGAGCACCCCTTCATTACCATTGCTCCCTGGTCCACTCTGACCCGGAGTGGTATTACCTGTTAGGGTCCCATCTATGGGTTGAACAGAAAAACATGTTTATAAACAAACCGTATTATGCATTAAGAAAGAATTTATTCCACAAATTTGTCAGCATTAAATGACCCACTGAAGTTGATATGCCGCAAAACAAAACAAAACAAACCAAAAGATGGATAGAGGTAAATTGTCACAATTGTAAATTATTAATTTAATTCATGACTATGCAATTTGCCATAAAAACGGAAGGACACAGTCATTACTCTCAGAACCACATAAACCTAACATAATCATTGCTTAACTTCACGCCCTTGGTTAGTATGCGTGGTAGCAGTTAAGCAGGGGACTATCAAATCTCTGTGCAGCACCAACTGAAGTCAAGCATTTA
>CM042164.1:32315506-32340506 GCA_023376005.1 Doryteuthis pealeii
ATTATATATTATAAATATATATATGGAGAGAGAGAGATCATCACACACATACCCCCATACATACATACACACACATACACACTCACACAAACACACACATACACATTTTATATATATATATATATATATATATATATATATATATATATATATATATAAACAGATATCATTTTGATGGAAATATGTAGTCAGAATGATATATTATATATATATATATATATATATATAATATATATATATATGGCGAAATGTAGACAAATACGGGTTAGCAGTAGTTGTTGCCGTGGTGATCGTGTGTGTTGGGTCATCTAGTGTATGTGGTGGAAGTGCGGATCGTCAATGATGGTCCATAGTAGACGTTGGGTCTAGTGGCATGTGGGGTTAGAGAGGTTGGGTCGTCGGTAGATAGGAAGTGCTGATAGTGAGCGTAGGACCAAGGAGTAGTTGTAAGGGGAATTTTATTTACTTATGTGTTCATTTATGTATTTATGTATTCATTTATTCATTTTTATGTTTTGTTGTAGTTGTTTGTCGTTCTATATCTATTAAGGATTGCTTTGCCAAGATGGGAAGAGATGTTAAAATACTGTAGGTCTGCCTTTTTTAACATCTCTTCACATTTTAGTAAAGCAGTCATTAATATCTATCTATCTATTTCATCCTGTTTATATCGATCTATCTATCAAACACCACACGAGAAAACAGCTGTACGCCCACTGGCCCCGTACCAGACAGACCATCCGAGTAAGACGTACAAGACACACTAGGCGCTACTGGAGATGCAAGAAAGAACTCATAAGTGACGTTCTCCTCTGAGCCGCCCAACAAAGACACGCATTGACCAGCTCTGCGTGAATCCGGAATCCTGTGCGGAAGACCTCCCGAGGGCGATGAACGATTGAGACAGTTAGCAAGAGATTGTCATGGATACCCGTGCTGCTTGCGTGTGATGATTTTTATAATAACCGGTCATTGTAGCGTAATTATTATGGTCTACGGGGAATTCGGGAATTAAAAAATAAAACGGTAATCGGATTTCTGGAGAAAGAGAAGAAAAAGAAATGAGAGCAAAGGTTAAAGTTTGTAAGAGTAAACACACAACGGGGTTGTTCAGTTATTTTAGTATATAAGGTGTGTCATAGATCCCGTCTATACTTATAGACTGGCCAAGGTCACGTGATTGACTCTTCTAACCAATCACTGACAGTACTACTGGCCTGATAAGATACTTAACCCCCCCCCCATAATAGTCACACATCAAATACATTCTTTGACGACGGACACACATAGGATTGCCAGATCTTTACCAATACTCACGAAGGACTTATACGATTGCTAGTAACTCATGACACTTTAGTAACCAAAGGATTCACACAGTCGACCGACCCTTTATCAAGGATGCCACCAGATAAGTGCTTCTGCTATAAGGCCAAGCAATGGCCCTTAAAAACTTAACAGGGGTGCCCGCAATGACCCCGGAAATAGATTTAAAAATAAAAACGGAAGTTTCAGGTTTTGATCGGAAACGGACGTGACGCCGGGACGAGAAACGGAAGGCGAGAAAAATCTTTATTTTTCAGCTGGGCTCTGGTGGGAGTCAGATGTGGCTCCCGGTTTCCCGTATGGGTTTCGGGTAATAGTACAGAACATGATACTATGTTAGAAGATAGAATAATTTGACCAAACCCTCTATCTCTTTCTCTCTATCTTTCCTTCTCTCTGAAAAAGAACCCACGAGCCTGAAAGGAATAAACAACCCGTTGTGACTATAAACCTTGGGTATGTTGTTTCGGAACTAACGACTATTACTACTACTAACGACGACTACTACTACAACTTGAATTTGGCCCTATGTAACACTAATTCTAAAGAAGTGCAATAATATAGAAATAACATTATACAAGCTGCCAAAGGCGTTCGGTGTGGTCAGCCAGCAGGACAATGTATAGTGAACTAGCAAAGAAAGCGGAGGTGCTTGTGCAACATTGTCGTAGCAAATGGGATCGACAACCCGATTTCTATTTCGGGACGAAGATATTTGCCTTTGCACACCAAGCCAATACAATTGGGAAAGCATGAACCACTCTCTGTAGCTATGGATATATAGTAAGGAAGGCTGATTTCTTAGCCTTGGGTAGGCAACCAGTCTAGGGGAAAGAACAATCTGAATTCAAACCAACATTGATCTTGTGTCAAATGGTGGACTGACGGACTGGTTGGGTAATTACATATCCGTAAAAGTTCAGGTGGGAGACAGAAAACCGAAATTAGAAAAATAATGGGTGTTATTTTATGTTAGTAATTCAATTTATAGAAGTTGTTGCTATATATATATATATATATATATATATATATATATATATATATATATATATATATATATCCCTATCTCTCTCTCTCTCTCTCTCTCTCTTTATATATAATATATATATATATATATATCCCTATCTATCTATCTATCTCTCTCTCTCTCTTTCTATATATATATATTATATATATATATATATATATATAATATATATATATATATGTATGTATGTATGTATGTATATATATATAAAGTTAAGTCGACGGGGCGGCCTAAAGTCGGTATCAGCCAGTCAGCGAGGGAGTCTATCCCCTTTTCACTAGCGCTAGACCAAGGAGATTGTTTTTTAGCATCTGAGGTGGAGCCCCACACCTACCATCAGCTCATTACTTTACCGCACAGATCCCTGTGCTACTCATACGCTGAGTTGGCGAGGACCGGTATCGAACTAGGAACCTTGTGGTTTCTAGCCGAATATATATAAGTATTTGCGTATGCTTCTAGATTATTTATTTAAGAATTAATGGAAAAAATTAAAGAATTAATTAAATAAAAAATGAATAGAACGAATGGAATAAATAAACCTTTGGAAAAGATTTGTTCATTTATTCCATTTATTTCATTCATTTTTTATTTCATTCATTTTTTATTTCATTCATTTTTTTCCATTAATTCCTAACTATATACATATTTGTGTGTGTGTGTGTGTGTGTGTGTTAAAATTACTTTAGCAGTGTATTCAAATTAAAAGTAATTTAGAACAATAATACATATATACAATGAAATATGATATTTGATATATTTTAATTAACGTGATAGAAATATTCTAAGTGAATTTTTGTTGTGTGTTTGAGTGCCAAAACATACCAGTACCAGTATTGAAATGATATCTAATTATATTGATTTCGAAAGTTGTGTTCTAAATAGCAATATATTTTACTTCCATTCATTGACTACCGATTCTTCTCAAAATGATTTTAATTATCTATTATATAGATATATCACAAGCATTAGCTCAGTTTTATTGATAGGGCACAAGTTTGGGACACTTTTTGAGGATAAGATTTACAATAAAGTTAACTCATTATACAGTGCCAAAAGGATGCTACATAATAATAATAATAATAATAATAATAATAATAATAATAATAATAATAATTAATAACCATGCACAATGCTCTCCACCCTAGAGACGATAGAGATAGATTATATGTGTCAAGAAAGGATGGGGGAAGAGGTCTTGCCAACGTAGAGGACTGCGTAGAAATAACAATCGAACAACTCGAAGACTACACAAAAAAGAGCAAAGACAGATTACTTATGGCGGCCAACAATAGTAGAAGTGACAGATGGACAAACAGAAAAATAACAAAAACTAGAAAACAAAAATGGGAAGAAAAACAATCATATGGACACTTCAAACGACAAATCGGTAAGGTTGCACATGAAAAAATCTGGACGTGGTTAAGAAAAGGACACCTTAAAAGAGAAACTGAATCACTAATAATTGCTGCACAGAATAATGCCATAAGGACAAAATATATCAAAGCAAAACTTGATAAGACCCAACAAAATAGTAAATGTAGACTATGCGGTAATAGAGATGAGACCGTAAACCATGTACTATGCGAATGTAGCAAACTAGCACAACGGGAGTATAAAACTAGACACGACTGGGTTGGGAAGGTGATCAACTGGAAATAATGCAAAATATTAAATTTTGACCATACAACAAAATGGTATATGCATAAACCAGAATCTGTTCGTGAGAACGAAAGGCATACAATTCTCTGGGACCTTGAAATAAAAACGGATCACCTTACCCCAACAAGAAGACCAGACTTAGTGTTGATTAGCAAAAAAGAAAGAACTTGTCAACTGGTGGATTTTGCAGTTCCAGCAGATCACAGGGTGAAGCTAAAGGAAAATGAAAAAATTGACAAATACCTGGACCTTGCCAGAGAACTGAAAAAGTTATGGTATATGAAAGTCAAAGTTATACCAATTGTAGTTGGTTCTCTTGTAACGATCCCAAAGCGATTGGAAAAGGGATTGGAAAATCTGGGCATCAGAGGAAAGATTGAGACCATTCAGAATACTGCACTGCTGCAATCTGCTAGAATACTTAGAAGAGTCCTGGAGACCTGAGTAGACTTGCTGTCACTCAGACTCAAGTGAAAGACCATCAGCTAAGGCTGATGTAAAAATTCAAAAGGAATGAATAATAATAATAATAATAATAATAATAATAATAATAATAATAATAATAATAATAATAATATGGCGACCAACAATAGTAGAAACGGCAGATGGACAAACAGAAGAACGACAAAGACTAGAAAACAAAAATGGGAAGAAAAACAATTATATGGACGCTTCAAACGACAAATAGATGAGGTTGCACATCAAAAGACTTGGACATGGTTAAGAAAGGGAAACCTCAAAAGAGAAACAGAATCACTTATAATTGCTGCACAAAATAATGCCATAAGGACAAACTACATCAAAGCGAAAATTGATAAGACCCAACAAAATAGTAAATGTAGACTTTGCGGTAAATAGAGATGAGACTGTTAACCATATACTCTGCGAATGTAGCAAACTAGCACAACGAGAATACAAAACTAGACACGACTGGGTTGGGAAGGTGATCCACTGGGATTATGCAAGAAATTAAATTTTGACCACACAACAAAATGGTATATGCATAAACCAGAATCTGTTTTGAGAACGAAACGCAAAATTCTCTGGGACTTTGAAATTAAAACGGATCACCTTATCCCAGCAAGAAGACCAGACCTAGTGTTGATTAACAAAAAAGAAAGAACTTGTCAACTGGTGGATTTTGCAGTGCCAGCGGATCACAGGGTGAAGTTAAAGGAAAATGAAAAAATTGACAAATATCTGGACCTTGCCAGAGAACTGAAAAAGTTATGGAATATGAAAGTGAAAGTTATACCAATTGTAGTTGGTGCACTTGGAACAGTCCCAAAAGCATTAGAAAAGGGTTTGGAAAGTTTGGATATCAGAGGAAGGATTGAAACCATTCAGAACACTGCACTGCTGCAATCTGCCAGAATACTCAGAAGAGTCCTGGAGACCTGAGGAGACTTGCTGTCACTCAGACTCCAGTGAAAGACCATCAGCTAACACTGATGTGAAAACTCAAAAGGAGTAAATAATAATAATGGTAGTTGGTGCACTTGGAACGGTCCCAAAAAGATTGGAAAAAAGTTTGGAAAATCTGGAAATCTGAGGGAGAATCGAGATCATCCTGCATACTGCACTGCTGCAATCTGCCAGAATATTCAGAAGAGTCCTGGAGACCTGAGGAGAGTTGTTGTCACTCCAGTGTGACTCCAGTGAAAGGCCATCAGCTAACGCTGATGTGAAAAACTCAAAAGGAGTGAATAATAATAACACTAAATGTAACAGTGCCGTGGTAAAATATATTCGTTTTATTGATTTTTGCTGAACTTCCTTGGGAAACATCTATCTGAAAATTATATTTAATTAGTGGACAACAAGTTAAAATGATGGTAGAATGTCTCTGAAAATTTGCATTCTCAGGACGATTATATCCAACCAATCTGCAAAAGATAAATGATGAGCAAGGAGAATGATTCTGCCAAGATATGTTCGGAGATGTAAAATTAATACCAAGGGAGTTTTAACCAACATAAGTTTTTTAAAGCCAGTGACCAACACCTACAACAAGCACAGGAGTAAATGTTTCAAACACTTTTAAGTGCAACTGGCCAATGCTTAAGTTGAATATATTGAGAGAGCATGTTGTATTGATTAAAAAGGGTCTTTTTTCCTATTGAAAATCGTGTTTTAAACTCATGTAATATGATGAATAATATAAGAATATGAGGTTATTTCCTATAAGTCTAACATAAACAAATGGGAACCACTCTTGACTGATAAAATGTAAGTAAAAAGTAAAGTAAATCGACGGGGCGGCCTAATGTCGGTATCAGCCAGTCAGCGAGGGAGTCTATCCCCTTTTCAATAGCGCTAGACCAAGGAGATTGTTTTAGCGTCTGAGGTGGAGCGCCACACCTACCATAAGCTCCTTACTTTACCGCACAGATCCCTATGCTACTCATACGCTGAGTTGGCGGGGACCAGTATCGAACTAGGAACCTTGTGGTTTCTAGCCGAACGCTCTACCGACTGAGCTAACCCGGCCCCTTTATAAATGTAAAGAATGCTAAATATCGTTGATAGAGTATGTACATGACTGATAAAGTATTAATTTATTTTTCCATTAAACTAACCCTAAACCCTAACCCTAACCCCGTCATCTTTTTTGCTAGTAGATCAATAAATAAATAAATAAATTATCAGTCAAGAGTGGTTCCCCTTTATTGATGGTAGACTTATAGGAAATAATCGAATATGATTCAATTAGATTTTTTACTGGGTTGTGTACTAAAGTTTTCTTGAAGTTTTCATTTACAATGATACCTTGACATCATTGGCATCACACTAAAACACAATCAGTTATGAGGGTCTAGTACTGGAATACCTGTGAGTATGGAACCGATTCTTGTCAAACCTTGTTGTTTAACTCAGAAGCGTTCTTGTAATCGGGAGTCTTCGAGGAACTTCGAAATGAAACCTTTATTTGATCCATTGGAATAGATTGTTCTCATTCCGTTAACCATAACCGGAAACAAGTTTTAAGCTATGTTATTTTTGGCTGTTGTCAGGATTGAACCTGAAACCACCAGATGATTTTCACTTGGACCTGTATAAACCTTACATCTGTTGCGTCACATAGGCTGAAATGTTGTGTATATAACAATAAAGATAAGAACCACAGTCCGAGGAATTTGAATAATATAAAGTGCCAAGCCTCATTTTTTAAAATTCAAACAATTAAAAAAAATATATGTTTAAGATAAAGTTTAAAATGATTTTCCAAAAATGTTTCCTTTTAGAAAGGCTAATGAAACTAAATAAGAATGTAGATAAAATCATTTGAAACAGAGGGGAGTATCATTGAAAAATAGAACACCTGAAACTTAATCTTCCATCGCTCCCATCTTTCATTGCTAATTTTTTTCTAATAATGCTAATAAGTTTGAAGTGTTTCCTTGTTTAAAATGATTGTGAAAATTATGTATTGTACTGCAAATCATTGGTGTAATAATACCCTAACATCGGTTGGGACACCGTCAAACCAAATAACCAACCAAAAAATAAAAATTCCTTAATATTTATAAAAGGTGCACGTGTTTTTTGACTGCTACATTTTTTTTATATATTAACTAATTCTATTTGCTGTAGAGTCTGGTCTGAAATAATAACTTTTACTTTTATAATTTAACACAAAAATAATAAAAGCCTGCAATGTTTGCTTTAAAAGAAAATTAACTTACATATACATTGTTATTTTATTTATATATAGGCGCATGATATTGTATATTCAATCAGGGAGGAGAAAACCGGAAAGAAAATATTCATGAATTTAAATGTCGTGAAACAGCCAACTTGAAAAAAAAAAAAACATATCTATCAAACTTATTTACCAATAATATTTTTTCTTATACAGACTAATTCTAAATCGCAGTCCAACCTGTCGACAGGACTAAGGATACACCGACTGTATCCGCTAAGGATTTCTCTTCGAACTCCTTTCTTTCACAATGTATTTCCCCCCCCCCTTACACTGCATATCCTCTCTAACTCTCACCCCTTTTGATTTTCTTTCCCTCCCTTTCCAATGATTTCCTCCGGACGACTCAACATTTTTGATCACAAACGCTATCACACCCACTTGACTTCTTCCTCTAATCCACCCCTCTCCCATCCACTTTCCCTTCTATAAAACACTTGTATGATGCCTTAATGATCAATTAAACGGCTGATGATGCTGAGCTTAAGGCTTAACGAAATATATCACCTACATACGCTTGTCTGAGTTTTGTTACTGGGTTCCACATATTTCTACTACTACTACTACTACTACTACACACACACACACATACACACACACACACACACACATATATATATATATATATATATATATATATAATATAATATATATATATATATATATATATGTAACAACATTCTTAGTCATTATAATTTATGCAACATGCCTAAAATAAAATAAAATAAAATCACCTAAAGGACATGACTCTAAAAAGCATTCGGTGATGAGTCAAGTCTGGGGAGAACATCACATTTTCGTTGCCATTACTGCCAGGTCCACTCTGCTCCGAAGCAGAAATAGATGTTACGGTCCTATTTGTGGCAGAAATAACATTGTCTGAGAATTATTTGTTTTAGAAATGCTTGAAACAATATACCTGTGTGCAAGGTAACTTATATTAAGAATAGTTATTCAGAGCTTCAATTGGTTAAACAATTGTTATTAATTATTTGAAACCAGATATCTATTCACACGCAGGATACAGCACAATTTTTACGTGAAGTAAAACTGAGTTGAATTCAGAGTGTTCCTTCTATCTTGGTTGCTTCATCACAGCTAGAGAACCCTTGATTTACTATTTATCCATAGCTGGGGGAAAAAGATACCTATTCGTGTCTTTTCCAGCGTATTAGCGTGAAATTAAATGCAAACAACCTCGCCCGGTATTTGAACTCGTCTCGCCAAGACAATTTCCTTACCATGATAATCATAACACACAACCGCCTTCAAAATCCTATAAATTCTTGAAGTATTGAAACCATATGTAGTAGGCCAAGTAACCTATTGTTGGTATCAGCCAAACAGCGATGGAGTCTATCTCCGTTTCACTAACGCTAGACCACGGAGATTCGTTTTGCATCTGAGCTGGAATATCACACCTACCGATAGTTGCATATTCATATTAAATATGAATAGGTACTCAAACCCAAACCATTGCTTGCAAAGAGACGGACTTCGGTATTAAAAGAAGGGTTAATATGGCATAGCACTAACTCATTAAACAACTATTGCAATCTAGCCCTGTCGGCTGTGGCTGTAGAATACGCTGAATGAACCTATGCAGAGGGGTAAAATACCCCCAAAGGGGTCATCTGTTTGCAAATCCACATCCCTTCCTATGATATATGTGCTGGTCGGCTGTGGGTGAGCGTCTTAGTGCCCTGGGTATGACATTAAACGACATGAAATAGTGAAGTTGCAATCCGGAGCTCTGGCGAATGTGGAGTACCTCTTCATCATCATTACTCCCAGGTCCAATTTTGACTCGGAGTGGTAATAGCTGTTAGGGTCCTATCTATGGGTTAAATAGATTTTTAAAAAATGAGAATTTCAAAAAATGTGTTTTAAAAAATTGAGTTCCCCCCAAAAAATTAAAAATAAATGAATACCCAACTAGAATGAATAAGCAAAACGTCTTCGGCATAAAATAACCCAACAAGGGTTGACATGCCGTAAATCATCATTACTCCCAGGTCCAATTTGATCGGAGTGGTAATAGTTGTTAGGGTCCCATCTATGGGTTAAATAGATTTAAAAAATGAGAATTTCAAAAAATGTGTTTTAAAAAATTGAGTTCGAAAAAATTTTTTTTTTTTTAAATTAATAACCATCTAGAATGAATAAGCAAAACGTCTTCGGCATAAAATAACCCAACAAGGGTTGACATGCCGTAAATTCCAACCAACCCAGCAATACATAAAAATATGTGCAACTTAATGTAAACTCATCTATCTATCCAACCAACCAACCAACCAACCAACCCACGAATATAATCACACTAATCTGCGCTATAATAAAAGAAATGTTTTGTCGATTAAAGACCTATTGATAATGATGTCTAGACAGTAGATTTCAGTTAACAATTCGCATGCATAGACAGATCTTGCCTGCCTAAACCAGGTGCTCTTGTTAGTTCGCAGGTCCTGTTTTGGGGTTTAAAATACCGCCGCTTATCAGGTATGGCTTTTATCTTGTTCGGTTAAATCTATCTGGAAGGCCGATATCTTGCCAGCTCCAACAATTGTGCATATCTTGGGCCAACTTTTGACATCCAGACATTATATGGGAAATTGATTTTCTTTTCTCCTGCGGCATCATCTGAGTTTATCACCGAAAAGACTTCTGATGTGAGGTTATGCCAGTTGTAAAAGAATGCGAAATGATTAATTGATAACCAGCGATATGGGCTTGAAATTCCCGCAAGATTAGAAATATAGCAGGTGGCCTTTTTAAAGTCGATTAGCGGCGAGCGCGAACGCCAACATCCGCATGTAAAACAAAGACAAGAAGAAGAAAAAAACAACGAACATTACTGATGTTTTCTCATAATAGAAATTGATTCGACGCTCCACAAGGACAAAATATGACACAAGGTCATATTTTATTGAGCGATCTGCAAATGTATATATTTCATTTCTGAATTCGATTTTTAACTAATAATTTCATAAAAAGTTGTTATATGCTGTATAAGAATATACACAGACCGAAAATAAAAAATACAATACCCGGATGGACGAAATGGTATATTGCCAGCGTACAGCATAGGTGTGATCAAAAGTATTGCTCTTGTGACAAACCCCAACACATTTTAACATATATGTATTATTGTCATCGTTATGACGTTAAACTGCATATCGTGGTGAGGTCCCTGTTCTGGAGCTCTGGGGAGTGGGGAGTATGCTGACTATTCTCTGCTGGGGGGGGGGTAAGAATCTCCCAAAAAGGGGTGTTCAGTGCATGGCACTACACTGCATGCGATTATGAGGATTCCATTCTGATGTATCATTCCAATTCCATTACTCCCAGAGCCACACTTACCGGAGTGGTAGCACCTGTTAGGGTCCCATCTATGGGTTAAATAGATAAAAACGTGTTTAAGAAGAGCCAAAAGAGAGAAACGAACATTACTGAGGTTTTCTAATAATGAACTCCATCCTCGGATGAATTTTCGTGCTAAACCCGCGGTACTCTTTTTAGGGTTTGGGGTTACCATTGTACAGGATATAGAGTTGACTTACTTTAATGCACTTTGATTAAGTTCATCCTTAGTCCTAATAGCGGCGATAGAATTAAACATCAAAGACTAAAATTAAGAATAAACGTTTCTCATCGTATAGTGATCATCATGCTTAAAGTCTTGGAACATTTAGTTGCAATTTATCTTATGTAGTCGCAATTATAAACGATCTCTCTCTCTCTCTCTCTCTCTCTCTCTTCTCTCTCTCTCTCTCTCTCTCTCTCTCTCTCTCTCTCTCTCTCTCTGTATATACATACATACATACATACATACATACAGGGTGCGACATAAGTAACGCCCTTTTTAATTTCACATCTTATAATGTATATCTTTTAAATTATTTTCTTTAATTAATTTACTAAATCTTCATTCTTTCAGATATTTCATACAATCATGAGATCAACAAAGGTGTATTGAAAGACCAGGTTTACAATCTTAAGCCGAAAACAATTCCAGAATTAAAGAATGCAATTTCAGATAAATTTCATGAAATTACCATTGAAATGTGTCAAAAAGTTTGTAAAAGTGTTGCTGGTAGAGTTCAGAATTGTATGGAACATAAAGGGGAACATTTTGAACATTTCAAATAAATAACTAAATTCTAAAACTTTATATATTTTGTAACCTTTTTTTTTCTTAAATTTGGTTTGATTTCGTTTGTATTGAACATTATTAAACCGAATAAGCATTATATCAATTGTGTTAATATATCATATTAATCCATTAATCTGTGCCAATACATTTATGTTCGAAAAAATAAAGGATAATCAAAAAGGCTTTAATTTTGTTCCACTTAAACAAAGGGCGTTACTAATGTCACGCCCTATATATATATATATATATATATATATATATATATATATATATATATATATATATATATATGCTCAGCATGGGTATGAGTACGTGGATGCGTGCCGTCATGCCGGGAAGGCGTGACTCCGAGAGGTAACCGTGTCCTCTATTATGTTGGGGATACAGCTATACGGCACATCAGGTTATAGTAGTGGCGCATTTATCATTGCCAAGTTGACTTGTGTTACGTGGCCGGTGGCCTAGGGGTAGAATCTCCGACTCTGCGTTCTGGGTTCTCCGATTCGATCTCTGTTGGGGGGAGATCGTAGGTATACATTGCTGAGATACCTAATTATGTTGAAACAGGAGTACAGTGTTCCACACGTCACACGCGGTATTCGCCAAGTTTGTTTGTCATGATTATTTTAATATATATATATATATATATATATATATATATATATATATATATATATATATGTTGGGTTCAAAGTTATAAAATCAATCATAATTGTTGGTTGAACAAAACAACTCCGACCAAGAGGATGAAATGTAACAATGGACTTTAATATAAGCACATGGAGAAGATTCATATAACAGAAAAACAAAGATAAAATAAAGAACACATTCATGAATAGAGATACAATAAGGAGGTATACAAGAGATACCTAAATGTACATATAGAAGTAATGAAGAGTCCATAAAGCAACGTCACTTACTAAGGTTGTGATGGGGTCTGAATCCCCCACACAAGAAGCGTGTAGACATAAATGTCTAACCCAGGTTTGTCAAGTCCCGGAGAAGAAAGAGAATTCGAATCTGGAGCTTGCCTGCTTAAATAGCAAAACACCTAGAGGTCGATACTCGAAATACAAGGGAAGATAACTCGTCCAACTTAATTGGATATACATATATATGTGTGTGTGTGTGTGTGTGTGTGTGGCAGGTGGCCGTATGTTTTCTCGTGTGGTGTTGATTCCACGTCTTGTTCGGGATCACCCGCAGCATTCATGTGCAGCTTCCATCTAGGGTATTCTCTAGTCATTTCGTTAGGGTCCAGGTGGTGCCACCTGCCACATATCACCCAAACCATCCGAGTAAGACAGACAAGACACGCGGGACATTGCTGGAAAAGCAAGGACGAACTCATAAGCAACATCCTCCTGTGAAAGGCAGCACATGGGCACGCCAGTGTGGGCCGACCAGCAAAGACGTACATTGAGCAGTTCTGTATGGATTACAGGACACTGCATAGAGGACCTCCCGAGAATGATGAGTGACAGGGGCGGATGGAGAGAGATTGTCATGGATATCCGTGCTAAGAGCTCGACATGATGATTATGATGATATATATATATATATATATATATATATATAATAACAATATTAATAATATATATATATATATATATATATATATATATATAAACACATTTTTTTTTGTGATGAAACAAAGAAAATACAGTGCTCAATCACAAATTGTGAGAGCTAATATTTATTTAATTTGCTGAGTTTTTATAGTCCAGAATGTGACATTGAGTAAAGATCTTCAGCAAACACCATGGGATCTAACTCAACGACCTGATCATTGCCCCTTGGCATGAAACCTGGGTAGCTGTTTATAATAAACATTGATCTATAAAAACTCAGCAAATTAAGTATATATATATATATATATATATATATATATATATATTGTTAATATAGTATAGTATATTTATAATTTATATTTCGAAGTAAAGAGTGCTAAATATCCTTGATAGAGTATACATATCTAAATTTGGATAGCATGGACATGAATTCAAACGGTGCTTGGTAAATGACAGGTACTCTAACTTATATATGTATACACAATGAAGAAGAAAAAAATCTGAAATCTTATGTACTAATGGAAAACTAATTTGACTTCAGTATAAAGTAAAGACCTAAGATTCTTTCTCTGGATCAAGTAATTAGTGCCGAGTAATAAAGAGAAAAAAAAACATCATAGCTATTACGTTTTTATTTCTTTATAAAACGACACATTAAGAAAAGAAGAAAAAAAACAATCTAAAACAAAATAGGGTCTTTATCATTTGCCTCATTAAGAGATCTGTTTTCAGTGCAAAAGTGGACGAGAATAACGCACAAGCTCTCGGCAAATGAGATTCTAATTATCTAATATTATTGATATTCCCGTCATTCTTAATCTGAAATGTGTTTTTTGTATTTTTAGACCCCAGTCATTAATAGTGTATTATTTATATTTATATTGTACTAATACATTCAGTCTAAAAAAAAATACTTATTTCATCATTTGAATCGTCTGGACTTATTCATTAACACTACAAATGTCCATTATCCTAATTAATGACAAGTGTTCAGTATATTTTATAACTGTTCGATTATTTTAGACCTTATGCTTTCGGCGCTAATCTTGTCGACATCGGAAATCTTTAATGTTATCAACGAAAACTTTCTAAGTTAGTCTAGTCAATGATATTTCGCATATATATATATATATATATATATATATATATATATATATATATATATATATATATATGGTTAAACTTGCAAATTGTCGTCAAAATTAAAACGGAAACTTATTTGGTGATCCATGTCACTTTAACTACAGTTTATGAATGAACTTTTCTGCGAATTGAGTTTAGGGGTTTGGGGATTATGGTTGTTTTTAATTACGTATTGCCTAAAAAAACAAAAAACCCTAAAATTACTATACATTTAATGTTGAAAAATATCTTTTTTTAAACCAAGTTTAATTGAAATTATACATTGCAATATTAACACACACAACTAAGACTAATGTGTCTACAGTTGGATTCAATAATTAATTTCAATGGTTAAGTAAATGTATAGTAATTTGTTGTTTTTTTGTAGGTGCTTTTTAAGCAATACGTAATTAAAAACAACCTTAATCCCCAAACCCCTAAACCCAATTCGCCACAAAAGTTAATTCATACACTGTAGTTAAACTGTCATGGAGCACCACCAAATAAGTTTCCGTTTTAATTTTGACGGCGATTTGCGAGTTTAACCATATATATATATATATGGTAGAAATGTGAGGAGGTTAATCCGACAGTATGTGGAGAAAAGTAGACAAACACGGGATGAACATCAAGTTTCCACAACATCCCGTGTTTGTCTACTTTTCTCCACACACATATATATATATATATATATATATATTATATATATATATATATATATATATATATAATCCAAAAGTCTAGAGGAGAAATCTTCCTTACGACACAAGAGTTTTATTTAAAAAAAAAAAACAAGTCGCAGTTTGAGACCTCAATGTATGCTCTTAATGTTAGAGTCGCAAAGCAAATATATAAGTAAAGAAATAACAAAAGACTTGCTTAAAAATAGACTATAATGCTAAATCTCTAAGTCTTTTGTTATTTCTTTACTTATATATATATATATATATATATATATATATATATATATATATATATATATATATATATATATATATATATAAATAATATTTCGTTTCTTGGTAAAATCCGATATAAATTGGTCATGAACGTGATACATGCCCTTTGTGAATTTTTGTTTTAAATTTAAAATATTTCTTTTTTTACTAAAAAGCAGTTAAACCTGATTATGAACGTGACACATGCTTTTGAGAAATTTCTTGTTTAAATCTAAAATATTCTTTTTTCTCTCTCTCTTAATGAATCCGGTATAAAACAATCACATCACAATTGTCTTCCTATTAAAATGCTCTGAAGAAATTTTTTTGAAAAAAATTGAAATATTGCAATGTAATGTTTAATAAATAAATTCAGTTCAACAATATATCTTTTTTTCATATCATCTTATCCATATATATATCTTTGTATAATAGTGGCGCGTTTATCATTGACAAGTTAATTTAATCTTGTGCTAGGTATCGGTGGCCCAGGGGTAGAATTTTTGATTCTGCTTGCTGGGTTCCCGGTTTCGATTTCTGTCGGAGGGAATCGTAAGTATACATCGCTGATGAGACTTAATAAAGTTGAAACAGCTGTACGACGTTCTACGTGGCGCGCGTTATTTGCCTAGTTCCCTTGTCATGATTATTTTCAATAATTATCGAATTTTATACGATATACGCATTGTAATTGTCTTCAAGCAAAAAATATAAATTATAATATACTTGACTCAACAATGATTCTAAAACAATTATCAAATCTCATCATCATTATATATATATATATATATATATATATATATATATATATATATATATATATATGAGGATAAGTAAACAAACACATGTGTTTATTTTTATTTGGCTTTTGGAGGATATGTGCTTAATTGAAGTCATACCTAATTTTGAAAATTAATTAGTTAATAATTAATGAATTTATGCGGGCATATATGTTCAAATGTAAGGCTAAACGGATCGAGAAAATGTCAATCCCTGAATAGGTCGAAATGTACATTCTGGGATTGACATTTTATTGATTCGTTTAGCCTTACATTTGAACATATATGCCCGCCTAAATTCATGAATTTTTAACTAATTAATTTTCAAAATTAGGTATGACTTCAATTAAGCACATACCCTCCAATATATATATATATATATATATATATATATATATATATATATAGATAGATAGATAGATAGATAGATACCAACAACAAGCAGGATGAAACAGAAGGTCAGTTTATTAGGCGGAGTTTAACAGATTTAAATTTAGGATTTTCCTTCTCCTAGACTGGTTACCCAGTCATGATTAAAGAGCCCAGGCTGCGCTGCTTTTTACCCATAATTGGAGAGAGAATTGGTTTCATACCTTTTCCAATGGTATGAGTGCCCTGTGAAATGCATACAGCGTCAATTAGACCACGTGCCTCCATATCGCGTATAGTTAACAACTGATATATTCTGGCCAGTAATATGATTTCGCTTGTGAGTTCCGAAAGTCAGTTCGTACAGTTATTCGGCAAAAATTAGACGAATTAATTGTGATTACACATGGTAAAAATTTGTCGATTATTAAATTAATTTAATACCTTATCCTCTTCAAAAAAAAAGTAAATGCAATGGCTTACGTGCTGGACATAGTAAGCTTTTTTAACCTCTTCTCAACCCCCAGCTATGGGTTGAATAGTACCACTAATGTTATTCTACAAAGGTAGCTTTGGCAGCAAATAACCGTATATGCCATTATCAAAGAAACCAAGCAAAAGAAAACCATTAAGAAAATAGACCCGTCGGCGAGTCTTAGGATGTGCTGTCTGTATAAACTCCCTATATAAAAAGACTTAATTATAACACTAAACTGCCTTTCATAGTAATGCTCCTTCTGAAGACGAAGGGAATGTGGATGACCCCCCACTCACCATTGCTCTTAACCCCAAGTGTATTCTCACCTGGGGTTGTAGGACCTCTCAGAGCTCCATCGATAAGGCATTATGAGGTTCTAAAAACTGACGTCATGAAATCATACAACTGTGTGCATACACATGATTCTTTATATATATATATATATATATATATATATATATGTGTGTGTGTGTGTGTATATTAATAAGTCACCCACACACACGTGTTTCGGCATTTCAAGCCTCTTCAGTGTGGCTAAACACAAAAACTATCCTTGGCTAGGGTTGAACTCCGACTGACTATTTGCCAGCCTGACCTCTTATTCCTTCGGCCACTGACAGCCTCTGTAGCGGGGCCGGTGTTTAACCTATTAAATACATAGGTTTGTTTATATATTTTACGATCACAGCGAGATCTAGTGAGCAAACGATCATTGCTTATATGCTTAGTAGTGAAAGTTAAATTAAATCACCCTTAGAGAGCATATACCAAATTTATGGGAGCATGTAATAATAAGTCATCCACAGACATGTGTTTTGGCGTTTCACGCCTCTTATATATATATATATAATATATAATATATATATATATATATATATATATATGCATATATCATTTTTATTAACAGTTCGTGACACTATTGAGGCATGTTTCCTGTTTTACTCATTACTGTTGTAATTCATATTGCTAGTTTAAACCCATTATATCGTTGAATAAAGCCCGTTGAATTCTTTCTTATTGCACATAAAATATATTTTCATTTTCAACCATTTGTCAAAACTAATCTTATTATAATGGAGATTGTGTGTTTTTCTGTCTGTAACCGAAACTATATTACTATTCAAGTCACAATTCCTTTAGTATTGACATCACATTCTCCATGATTTTATTGTTATTTAAACCTCAATCATTAATAAAATTATTTTACATTATTAATACTGTTAACCATGTCTACATACTGAAACATGTTATTATATTTATATATACAACAAAATAGTGGTTTACAGTGTGAACGGAAAGGCTAATTTGCATATTAATATTAAAAAATCGAATTTAATAAATATTTGCTTAGTATTATTGATTTCTAACTGTTTGGTTTTATTTTAATGAATATAAGCAAAAATCTCTTCAATGAATCTAAAATGAAATCCATTAACAAGATAAAATAACTCATTTTATTATTTACTTCCTCTTTTAACTAAATACTTAAATTAGAAAAAAATAACAATGAAAGACGAGAGTGATGGAAGAGTAAGTTTCAGTTGTTCTATTTTTTATTATACTCCCTCTGTTTCAAATCTTTTATTATACTCCCTCTGTTTCAAATCTTTTTATCTGCATTCTTATTTAGTTTCATTAGCCTTTTCTTTTTTTTCTTTTATTACATTAAAACTTAAATACTTGCACCCGGAGGGTGCATATACTTGATAGTAGAATTAAAGGATTATGCTAAAAACGGCCTCAATGGTGTCGTGGTTTGGTAAAGCAGTTAATTGAAATGTTAAGTGTTTACAGATATTTATTAGTAACTTTCAATAAAAATGATTTTTGCATCACATGACACAAAGGCTTTTGATTTGACATAAAAGAACCAAGCAACTAATCAACAGAGAAAAGTATCGATTAAGTTTACCAATAAAAAAAATGCACTCTCAACCTTAATATTTAACCTTAAAGATATGTAATTTTGAATATGATGCATTTTGAAAAATTGTAATATCAGGAGCACTGTTTCTACCGAAAACGTAACACTTGGACTTTTTTATCTGATGCCAACGCCTAAGGTTTCAACTCTGTACTTTAAAAGTGACACGTATCAAAGGCAGATTTACTTTTTGTAAATATTGAGAAAATGGGTTCTGAAAACTGATCCAGACTTGTTCACTCTCCGCGACCACCCACCCCGCTCTGTCCAACTGTCTTCTTTTATACTAGGTATGGCTGGCCGAAATTTGCATATTTTTACAACTCTCGTCTCGCCAGCGACGAGACTTGTGACTTATAAATCGCACCCTCGTGGACGCTCACTCCAAGTGTTACATAATTATTCGATCCCTAATACATTTTTAAGGTATTGTAGAAATCATTATGGCGATCAGTACAGCTGATGGCCTTGAGAGTGAGTGACAGCGTTTGACCTCACTCTGACCTTGCTTTCTGGGGATATACCGTGAGAACGGAACCCCGATAGAAAGCCCCCTTCCGGTTTAAGGATACTAAGTAAGTAAGAGTCAGTTAGAAGTTAGAAACCAAGCTAGCAAGATGTGAGTCTCACTGCGCAGATTGTCTGGTCTGGGGATCTACGAATAAAGTAACATCATCGTAAATCGAAGTCTTGTGTTTATTACTAAAAACTAACAATGACACAAGGCCTCTGATAACAAGAAATCCCTAGCAACAGAAACCAGACCCGGAATCCTCAATAGAAGACCAGACGAGACCTTAGAAGATATACCAGACCAAGACAGATGATAGACGACCAGAGTAAGAAGTAGTAAGAAAGGTATATAACGTTATATGCTGATTTGGCTTAGTGAAAAGACCAGTATATAACATATACCTATTTAGTGCCGGTAAAGAAGGCGCTATGCAACACAAGGTAGGCCATTTCTCTCGTCACATTTCATTTCTTTTGTTCTTGCTCATTTTATCCAGCCAAGGACGGTTGCTTAATCCATGTAAGCGTCCGCTGTCCTGCCTACACACAAAATCCCACTCGTTGTCTTTTCGAACGACAAACCGTCGTTGGCTCATCACAGGCAGCAGTCTGGGGGGTTTGCCTTTCAATCTCATTACCGTGTTTGCACATATTATTAGCCATATATTTTTATGGTTCGTGTTATGGTCACGAAACTAACATTTTACTGAATTTATTTTAAAAAACACATCTTCTTAGTCGTTCGTTTTATGTTTAAATTGTGTTTAAACATGACATGATACTAAATGGTTCAAATAGTTTTACAAAATCACATTTAACGACTTTTAAATGGAAAGCATAGAGGAAGTTTTTTCATAATAATTAATGGATCATCAGGAGTTTGTAAATACAAATTTAATGGGTCATATATGGAAACATAAAATAATATAGAATTTTTCAAGAGATTTTGGAAACATATTTAACGGTTATCAACTGAAAACATTATGGAATATATAACATGATACTGAAGTGTTCAGAAGTTTTGCAATCACATTTAACGGGTCATAAATTGAAGATATAATGGAAGACATAACACCATACTGAATGGTTAATAAAGTTTTTGTAAACACTCTTTTAACGGGCCCTAAATAGAAAATATAATGCAAGACATAATATAGTAATTAAGGGCTCATAAGATTTTTGTAACGCACATTTCACGGGTCATAAGTGCAAGACATAATGGAAAGCATAATATAATATTTAAATATCCATAAGGTTTTTGTAAACGCACATTTCACAGGTCATAATGGAAAGCATAACATAATACTTAAATATCCATGACATATTTGCAAACGCACATTTCAAGGGTCATAAGTGAAAGACATAATGGAAAGCATGAGATAATACTTAAATATCCATAAGGTTTTTGTAAACGACATTTCACAGGTCATAATGGAAAGCATAACATAATACTCAAATATCCATGACATATTTGTAAACGCACATGCACGGGTCATAAGTGAAAGACATAATGGAAAGCATAATATAATACTTAAATATCCATAAGGTTTTTGTAAACGCACATTTCACAGGTCATAATGGAAAGCATAACATAATACTTAAATATCCATGACATATTTGCAAACGCACATGTCACGGGTCATAAGTGAAAGACATAAAGGAAAGCATGACATAATACTTTAAATATCCATAAGGTTTTTGTAAACGCACATTTCACAGGTCATAATGGAAAGCATAACATAATACTTAAATATCCATGACATATTTGCAAACGCACATGTCACGGTCATAAGTGAAAGACATAATGGAAAGCATGACATAATACTTAAATATCCATTAGGTTTTTGTAAACGCACATTTCACAGGTCATAATGGAAAGCATAACATAATACTTAAATATCCATGACATATTTGCAAACGCACATGTCACGGGTCATAAGTGAAAGACAAATGGAAAGCATGACATAATACTTAAATATCCATAAGGTTTTTGTAAACGCACATTTCACAGGTCATAATGGAAAGCATAACATAATACTTAAATATCCATGACATATTTGTCAACGCACATGTCACGGGTCATAAGTGAAAGACATAATGGAAAGCATGACATAATATTAAAAAATACATAAGGTTTTTGTAAACGCACATTCACAGGTCATAATGACATGACATATATCCATGACATATTTGTAAACGCACATTTCACGGGTCATAAGTGAAAGACATAATGGAAAGCATGACATAATACTTAAATATCCATTAGGTTTTTGTAAACGCACATTTCACAGGTCATAATGGAAAGCATAACATAATACTTAAATATCCATGACATATTTGTCAACGCACATGTCACGGGTCATAAGTGAAAGACATAATGGAAAGCATGACATATATTAAAAATACATAAGGTTTTTGTAAACGCACATTTCACAGGTCATAATGACATGACATATATCCATGACATATTTGTAAACGCACATTTCACGGGTCATAAGTGAAAGACATAATGGAAAGCATGACATAATACTTAAATATCCATAAGGATTTTGTAAACGCACATTTAACTGGTCATAAATAGAAGATGATTTAACTTAAGATTACACGGAATTCAACGACTGTCCTGTCACCTGGAGCTGTAGAATAATCCGACTGCACCTCTGTAGAGGAGTAAGAACACCGCAAATGGAGCCACCTGTTGGCCATGGGTGGCAACCTGTGATGCTTAAGGACAGTATCCTGGTGAATGAGTAGTCCATGAAATGCAACACTCCACGTGGATCCTTACTAGGGCTAGACGGGCGGTCGGAGAGGCCCCCTCCGATCAATCGGCTGGTCACGTCAAGCCCTAACACCTATATGCTTGCTCCAATCATATTGCCCTTATGGCAAGCCCCAACCCTTTTGATCCTGAATGCTAGAAGTTGGTGACTGAGAGTCTTCATGTCCTGGGAATGATGTTAAACTCTATCTGATGGTGAGGTTTCAGTTTTGGAGCTTTGGGGAATGTGAGGCACCCCTTCATCACCATTGCTTCCTGGTCCACTCTGACTCAGAGTGGTAGTACCTGTTAGGGTCCTATCTATGGATTAAATAGAAAAATGTGTTTATAAAAAATTCAGTATCCATTAAGAATGAATTTATTTCAAAAGTTTGTCGGCATTAAATGACCCACTGAGGTCGATATGCCGTAAAACAAAGCAAAACAAAACAAAAAATGAATTTGACATATTTTAATATTCTGATATATCTTTCAAATGTAGTGCATTGAAAGATTGTTAAGGCTGCCACTTTCTATCTGACAAGGTAAATTATAAAGGCACCTCGACCTGATGGTTGAAGCCCCCAACCACAAGGGAGGAAACCACTTGAAAGTGGCTACCTGCTGCCTGATCAAGGCCAAGGACATACTGGAGGATCATTACGGGATCGTATCGTCCATAGCCAAGGGAAAGAAACCTTCTAAGCGGCTTAACCTCACAAGGACATTCGAGTTCCTCGAGCATACCCAGGTCATCCTCAACTGGCCTGCAGCTTCAGGTGTAGGGGTTCACACCTAGCCGCTTTCATGCTTGTACGCATTTATTACAACTCAGTGGCCCCCTCCCTTCGCACCCCAAATTGACTTGCCGAAAATGTCACCGCCCCTCACTCCATCCCCAATTTGGCCTCTTAGCTTACGTGATATCAGTGTCCATCCGAATATATTCAGAACACAAACAGTAACAAGCACTTATATTTATGCAGAGTCAGAGTCAACAGAAATATATAAATAACCGCAGTAGCAGTAGCAAAACTACCATGAAATATCTAGGTGGCTAGCTAGTTCAGCAAAAGTGCGCCAAAATTATTTATTTTTTATTTATTTTATTTTTTTACTTTCTGTCTGTTTAGAAAAATGAAAGACACGAATTGTTCATAACAAACAATAGAACTTTTCAAAACAATACAAAACATATTTCTTTGTAACCATGTGCTAGAGTCACTATCCTTGAGGTATATATATATATATATATATATATATATATATATATATATATATATATATATATATATATATATAATAGAGATTCGCTTCCGGTTTTTGTCTATAACAAAAATTGCGTTACTGCTAACGTCACTGCTTATCCAACATCGCCATAACATAGAATAATAGCTGTATTAAATTATGTATTTTTGCATTTTGGCATTAATTAAATCAATTTAAATATGTATCATAATATTTTTGTTTTAATTAATTTAATTTAAATATTAATCATATTTTTTGCTTTAATTAATTCAATTTAATATTATCATAATATTTTTGCTTTAATTAATTCAATTTAAATATTATCATAATATTTTTGCTTTAATTAATTTAATTCAAATATTATCATAATATTTTTTGCTTTAACTAATTTAATTCAAATATGTATCATAATATTTTGCTTTAATTAATTTAATTAAATATGTATCATAGTATTTTTGCTTTAATTAATTTAATTTAAATATGTATCATAGTATTTTTGCTTTAATTAATTAAATTTAAATGTCTATCATAGTATTTTTGCTTTAATTAATTATTTAAATATGTATCATAGTATTTTTGCTTTAATTAATTTAATTGAAATATGTATCATAGTATTTTTGCTTTAATTAATTTAATTTAAATATGCATCATAACATTCTTTCAATTACCTGGTTCACCCTTACAGGACCATGCTCATTTTTGCTTTAAAATTAGACCTTCAAAAGTCAATTAATTAAAGAGAATTAATTCGATACACCGTATATACTCGTGTGTAACGAGTATATACGGTGTATCGAATTAATTCTAAGCATAACTAGCAAAGTATATGCACCCTTCCTGTGCAAGTATTTAGGTTTTAGTGTAATAAAATATATTAAATTAGAAAGACTAATGAAACTAAATAAGAATACGGATGAAAAGATTTGAAACAGAGCTGGGGGTATGATTGAAAAATAGAACAATTGCAACTTACTCTTCTATCACTCCCGTCTTTCATTGCTAAATTATCCTTATGTAACTATTTATTTAAAATAGGAAGTACATAATAAAATTACAGTTATTTCTTCTTGTTCATGGATTTCTTTTAAGATGTATCCCCGAGATTTTTGTTCATATTCATTAAGATGAACCCAACCAATTATATATCAATAATACTAAACACATATTTATTAAAATCACATTTTTAATATCAATATGCAAATTAGCCTTCCCGTTCACACAGGAAACCGCTATGTGTTGTATATATTAATAACAATTGAATGTTATTAGTATGTACATATATATGGTCAACAGTATTAATATTTAGTATTGTCTATCTTATTGGGACTATTGTTCTCATCTTCATTGTTATCTGTACAGCGTTTCGGATAACACAAAAGATAAGGACAATAGTTCGGATAATACTAATCATCAAGCCTCATCTCAAACA
>CM042164.1:32345506-32392923 GCA_023376005.1 Doryteuthis pealeii
CCGTCTACTAAAGACGATGGCGTAGAGACCACTTGCTATTTATTTTTTTTATTTTTTATATCTGCAACTACGTGAGTGGTTGAGCAGCACAATTTTTGAATGGCAATCTCTGGAATCTCTGGTGAAGTGACTGCGAACACTTCGGGTGGCCAGGTCGGATGCCTTCGTTAGGTCCATCAATGCAGTTCAGAGTGGCATCCTCTCTCCCAGCACCCCTCCTGCAGCTGGCATAGTGAGATCATGTCCACGGTTGCTCGGAAGCCACACTGTGTTCCTGGATAGTTGCAAGATGCAAAATCTGCAGACGTGCCAGTCATACCTTTAATAAATTGCCTATGTATAAATCGGAAAAGTTGTCTTTAGAAATATAAGAAAAGAAAAAAAAACTAAACAAACAATAGGATAAATTCGCTGAAGGCTGAATTTGGAAATTATTTTAGATCATATGAATTTATGTAAAAAAGAGAATTACATGAATTTAGTTAGTGATCCAACATTGCATTCACAGGAGTTTTACAAATCTTCTTTTTCTATCTGTGCATCTGCGCAACGGAAATTTGCCAGACATAAATCAGGCGAAACACGTCCTGAGAATAAATAACGACCAAATGAGCCATAACCAATTCAGAGCAGTTATCACAAATGATCGCAGTGTCTGATGTTATCCTAATGCACAAACGTGTATGGTGATTTTATATTCGATATCAAATCAACTGGCAGAATATTTCCATTTGGACGGCAGCCATTATCGCTTATGTCTCTAACGGTTGACGCACATTTAAAAGGAAATGACGTAGACAATATGGCGTCAAGTCAGTCAGTTAAGCTGGAATCGTAACAGTGACGAATAGCCCATTCTGAAATGAAATGTCTGCTACCGCGGGACTGTTTCCAATTTCTTTTTCTGTAATGATTTGATTAGGACAATACAGGTTGCTATTATATATAGACGTATGTAAATATTGATGTACGTAGCGTATATGCAAGCCGCAGAAATACATACGCATATATATATATATATATATATATATATATATATATATATATATATATATAGTATGAACAAAAAGTGAGGAGACAAACAGGAATATTTCTTATATGTTATTTATTCTCAACTAGTTTCGACCTTAGGTCATCGGCAGGAAAAGATTTCTTTTTTTTTGTTTTTAGAGAGTTTTATTGAAAGGGAGCATTTCATTATATTGAAATATTTTTGAGGGTTTGACATGCTATTAAAATCCGGGTAGAGGAGTGTGTTAGTAGTAGCAAGTCCATCTGTTCCGTGAAAAAAACCTCTTTGGGGTGGTTTCTTTTTTAATGCTCTTATATATGTGAGGGAGGGTTCTTGGGAGTTGTGTATATGACCATATATGTATACATATAAATGTATGTGTGTGCATACATGTATGTGTGTGAATGTGTTTATTTGTCTCATACCCCACCTGTATGGACTGGGCACAAGGCCTCGTTTTAACGTGGGCCCACCCACAAGCCGAAGCTTATGGGTGGGAGAGTACAAAAATTGCGTCGATCCCTTCGGCACCCCCCTCGAGGGGGGCGCCTCAGGCGCTGGGCAATAAACCCAGCCCTGTCCCCAAGGGGAAGGTATTGCGTGGGGGATATCCCCCTGGGATCGACGCTATTAATTTAACACAACTCACCGATCCAGTGGCCGAAGCTCACTGGACCTCCGTCACGAAGGACGTGTTGGAGTTAGGTGAAAGGTATATATGTGTGTGAATGTGAGTGTGTGTGTATCTTGGTACTGTGCGCGTGACTTTTAGATTTTTAAATGGGTCAAGAGTGGTTTGTTTGATGTGGGGCGGTCGGTGTTCTTTTTATTTAGGTGTTATTGACCCCCACATATTTGTTGCCTTGACTTTTTATTACCAGCATAATGAGTCTAATTTCTGGTTAAATCCAAACGGGTGGAAACTTCTTATCTTTTTTATCCATCTGTACTCGTGGTTTTCGATTATATATAATATATATATATATATATATATATATATATATATATATATATATAGAGAGAGAGAGAGAGAGAGAGAGAGAGAGATATTTACCAACCCCTCCGTACGAGCAGGGTGTGACACAAGGCCAATTTCTGTAGCGGAGTTTAATAGGTTTGAATTCAGAGTATTCCTTCTCCTAGACCGGTTGCCTAACCAAGGTTAAAGAGCCCAGTCTGTCCTACTATTTATTCATAGCTGGAGGGAGAATAGGATTCATACCTTTCCCAAGGGTTTTAGCGCTAAGTGAAATGCAATTACCACATCCAGGATTTGAACTCGGGGTGAGGAGTCCATTTCCAATGACTCTAACCATTACACCACGCGCTTCCTTCATATATAGATATAGATATAGATATACAAAAACAATTTCGTGAATAAGCAAAATCAAGTGCATATGCTGATGCAAGCATAGGTATAAAGGTATAAATATATAAGTAAAGTCGTCGTCGGGGTGGCCTAATATCGGTATGAGCCATAGAGCAAGGGAGTCTATCCCCCTTTCCGCTATTCCACGGAAAATGATTTTTTGCGTCTGAGGTGGAGCGCCACACTTAACATCAGCTCCTTACTTTACCGCACATATCCATGTGCTACTCCTAAGCTGAGTATATATTTATAATGTCCGGAGAAAGGTAGAATAAAATTGTCTCCTCGAAATGCACACTTGTATACGCGCAACCACACATTCATAACACATAACAAATTCACAATGCTTTTTTCGATACAAACATTTACACATTCTAATACTCACACCGCAAAAAAGAATATTTGACGTCATATTTCAAACCGTTCATTTTTTCAACGTTCTTTTTTCTCAGACTTCAAATTTTAAACAGACCGATAAACAAGGACTATTACTCACCTTTCTCCTTATTCTGAGATAAAAGAAATCTTTATCACCTTCCACATACCAACAAAAGCCCTGAAGATGATCTAATTAATAGATCGAAACACTGCAGCGTCGGCCAATAAACTAACCACTTAACTCATTCACACATTAACAAAATATTGAAAACTTTTGATTCATCCAAGTAGTTATCAAGAGAACAGTACCTGAATCGTCTTCTTCAAATAGCCACCCACCCCCACCCCTGATGTTCATAACACTTATTTCAGTAAACTTTCTATTGACCAAAGCACATGTGAAACTCCCCTTTCGATATGATATACAGGTGAGCCAGTCTAATTGTTAATGCCATCTAAGTCGTCATCTATTATTAAGATTGTGATTCATTATTCGATTCTCAACTTAAACATCAGAAAAATCCTTCGGATTTGAATCAAATTCTTACGAGAGATAAAATCCTGGATGTTTCACACCAAAGTTGAACCCCAAAGACAGTGGGTCAACGGAACTAAGTCTGTTCTTCATTTTATAAATTTTTTCAACAAAAGAAAAAAATGTTGCTTGTCTTAAATATATATATATATATATATATATATATATATATATATATATATATATATATATATAGTATATTAAGAAAGAATGAAAAAACACAGGTTTAAATGAGTTAAGTGGTGAGTTTATTGGCCGACGCTGCAGTGTTTCGATCTATTAATTAGATCATCTTCAAGGTATTTGTTGGTATATGGAAGGTAATAAGAATTTTTTTATCACAGAATAGCGAAAAAAATGTCTTATTACCTTCCATATACCAATAAATACCCTGAAGATGATCTAATTAATAGATCGAAACACTGCAGCGTCGGTCAATAAACTCACCACTTAACTCATTTAAACCTGTGTTTTTCATTCTTTCTTAAAATACTACATACCGTCGGATTCACTTCCTTTTCTTCACACACACACACACACACACACACACACACACATACATATATATATATATATATATATATATATATATATATATATACACATATATATATATATATATATATATATACGATATACGCATTGTAATTGCCTTCAAAAAATATAAACAATAGTATACTTTACCTAACAATGCTCCAAAAAGCAAATGTTCAAATTCTAAATCTTCCGCCTGAGCAAAGGCCAATTTGCGGTCCCCCCAACGCTCACTGTACTTTGTATAGTAGTGGCGTGTTTATCATTGACAAGGTTAATTCGGCTTGTTTCGTGTGCCGCGGGCTGGTGGCCCAGAGGTAGAATCTCTGATTCTGTGTGCTGGGTTCCCGGTTTGGATTTCTGTCGGAGGGAAATCGTAGGTATACGCCGCTGATGAGACTTAATAAAGTTGAAACAGCTGTACGGTGTTCCACGTCGCGCGCGTTATTTGTCGAGTTTACTTGTCATGATTATTTTCAATGATTATCGAATTTTATACGATATACGCATTTTAACTGCCTTCAAAAAATATAAACAATAATATATATATATATATATATATATATAATATTTTTCTTCAAAATGCGTTGATTTGTGGAAATTGATTTCAGTCTTTTAAAATGATCTCTCTGTTACAGTTTAATTAATGAGGTAGAATCAGCATATCGGAGGTGTCGGTGATGATGGGGGAATATTTCAATTTTAATTCTAGTTATTCGATTCATCTTAGTAAAATAAATTTCTATTTTGAATATTGAAGTTGCTAAATTTTAAAACCAATTTCTGGTCCAAATGTTGCAAAATCGATGATATTTTGTGAATTTTAGCTGACGATTTTTTCATGCTATTTCCTCACACAATGATGTAAGTAAGAGGTCTAGTTTTTGACAGCAGTATCTTTTATATGAACATATAACTTTTGCTGTTTGAGAGAATTTTATATATAAAAAGGAAGGGAAAAGAGGACTGTCTAATGTTGCATGTTCAAACTTTGAGTGTATTTATTCTATGTTATGACGATTTTTGGGTAATGTGACGTAAGCAGTGACGTAATTTTTTGTTACAGACAAAAACCGGAAGCGAATCTCCATTATTAACATATGTATAATTCTCAGACTTTTCATATCCTCATTTAAAGACTGTTCAAGTTTAACGTCTAAAACATTCAACTGAAAATGGTATTTTCTTTTCTTTTCTTTTTTTTTTTTTTGGCTCAAAAGGGTCTACTCACATTTTTTTTTATCTAAGTTGCTTAAAATTGGGATCATATAGTATGGATTAGGTAGCAAACTCTTGTAATTCAGAATTTACTCCCATATTTTTCCCCCATTTTCGTTCCAGCCCTCCCGAAGTGTGGACCAATCACTTTTTATCACTTTTCTTTTCTAATAATATAAAGTTGCATTGCCTGTTAGTTGGTTTCTGTGTCCAACTTCTAAACAAAAGTGAGTAGGCAAAACAATTGCTCCTTTCCATTTTAAACAAGTTCCTGCATAGCCCACATATAACATGACAAAGACAGTGATGTAAGGGTTAGTGGATTTGCATATTTTGCTTTAAAATAGCTTATCTAAGAAAACAACAACATTAAAACAGGATATTAGAAATAATATGATAGAAAATGAATAATTATGTTTAACAATTCATTTTCAATCATTTTTTTCTCAAATCACTGTTCTTAATATCTTTTATAATTACTAGCAAATATATGCACCCTCCGGGTGCAAGTATTTTAGTTAAGTTTTATAATAAAATATCATATTAAATTAGAAAGGCTAATGAAACTGAATAAGAATGTAGATAAAAAGATTTTGAACAGAGGGGGTATGATTGAAAAATAGAACAACTTTGAAACTAACTCTTCCATCATTTTCCGTTACTCCCGTCTTTCATTGGTAAATTTTCCTAATTAAACTGTTTAGTTAAAATAGGAAGTAAAGAATAGTATTACAGTTATTTCTTGTTAATGGATTTCTTTTAAGATTTATTGAAGAGATTTTTGCTCATATTCAATAAGATAAAACCAAACAATTAGAAATCAATAATACTAAGCATATATTTATTAAAATCAATTTTTTAAGATCAATAGGCAAATTATCCTTCCCATTCACACTGTAAACTGCTATTTTGTTGTATATATAAATACAATTGCATGTTATTAGTATGTAGATATGGTCAACAGTATTAATGAGGTAAAACAATTTTATTAATAATTGAGGTTTAAATAAAAATAAAATCATGGAGAATATGATGTAAATAACGAAAGGAATTGTGACTTTTATAGTAATATAGTTTCGGTTACAGACAGACAAACCCACAATCTCCATTATAATAAGATTCTCAGTTATAATAGTGTTATGTTATAATCTCAGGAACCAGAAATGTGAGCCTCATTGTAAATCAAACCACTTATCGACATTAACTAAATTTTTCTCAAAAATAAGATAAACATATTTACCCTCAAAAGTGAGCTACTTACTTCACAAAATGAACCTCCTATTTTTGGATTCATGTTTTTATTTTGTTTATTTTCTAAAGTTATTTTTGTTGTTATTAATCCACCAAATTTCAAAACAGAAATTGGCAACAATCTATCTTAGAATGTTATTTATAGCTTAAATTTGTACAATTATTATTATAAAAAAAAAGTATCAACCTTGTTGTCCAACCGCTCCTACCCATATACGATTGTACTAATACTCTAAACCACCCTGTCGGCTAGGGCATTAGAATGCACCGACTGCATCTCTGCAGAGGGGTAAGAATCCCCCAATGGGGCCACCTGTTGGCCGTGTGTGATGACCCGTGATGCTTAAGGATAGAGCCCAGGTGGATGAGCAGTTCATGACATGCAATACTCCACTTTGGCCCTATCTTGGGCTAGACGGGCGGTCGGAGAGGCCCCCTGCGATCAATCGGCTGGTCACGTCAAGCTCTAGCACCTATATGATTTTCCCAACCCTATTGCCCTTATGGCAAACCCCAACCCCTTTTTATCATATGGGTGCTAGAAGGCGGTGGCTGAGGGTCTACATGTCCTAGGAATGACATTAAATTCTATCTGATGGTGAGGTTCCAGTTTTGGAGGTTTGGGGAATGTGGAGCACCTCTTCATCACCATTGCCCTGGTCCACTCTGACCCGGAGTGGTAGTACCTGTTAGGGCCCCGTCTATGGGTTAAATAGAAAAACATAAGTTGATAAACAAAATTGTATTATCCATTAAGAATTGATTTATTTCAAAACTTATCAGCATTAAATAACCCACTGAGGTTGATATGCCGTAAAACAAAACAAAACAAAATAATACTCTAAAATCTAATTTCAAAAAAAGAAACATATTGAATCCTGAGGCGGGGACTATTGCAACGCTATATTGTATTTATAGTTCTAAGTAAACTTGATTCCGGTGGACGATTTTTTTTATATAACTACACCCCTCTACGACATAACTGTTACCCCATACCCAAAATATTCTTTAAATTAGGGTCAAAGAATTTAAAACTTAAAGCAGAAACTATTTTTTCATTCACTGGGGATATTCTTATTCAATACGTGTTAGAACTATAAATACAATATATCTATATGTTTGTGTTGTCTGGTGTGTCTTGTATCGTTTCCTGTGAGCATCCAAGGGTGGTCATGTCCATGGGCTTAGCTTCACGCTATTAGGCATGGCCTCCCTTCAATAGTAGTTTAACAAAAATAAAGTTTTTCTTTTACTTATTCTTTATAACTTGTACCTACTATTGATAAATACATTTCTCTTCTTCTTCTTCTTCTTCTTCTTCTTCTTCTTCTTCTTCTTCTTCTTCTTCTTCTTCTAGATTTTACTGCACCGATTACACTGATTTTAAAGTGTGTTTATCCATCATGAGAACATCGGACAAATGTACATCTTATTATTAATAATAATTAAATATTAAAATATTGGTAGACAAATATCTAAGTGACGATACTGCTAGACAGTATGATAAATCCACCATACAGAGATTTACAACTATGTGATATTTGTATGTGATCAGTTCACTTCGATGATCTCGCTTGGGAATATTATGTTCCTAGCTTTTTGATAGCGTATTTTAAACAGCCATTTAATGTGGACATTCAGCTCGCTTCAAAGAACCGGGCTCAATATCTCGTGGTCGACAACGCTGGCATTGAGTTGCTATTCCGTTTGTTTCTTATTGTTTTGTTTTGTTTTTTTTAGTTTTTCTTTTCTTTTTTTTTTCTTTTTTTTTTCTTTTTCTTTTTTTTTTTTTTTTTTCATTCAGCGAAGATAGTCTTATCTAATCGCACGGTTGAAAGGCGGCGTATCAAATGAATATTACAAACGTTCAATGAAGCCAAATGATAAAATCCAATCGGCAGCCTTATCTACGCTTAAATGTATGGCCTCGAAATTGCAATCCAAAACCTCAGGATTTACATGATCAGTAAATATCATGTGTTGAGTGGATATATGCGATTGCAGGAAAAAATATTCATTTCAGATTATAAAACACACGGATGCCCATACGATCAATAATCACAACATGCCTACGATAATGTGCATAATAAAAAATTGAATATTTGCAGTTGTAGATTCGTTGTCTTCCCGAATGATGAATCAATAAGTTTGTAACTTAACACTCTTATTAATTAAAGTATGTATGAGAATTTTGCTGAAAAGGGTCTACTCACATTTTTTTCTAAGTTGCTTAACATTGGGATCATATAGCAAACTCTTGTAACTTTTACATATCAAAATTGGGATCAAGCTATGACACTGTACGATGGATGAACTCAACGAAGTTGTACATGCAGTAAAAAATAGAAAATCCCGGGCCTATACGAAATATCCCCACTGAAGTAAGAAAGACTAGGAAATCTGACGACATTATTCAATGCAGTGTATAACCAAAATAGACTTTTGTTCCTCCAAGAAACTTTTCAATACATACACAGAGGAAGGATAGAGCAAATCCTACTAACCTGCCGAGTAATTTTCCATGGGGCCCCATTATTTTTAATCTAACAGACCTTATTTAAATTTCTAACTACAGGTACGCTCACAATATATGACTGCCCATAAATTTAAACATTGTCATCTCCACTAGACAGGAAAGCAATGGTTAATTCACCTCATTGTGATAATTTTTTACATTGTCACTGGAGTCTTACAAGGATATACAATGTTACCATTTACAATTATATTTTGCTTAGACTACATATTACGAACGCCATTAGATCGAAGAAAAGAAAAATGTAAGAAGCAAACGATATCGCTCAGGAAATATTACAATATGAACAACGCAGATGATCTAGTGATTCTCGCAAATACACCTGCAGAAGCCAGATTAATGTTGTATAGCCTAGAGAAGGTTCTTTAAACAAGATGGAGACATCTTCACAATGAACGATAAATCTTTAAAATTAATAGATCAGTTCACATACCGAGGTTGTAATAACTCGTCAACAGAGAGTGGTGCCAATATTCGCATAGGAAAGACATGAACTACTATAGACAAATTATCGACATTAAACTCTGATGTCTTCGATAAGCTAAAGCGATTATTCTTCAAGCTTTGTCTATGTTAGTGATACTGTATGGCTGCACTACTCATAGAACATGTGGAGAATAAGTTTGACGGGAACCATACAGGGGTGCTGCGTCCTTTCTTGAAAACATCTTGGAAGCAACAGGCCTCATAAGAACAGCTGTACAGCCTCTCGGTTCCTAACATAGAAACCATCCAAATAAAACAAATAAGCGATACTAGAGAAGCAAGGACGAACTTATAAGTGACGTTCTGTTGTGGACACCTACACATCATTGTGGGGTGACCAGCCATAATCTACATCAATTAGCTCTGTGTGCATTCTTGATGCCGAGCAGAACACCTGTCAAGGGCGATGACCGAAATGGACGGGTGGCCATGGGAATCCATGTTACTGCTACTGATGCATATATATATATATATATATATATATATATATATATATATGTGTGTGTGTGTGTGTGTGTGTGTGTGTGTGTGTGTGTTCGTGTGTATGTCTGTCTGTCTGTATGTGTGTGTATATGGGGTGTGAGAAAAGAAAGTGAATGAGAATGAGAGAGATAATGGGAAGGGGAATAAGCAACTCAAACAATCACTTCAACTGATATTTCGTATCTGTTAATTTCAGAAGCTTCTCCATCTTCTTCAGGATAAGCCTTATCCCCACCGTCGTTATGCATCTACGTTTCCTTCTCT
Source organism: Doryteuthis pealeii (assembly GCA_023376005.1). Taxonomy (NCBI): domain Eukaryota; kingdom Metazoa; phylum Mollusca; class Cephalopoda; order Myopsida; family Loliginidae; genus Doryteuthis; species Doryteuthis pealeii. Next base: position 32,355,570 of record CM042164.1, read on the forward strand.
CTCACCCGCCTTCTCCTTTTACTTTATCCTCACTTATATACCAATCGGCATAAACAAATAAAGTCATTCTAATGAAGTTTCTAAAATTAACAGAGACCAGATATACATTGAACTGATGGTTTGTGTTTGTTATTCACCTTTCCAATATGTTTCCTCGCATTTTGCCGGATTCTTTAAAATATTTTGTTTTCTTCATATATTTATGTATATAATATTTCTGCATATTTATGGTCCTATCGAAAAACGATAGATGAGGGTCAGCAGTGAGTGATTTGTTCCTTCCACGTTGTGCATGCTATCAAGAAGACATTTTGTGTTTTCCCGAGTGTGATACCAGCCCAGTCTTACTGAAAGCCACTAAGCCACAGACGGATTAAATTTTCTAAAGCGGGAATTAGATGCTTTTGTTTTAAAGTTTGACGGAGCTTGTCACGATGTTTCAGTCTATTTTTTTCGAAGGTCTATAATTCAGCGAAACATGTCTTATGCCATTCTTTCCGATTTGATGCCAGACTTACCCAGGAACTCGACAATTTGAAACGCCACTATATAGTACCATATATATATAGTACCAAATATATATATATATATATATATATATATATATCAATAAAGGAAGGAAGAACTCAACACCGCAATTCCATAATAAATTTAGTTCGACCAAAACTTTTCTGTCTTTTCTGTCCTGTCACTTTTTTGTCTGTCTGAACACCCTAAGAAACCAACCTTGAATGTATCTCTTTTTTCTTCTCATTCACTTCCTGTTTCTATGGTAACAATCCTATACTGTTAAAAAATATTTTTTATATTTTTTATTTTTTGTTTTTGTTTGAATTTATTTATTTATTTTAAATTCAGCTTTTGGTTTTTTTTGTGATGTGCTTGTCCATAAGTGAATTGAGACCCATCTGATGAGACGAAAATTTGGGGAGCTGTAGTAAATCAACTTAGATTTATATAGGCCCCAATTTTGGTCGAAATAAATTTATTATGGAATTACGGTGTTGAGTTCTTCCTTCCTTTATTGATAAATATTGCTCTGTATATAATCTAAAAAGTTTATTATACATTGAGCTCTCTTCAGTGATTTAAAGATTCGCTGTATTTATACATACTGGATCATCAATATTAATACAGTGGATCTTAGAAATCACATATAGATTCATCTCTTACTACCAAGTTTTGGATAATCTCATATATATATATATATATATATATATATAAAGTATTCAAATTTAGGGTGGCCTAAAGTCGGTATCAATCATACAGCGAGAGAGCCTATCACCTTTTCACTAGTAGTAGACCAACGAGATTGTTTTAACGTCTGAGGTGGATGCTCACAACTACTATCAGATCCCTGTGCTACTTATACGCTGAGCTAGTGAGGGCTGGTATCGAACTCAGAACATTGTAGTTCCTAGTCGGACTGAGCTAAACCGAATAGAGGAAAGTGGGATAACAATACAGATATAACAATACAGATAGTTGAAGTCAGTTAATATATCGCCTGCTTGTATGAAGCTTTTTAAAAACTTAATTGACATAAGTGCATGTACATTTTATGAAAAGGTAAATGGGATGAGTCGCGAGAGAATGTCAGGAGGGGGTAGGTATATAGGGCATAGTGCTTTTATTTTTATGGTGTCAGTCGGTTGACTTTAGAAGATAAGTTGATATTTGGAGTGTGGGTTATATATGTTGTCAGATGTGTATCAGGTGACTGGGGATATTTTTTTGCTTGAAAATATTTTAAAGAAAAGCCCTTAAAGATTTTGTTGAGATAAATGTATTTGTGTGTTTAGAAGTTAACTTTGGCTGAATAAAGACGTCTGAAAAATATCCAAATGTTTGTGTTCGTTACAAAAGAGAGCAACGGACACAGAGATGAAGAAAACCCAAGAAGTCCAAGAAAGTAGACTAGAATAACCAGACCAGATGCCCAGATATGACCCGACCAGATGCCCAGATATGACCTGTTATAAAGAATGATATAAAAAGAAAACATTTTTCAGCCATAATTCTCCGTCGTGACGACCTACCAAACACCCACACATAAAAAAACATTAATTGTCAAGTAAAAAAGTTGACAATCCCTCTTATTTATTTAAAGAATTCGTTTGCCAAGAAGCCAAAGAATAATTCAACCAAGAAATCAACCGACGTCAACAAAAAAAACAAGCAACCAACGAACGAACGAGTCCTTTCTACGAAACCAAATGATAAAAAAAAAAAACAAAACAAAAAATTTTTTTTTAAAATAACACACACTTTTAACTTTCCCCGTACACACCTTTGACTTTCACATACACAACCCTACAGAGGTTATAGCTGGTCCTTTTAGCCAGAGAAAAAATCCTCGCTACAGGCCACTATAACCTTATACACACCTTACAAAAAAAACAACCTCACTGATGCATCCTTACCGTAGTTCCGCTACTTGGGTGGGGATGTTATTTTAAAATAGATAAAACGTTCTGGGCGTCTGGACGTAGCGTTCAGACTGAACGGGAAAATTAATAAAGTCTCCATCTATACTTCAAAACAGTTGTGTCTTGTTATTTCTCTTCATCAACTCAATTCGTACACCCTATAGACCCAACCAGCATAGAAGAGGTCACATAGTAGAGGTGATTAGCTGGCAAAGAAGACAAAATAAGATACGTACAAAAATAGGATAAGCTGAAGTAAAGAGCTATTCAACGGCTGGGGTTATCCAATTCGAGAAAACTAATCGGGCATGTTTCATTGGGATTTACTATTAATCCGATTTATTACCGGGTAGGGGGATTTTGTATGAGGAAAGTGCATTGGCTTTGAAGAAATTTGATAGTCGAGTATAAGAAATAGGACTTCTCTCACGACTCACCCATTTACCTTTTCACTATAAAAGCAAAATGTACAAGCATTTATGTCAATAAAGGGTTGAAAAAGATTCATACAATGACACCGTGTTTCGCCGTTTCACATCTCTTCAGTGTGGCTAGACCCAACAGTTTATCTGACCAGGTGCGAAAGCCCGACTGACTTTTTCTACGCCTGATTCGTTAACCTCTCGGCCATTTGTTAGCTGCCGTTAAGTAGCGCTGTTTAAACTATTAATTACATACATTTGTTTATATATTTTTACGATCACCATATATATATATATTTATATATATATATATTATATATATATATATATATAATATAATACAAAAGTCCAGAGAATAAATCACAAGAGTTGTTTTTTTAAACCTGTCGCAGTTTAAACCTGTCGCAGTTTGAGAGTTCAATGTGTGCTCTTAATGTTAGAGTTACAGAGCAAATTTATAAGTAAAGAAATAACAAAAGACTTAGAGATTTTGCTTTATAGTCTATTTCTGAGAGCTTAGACAAAGCTTTGTTTAAGCTCACTGAAATAGACGATAATGCTAAATCTCTGAGTCTTTTGTTATTTCTTTACGTATATATATATATATATATATATATATATATATATATATATATATATGTGTGTGTGTGTGCGTAGTGTTCTATAATTATTTCTATCAATCTCCTTTATATCTCTTTGCATATATATATATATATATTATATATAGATAGATAGATAGAGAGAGGAGAGAGAGAGAGAGAGAGAGAGAGAGAGAGAGAGAGAGAGAAAAGAGATGGAGATATCGCTTTAAATAGAAAACCTTTGTGAGCTGCTCTTTGTGATGGCTCACCACTAGGTACACACAAAAATAATAAGATTTTTTTATATATATATATATATATATATATATATATATATATAAACACCGTCTAGTTCATCTGGACGCACAAAAACACAATTCACTCCCATACACACACAAAAATCACACTTACAAGCACACACACTAACACACCCATGTGTATATCTCCACCCCCTCTCTCTCTCTCTCTCCTCTCTCTCTCTCTATATATATATATATATATATATTATATATATATATATATATATATATATATATATATATATATATAGATGATGTATGCAATCTCATAAGTGAATACATATTTTCACACAATCTACCTTAACGAGATTGCTTTCCATTTTACCTCTGAAAAAAAATAAAGTTAGAGAAAAAATGTTGAACAACCACGGGAAGATGAATAAAAGAAAAAAACAGACCTCAATGGAAATGATATCGTTGATCAACTTAGTTCTTGCTCGATTTCTCTGTGTGTTCACCTTTTCTGCAAAAAGCAAACGCGAAAAAAAAAGCGGCTGTTTCAAAAGGTGGCAATGTATTTCCAATATGGCGGCGCCCCATTACACCAATCTCATACTCATCTTTCAGGGAATAAGAGGAGAATGACATCGCGATTGTCATTTTATAAACGGAAATTAAGACCAGTCATGCCGCTTTTGTGAGCGAAATTATCAGTCAATTCTCCCTCTCCCCTCGGGGCCTATTTAGCAGCTGTTCGTTCCTTAATATTCCGTTATGAATTCATCTCCTCACAGGTACTTCATTACACTTCCTGAAGAACGCATTGGTACCGTTTTTTAAAGAGGCATTTATGTCAGACTTTTATGCTTACAAAGGATTGGACACTATGTATGTTAATCAATATATATATATATATATATTATATATATATATAATTATGTGTGTGTGTGTGTGTGGTGTGTGTGTCGAATTAAACAAAAGGCACGTCTCCTGTTTAACGATTTTATTGATGATCTTTTCAAGTTTTCTAGCCAACTTTTTTTATATTTAGATGGAATTCGTGGATTAGTCCACCGAAGTTCATATCCCGAGTACTTTCGGCACTTCGAAATGCCATCATCAAGGGTGATGTGTTCCTTATTTTTTTTTTCAAAGTATATTAATGGATGTGGAGGCTGGAGGTAGGATAATTGATGAGAAAAGTGTTATAGGCATTTTAAAATGTGAGTACTGCATTGAAAACTAATCTTATTTAAGGATGGTTTGTATTGTTTGATGTGAGAAGAAAATATTTTTTAAATATAACAAACACAGGATGTTATGATCAGGAAACAATTTTTAGTGTCAATACTTAAGCATTTCGGTATTTTATACCATCTTCAGGACACTGTTAGGTAATGTTTATGTGAGGAACAAAATGAAAGATGTTAAGTGCATAGTGGTTGTGTGAATCTGATGCTATTAACCGTTAATTTTTATATGCGCGTTTGTTTACGAAAAGCAAATGACGTGATCAATGCATGTGCAAAAATGGAAGGTGAAGAACATATAATGACGCATGCTTTAACGTGAATAAGCAGAGAACGAAAAGTTAATAAAGATATGCCGTATTTCATATGGAATATTAATGTTAGAAAAGTAAGAAAATTAAAACAATGTATAAATATATCTAATCCATATATACGCATATCCACATATAATCATACATAGACATATATATATATACATACACACGCATACACATACATATATATACATATGTGCATACATATACATACATATACATACGCATACACATATGTACACATACATAAATATACAAAATGTATACATGCATGCATAGACGTGTCATGTTATATTGTTGTGACCGGGGTTTGCAACCTTATAACCACCGATTATTAATTTGCCTATGTATTTGGATATGTTGAAGAAGCCAGGCCTATAGTTAACATTGTCAATGTTGCTTATAGCACTAGCTTCAAAAATCTGTCTAAGTCTCTTGTCATGATGTATATATGCATTTTTGAAATCGAAATTATGTTTGTCATTTAATGCATGTTGGAAGAGACAATTATTTACGTCGCCTATTCTAATAGGCGACGTAAATAATTGTCACGGAGAGAAACACGGAGAGAAGCATTGTGTAAATTGAGTGGTGAATTAGTAAAATGAGAGATACTTTAGACTAACAGATAGTTAATAAAATATTCAGGCGTGATGTATTTTTTGATTTATGCATGCATATATATTTATTGTATACTGTTTGAGATATTGTTAATTTGATGTATTGTTTGCAAATTTTATTCGTGTATGGTGTCTGCCAATTACCTAATAGGTAATTGACAAAACGGTTAATGGGCGATTGTAACACTATTGTGTTATGGGTTGATTGGCGACCTATTAATTAAGTACTAATTAATTAAAACTACCCTAATTATTAATTATGGTGGTTTGTTAAAATTAAAAGTAAAAATAAGAAAAACAATAATAATAATAATATAATAATAATAATAATGTTTATATTAAAAATATAAATTCATCTAAGCAAAGAATTTTCACCTAGACAAAGAGATTCCTTAAATTATGGAATTTGATATACATCATCGGAATTTTAAATTTCACAAAATGAAATAATAAATTTAATAAATAAGATTCCAGTTTTTGAAAAGTTCGTCAACAATTTCAAAAACTTAGATAAATAAAACAATGGTTGGCCTTGACTCCAAATGGAAAGATACAAGCTAGGCTGGCACAAGACCATTTAGACACGTAGGCAATGTTATCGAGTGGCTGGCCAATGAGAGACATATGTTAGGGGTGGGGAGGTCTGGATCCGATAAATCACAGACCGACAGACGAATAGAAGCGAGACAGCAGGAGAGACCGGGAAGACCGAAGAAGAGAAGAGAGCTTGCCATGGCTCTGGGCCCTTGATAAAACTTTACCGATACACTCTGATGCCTTGCCACTCGATACAAAATTGATAACTTAGCCAAAAACTAGCTGTAGATCGCCAATCAGCTGACAAGAAATCACCTCGCTCCTTTGTAAAATTAATGTATATAAATTGTACATAAGCATAAAAAAGGCGTTGTGTTCAATTGTTTTGTTGATCCGTTGACAGCTATTGGTTATTTAATCTTATTTCAGCCAGTTGGTAAAAGGAACGAAACCAGCTTTTTCAGCCTTCCTGTAAATCAACAGACAACATAAGAACGGGAGGTTGGAACGGGCGGTTTTGACGACTGTAATACTGAGCCGGAGCATCGTTCTCTATAACATACATGTCATACATCCAGTAACATACATACATAACATACATACAGTGAGACGGTACTCCAGCACAGATTATTGTACACCAATAAACAATCAAACAATACCTGGAATGTTAATCTCAGACACATATTAATAATAATAAAAAAAAGGGATGAGATGGTCCTGTCAGTAAACAAAAAAAAACATGCTTAGAGGCGAGCCAAATCTGGAATAATAATTTTTTTAAAAAAAAAAAAAAAGGAAATGAACAGACACACAAACTTAAGCGCGCACACACACACACTTACATACACACTTACACACACACACAAACATATATGTAAACAAGCACATCCCCCCACACACAGAGAATTTGGAAGACATGAGACAGAACAAATGAACAGCCACTAGCAACAATTTCAGTTCTAGTAATCTTCTGTAGAAGGGATTTTTTATCCCGATATATTAAGAATTAAGAATAAATCAGAGGTTAACAAACAACACCACAGTTACCTTCTTTTTTCTTTACACTTACATTGTGATAGCCTTCAAAACCAACCAACAAACCAATATAAACACAATGCTTCAAACAAATTACAAAACCCTTATATATATATATATATATATATTTATATATATATATATATATGCGTGTGTGGGGGTATGTACGAGCGTTCGTACGTTGATGTGTTATTAATTGCCTAGTTCAAGGTTGATCTGAAATTTCTTTTATAACAAGTTCACCTCTGTTATATATTCCCAACTAAATTAATTGCGTTGACTAGAAAAATGTATTTTGAGTAGACAGTGTATTTTCTTTTGTCTATTCTTAGATGAATCTCCGCCAAACATTATTATTTTAATTTTGTCAAGTAGTATGTTTCATTTTTCTAATTACAATCAATTTTCTATTCTCGTCACTGAGTGTGTCAAAGAGGCATACACAATCTTTTTCTAGAAGCATGAGAATTGCCACCTCATCAAGCGGAATACGCTACTGAAATAATTCAAAGTAATTTTAAATGGAAGTTATCTCTGTTACGTTTTTAAGGGTCATTCCTTGACCTTAAAGCAGAAGCACTTATCCAGTGGAATTGGGTCCTTGATAAAGAGTCCTTCGATAATGAATCCTTTTGGTTACTAAAGTGTTCTCAGTTACTGGTATAGAGTCCTTCGATAATGAATTCTTTTGGTTACTAAAGTTATCTCACTTACTAGTATAGAATCCTTCGATAATGAATTCTTTTGGTTACTAAAGTGTTCTCAGTTACTGGTATAAAATCCTCCCAGAGTATTGGTAAAAATCCGGCAATCCTATGTCCCGTCCTCAAAGAGTGCAGTTTTAATTATGCCCAATGTGGGGGTTTAAATATTCTATCAGACCAGTAGAATTGCTAGTGATTGGTTACAAGATTCAATCACGTTACCTTGGCTAGTTTATAAATGTAGGTGGGTATTTAGAGCACATCTTAAATCAAATATGCCAACAATCTCATATAATTTCGCTACAGACGACTAATCGTGTATGCAATCTGCCTTAGAAATAGGGAAATTTACGTTGTTTCTCTTTGTTTTATTCAGGATATTCTGAAATCACCCTCAGCCACATATCAAGTTGACTAATCAGAGACATGAAGTATAAAAGACTGTTGTGAGTTGGTTGGAGGTAATGTTTATGTGAAATGTATCATTAAAGAAACAAGCAAAACAAGAATAAATATATTCGCACCTGCTTGATATCTCTATTCTCGTAAAGTCTTCCGATGAATCAACAGGAAATATTTTCTGTGGAATTTCTAGTTTCATTTTCAAAATTATACCACGCTGTTCTGCACTCATTTACTTCTTGAAAAGAAACTGTTGTGTGTTTTGTTTGGAGGTAATTTTTAGGTGAAATGTAACATTAAAAAAACAAGCAAAACAGTACAAATAATCACAAAGAAGTTTGAGTCGTAATAATATTATCATTTATATGTGTATTATAAATTGTATTGTAAGAGCAATATTGATATGACGTGCTTGTCATTACGGGTAAGTGGTTACCACTTTGGTTTCAAAAAAACTTAATTGGGTTTATGCAACTCTTATAGTATCAAATTTCTTATTAGTGTTAAGGCTTACTTATATTTGTTCACCCCATTCGAGGAGGGTTGGTATTTCGTGACTTGCCTGGTCACTGGTTACTGTTTTTTTTCTGAGGATTCTCTACTACTAGAATATTTATTTTACCTGCTCTCAGAATGTTCGTTAGTTGGCGGGGGTTTTGAAATTTTGGTGTCGGTCAGAGTGGCTTTATCTACTTTTAGAATACGATCCTTTTTATTCTTTGTTACTCCAAACCTGGTCTAACATGAATCTACTGGTTATGAACCATTACAAGACTTTGCATCTGTTATATCTCGTAGATAAATTGGTAGAGCCAGTGTAAGTAAGGAAGTATTCTAGGCAAATCTATCGTTGTGGATTCATCACTGTCAATTTATCGCTATGGAATTTATCCTAAAACAAAACGTTTTATTTTTGTTTTAAAATATTTTCTCGCTTTTTGCTCAAACCAATTATATACATAATCGAACCCAACTAAATGGCTTCTATAAGTTCTAATAACTATTCTTAATGCTTTACTCTCTCTATTAAGTGATAACAATTACTCAATTATCGGTCAACAGTTTTGTAACATTTTGTATATTTTTATTGTAACTATTCTCAACAATGTTCTCTCTACTGTAAGTAATAACAATTTAACTCAGTAATTCGAGTTAAAAGTTTTGCAAATCAAAATTAGTAAAATCAAATTAGTGAAATAGATCACTAATTAGGACTACTTTAAATATACGCTCCTACAGTTGGGGCGCTTGTGGTTGTCGTCGGTGATGTTATCTGCATGGGTCATTGGGAAGTTTCGGGTCTTCCAACATCAGACTTCCCTATTGTAGTAGTGACCACCCCAATCGGAGTTTAACAGGATTGAATTCAGAGATTTCCTTCTCGTTGAGTGGTTGCCTAACCAGGATTAAACAGCCTAGTCTGACTTACTATTTACCCATATCTAGAGAGAGAGTAGTTGGATTTATACCTTTCTCAATGGTATTAGCGTTATGTGAATTGTAGTTACGCCCAGGATTTGAACTCGGGTCGACGATTCCATTTTCTACGACTCTAAACATTAGACCACGCGCATCCAACTGCAATATTTTGTATATAATTTTAGTACGTATTCTTAATACTTACTCTCTCCTGTAAGTAATAACACTTACTCAAAAGTTTTGCAATATTTTGGTATGTCCTATTTTGTGGCGCTTATATTATGTAATCGAATCAGATAAACCGTGAAAGATACTGAATGTGGCTGATAGTATATTGGTAGTTGATGCGCTGACACGTTATGCTTCACTCCGTATAGATTAATGTGCCAGATAGACTAACTCGGGAACTATTCTTTACGTGTTCGAACTGAGCTATAACTCCACAAAAGCAACTAAAAATAGGTCTTGTGTCAAAGCTTAATGCGCAGTTCATCACAGTACAAAGGTAAAGAAATGTTGCCCAGTTCGAAAGAACCCCGATGATCAGAGAAGATCAGGTAGGTCAAAAACAGTGGATTGCGCCAAATTTATCACCAGGGTAATTCCATGTCCAATTATCAGGCCATGTCACCCACCCAGTTCAATTTTTCTGAAATCTTGTACAGATGTGGGCTGTATTAAAGTTAGAAATTCCCCAAAATTTGAGCTTCCAATTCTAAACATTGGCGGAGCTATGTCGATTTTTAGCTCTCAAATTTTGGTGGGGTTCACGAAAAATGGCGACATTTTTTAGTTTATTTTTGTCTATATAATGAGTTCTAGTGCTTCCCTACACCTGAAATTTGGTTTATAAGAGTATTTTAAGACCTGATTTATTTGATCGGAAGGACAGTCAAGGGCTGCAATTTATCGAATGCTTTTAGCACAATACATGGACCGTGCTCTACCGCGTAGAAAAGTGTATGAGTTGATAGAGAAGTTTAAAAATGACCAGACAAGAGTGACACATGAATGAAGATGTGAAAGAAACGGTGCATAAATGATTGCAAGGCCAACCGAAAGCCATCATCAACAATACACTAGCTTATTGACCACTATCAAAGTGTGTCGAAAAAAAGGAGACTATATAAAAAAAAAATGGCGTACTAGTTTGTCTCTTGTTTTGTGTAAATACATTGGGAAAAAAACAAGACGGCGGATAATGTTTGACTCTCCCTCGTATACATGTATGATGCGTCAAATTACTATGTTTTTAACATGTAAACAATGATAGATACTTTATTGTAACAAGAGCCCATTTTAGAGTTAGAGCTGATGAAAAGTGATGCATACTCCTCAGAACTCCCGAAGTCGAGCCTATAGGAATGACTCCTATATTTTTTACAAATAATCAGAGGTCTTAAAACAATTATTTTAGAAGCCATAAATTAGGATTTAGATTTTTTTTAAATTGTGATTGAAAAAGAATTGAAAGAAAATTAGTTTGGAAATATTTTAGAAACAATAGATAATTGTTTACAATGTAGATAATCTAAGGACAAAGGATTGTTTACAAACGAGAAATAATAGTTGAAAATTCCAATGATGATATTTATATCAATAGAAAACTGAATGGTCATTGGAATGCCACAAGTAACAGAATCAGCTGATATTTGAACATTCAGACGGCAATATCTACGTCATTAGAAAACTGCCGATATTCAATGGAATGCACAAAGATCAGCTGATTTTTGATGAATAATTAAATTATAAAAAAAGGAGTTTAGGGGGAAAAATGACCAGACAGCATCGGAACATCGCCGAAATCACACACAGAGTTGAGACACGTCAAACAAAGGCTTCGCTCAAAAGTCACAACAACTCATCCGTCTCACACCTTTTCTCTCTTTCCGACTTGACGGTGTATAAGCAAAAACATTCTTTACTTACTCTGTTTTGGTTTGAAATCACGGCCAACCACTCTTATCAATGTGAGTCTTTTCTCATTCATAAATAATACAAACAATACGGACGCACTCAACATCCACTACTAACTACAGACACATAGCGTCTGTCACTCGTTGAAAGAACAAAACTATACCACTTGTATTTATGTATATAAAATTGTTTGTTGTATCAATTTTGTCTTCTTCTCTTGTTTTTTGCGGAGACAACATTTCCGTAGTCATCATCATTGGCGATTCAGTCTCGAAAGACTATGATAAAAGATTTTGTGTGCCCCTGAAGTTGCAGCACCTCCTGTGACTATGAAGTCCTATGTTTGAGAAATATTCTCCACCACAGATTTTGCATTTGTAGGTTGTCCCTGTAGATGATGATGTTCCGTTGCTTTGTTGCCGTTGCTTTCTTATAGACCTCTTAGCTTCATGATGTTGTATCAGGGAGACTTCTAACATGTACAGTCCTCTATGGATATTCTGCCACCACCGAGGGCGGTCTTGAGCCAAATTTTCCCAGCTGTAAGGAACAATGCCAAAGCACCTGAGATCATTTTTCCAGACATCCTTGAATCGCAGTAGGAGGCGACCAATCTGTCTTTTACCAGATGTTAGCTCTCCATACAGGATGTCTTTCGGGATTCGTCCATCATCCATCCGACGTACATGACCCAACCATCGGAGACGACGTTGTCTCAGTAGAGAGTACAGGCTGGGGAGTCCTCTCTCTAGGACTGTTGTGTTAGTGATCCTGTCCCTCCAGGTTATGCCCAGTATACGTCTAAGGCAGGTAATGTTTGACTCCGTAGTAATATACATTTAAATTGTGGGGATCAAAACTCGGGATCTTCTTTAACCACACAAACACTAAACAAATCGGTCCCTACAAGCCTCACGGCAAGATGAAGTCTAGTGTCATGTCAAGGATGCTTTTTTGTGGTTTACCATATTGTAGAGGATACAATCGGAGTATTCTATATAACAGCTTTAAGATGGTCAAAATGCGAACGTTATTTGTAACAGTGAGCGGGAAAAGTTATCCGCACTTTCCATCATGACGTATCTTTATTATTGTCATACTGCATTCAGCACATGTGTACTTATAGGCATTGTATTTCACATCATCGAGCCTGGTCGTGCCATTTTGCTTACTATCGTTACAGTATAAACATGGCCGCTCCACTAACAGTATGTACCAAAGAGAACAAAGAGTAGTAACCCAATTTCTCTGGTCGGAAAGAGTGTCAGTGGCTAAAATTCATCGGAGTCTTTTAGCACTATCCGGAACAGTGCACTACTGCGTAGAAGTATGTATGAGTGAATAGAGAAGTTTAAAATTGTCCGGGCAAGCGTGACGAACTAATGAAGATGTGAAAGAAGCGGCGCTTAAATGGTTGCACGACCAACTGAGAACCTTCCACATCCCCGGATGTGGAAGATTGTGCACCGCCAGACCAAGTGCATCAGAAAAGAAGAACACTATATAGAAAACTGATGCATTTGTTTATCCCCTGCTTTTGTTTGTTATTTGTTTGGTTATTGATTTTAACGGCATATCAACCCATCTGGGGTTATGTCATGCCTAACAGTTTAGAAGTGATACATATCGTGTTTTAAGTAATTGGTGTTTACAATGTGTTACCGTTATTGGGAATTATCTTGTATGGTATAGGTTTGTTTCTTGTCTATATTCTATGGCATAGTTTAATTTCCCTAAAAAAAGAGAGAATATCCTCCATTTTGACATTTTCAAACAGATCTTTCATATTGTTTGCTTTAAAATAACAGTTTCTGATCAGAGCAAAAAAAAACTGCATTCCATGAATAAGTGTTTAACTCTCAAAGGTGTTTGAAATGTTTCACATTGTGGTTGTTGATCTATTGTGAGTATATATTTGGTTTGGTTTGTTTTACGGCATATCAACCTCAGTGGGTCATTTAATGCCGATAAAGTTTTGAAATAAATCAATTCTTAATGGATAATACAATTTTTCATAAATACATTTTTCTATTTAACCCATAGATGGGACTGTGAATATATAGGAGTGCGTTAGTCTTGTATGACAAAACAGGAGTGTAGATAATTTTTTGTATCTACCTCATAAATTGGCAAATAATTATTTTCGATGAATTTATATTAGTTTCAATCAAGTTACGAATAGGAATTTAATTAAACCCAAGAAACTTTAAAATTTCAATATGTAACAAATATATCAATCCATTTACACTTAAACTGTTCATTGGCTTTTCTCGAGTATTTCGAATTCCAGACAACAGAGAAACGCCTTGCTTTGTATAAAGATAAACTAAAGAAAGACGTTTTACACTAGACAAGTGAACTATTTTTATTCAAGTGTTTTCCTATGTTATCTCTTTTGTGTTTATCGCTTAACACATTTTTGTATTTAAAAAGAAACAGAAAAAACACAAAAAAAACCCAAAGAAACTCGGTCCGAACTACCCCCACTCCCCACCAAAGGAAGGCATTTGTGAACTTATCTCTCAAATGAGATACGTTAAAAAAATGGTTGGAGGGATTAACGGTAACAAGTTTATTTGTTTGTTTTTTTTTGTTTTTTTAGTTCAGTGTCTTGTTTTCTATTTTTCTTTTTTTCTGGAACATATCCAGAAGAAAAATAAAAATAGGGAACATCCTACAAAGCGTGAGGGTTACCAGTTCGGAGAATTGTTTGTTTCACTGCAGCAAACTATGATGATGATTTTTTTATAAATCGAAATATTGTCAATATTAGCAACGAAAATGATATAAACATATATTAATTTTAACAACAATGTGAGTTTTTCATACACTTTTAACTATATATATATATATATATATATATATATATATATATATATATATATATATATATATATGGCGGGGAGTGTTATGTTCTTGTGAACGTTGTTTGTTTGGTCTTTGTAAAGCATTGGAAATAAGAACCAAAACAAGAAAAACAGAACAAAAATCAGATTTTTTAAAAATATATTCAACCGTTGCTCTATTTCTGGTTTAATCTATTCCGATATTTCGGGTGAACCTTCACCCTTTCTCAAGGTATGTCCGACGGTCTGGAGAAAAAAAATGCAATGTTGAATATGAGGGCAAAAAAATAATTAAATGAAGTGAAACGGATTTGGCGTTTCTTTCGAAATTGTGTGACGTAATTCATCCGAAATACGATAATGGCAATCGTTCAAAATGTTGCATGACTTTGATCGTGAACGTCATGTGTAATTTAAAGAAATTTAAATAATAAAAAATAATAGATAAATAAATAAATGATGATATTACATCACAGCATTAGTTTTCGGCTCCTCGCCGTGTTTTAGGCCGAAATACGCGTTTTCATTGAATTTCTGCATATATATATATATATATATATATATATATATATATATATAAATAAATGAACGAAAACCTTCAATTGATCAGATATAAATTTATTTCAGGCTTTTTCATAAATATTTCATATATACAGGAAGATAAAATAAATTTGTTTCTAATCACATAAAGATTTTAATTTATATATATAATGAGTATGTATGAGGATTTGGACATAAAGAATTAAAATAAAGAAAAGTTTAATAAATGTCCAAACCCCCATACATACTCATTATCTCTATTAATAATGGAGATTCGCTTCCGGTTTTTGTCTATAACAAAAATTACGTCACTGATTTTGTCACATTACCCAAAATCGTCATAACGTAGAATAAATACATTCAAAATTTGAACATGCAACATTAGACAGTCGTCACCGTTTTTTAAAACAAGTTTTAATAAATACATGACTGGTATTATATATCTATATATAGTTTGTTTTATTTTAATATATATGTAAAGTTTACATTTCAAATTGTTTTATTTTTCAAATTTTTTAATGAATTTGATGATTTTACTTACTTAGGGTACAAACTCGGTGACCTTAAATTTTTTACTCCCACCCCTCCGGCAATATGTATCAAAAATCTATTTTTACATCACCCGGAGGTTTTTTTTTTAAATTTTTTACTAGTATATATAAATGAAAATGTGATTAGAAACAAATTTATTTTATCTTCCTGTATATATGAAATATTTATGAGAAAGCCTGAAATAAATGTAAATCTGATCAACTGAAGGTTTTCGTTCATTTATTCATATTTCACTCCGTATATATATATATATATATATATATATATATATATATATACTAGGATACAGTCTTAACGTCACAACCAACACGCATTTTCAATGTCACGCGCATTACAACATACGCACACGTACAAAAATAAATAAATAAATAAATAAACGCATTCACGCTCACACGGGAATACAGTTATTTCAAAAAATAACGTCATTTTCAAAAAAAAAAAATCATTTAGGAAGAAATGCCATAGCTGTACTGCTTCAGTTCAATTCTTTTGATAAAGAGGTATTACCTCGAAAATTCAAGAAATAATAAAAAAAATACAGGTCAACACACAACACCATTGTTACCGTATTATTATTTTTTATTTATTCCAAACTGCATTGTGATAGCCTTCTAAATCAACCTCCTAACCAATACATACACAATGCTTCAAGCAAATTATGAAACTCTCTTATATATATATATATATATATATATATATATATATATATATATAAAGTGTTAATATCTTTCAAAAATTAATTTTATTTTACTGCCCGGAGGGCGTTCTTTTGTCTTTCTTTTTTTGCTAGTAATTATAATGTTCATTTATTTGTTCACAGTTATATGGTTTCAATAATTCCTAACCAATAGTTTACAAAGATCTGTTTGACACAAAAATGCGACCCTAACAGTATGTACCAAAGAAGAACAAAGAGTAGTGACCCAATTTCTCTGGTCGGAAAGAGTGTCAGGGGCTAAAATTCATCGGAGTCTTTTGGCACTATCCGGAACAGTGTACTACCGCGTAGAAGTATGTATGAGTGAATAGAGAAGTTTAAAATTGTCCGGACAATGTGATCTGGAAGTTTGTCTTTAACGAAACCCTCCATCCCAGGCATTATTTGACACAAGTGTATATTATAAGAACAATAACTCTCGTTTGAATTAAAAGTTTCCTTCTCCTAGACTGGTTGCCTAACCAAAGGTAAAGTACTATTTCCCCACTATTTATCAATAGCTCGGGGTGGGGGTATATGGATTTTACACTTTTCTTGGGGAATTAGCTCAAATTGAACTGCAACCAACCTCGTTCATGGTTTGAACTCGGATCATCAAATCTATTTTTTACACCGATAACCGTTTCGCTAACCGCTCTTGCTGGGTGTTATAGCGACGAAATGGTGACGCTACACGCAAGAAAGCTCTCGTTTGAATTAAAAGTTTCCTTCTCCTAGACTGGTTGCCTAGCCAAAGGTAAAGTACTATTTTTCCCACTATTTATCCATAGCTGGGGGCAAATATATGGATTCTTCACTTTTCTTGAGAAATTAGCTCGAAGTGAACCGCAACCAACCTCGTTCAGGGTTTGAACTCGGTTCATCAATTCTATTTTTTACACCGATAACCGTTATGCTAAGCGCTCTCCCTGGATGTTATAGCGACAAAACGCACCAAAGCTCTGGAAATGGAGTCTCACCACTGGATGATATTTATATTCATACCTATGACACTTTCTTTGTGGCCATCTTATCCCGCAGCCAGGGTTGTAATCAGCGTTTTTGAGGCCGAGAACAACAGAGCAGGGATATTTGTTTGTGTATCCCCGCTCATATAAACAGATCAATACACTGGCTTGTGTACGGTAAGTTTTACGATAAGTTTTCCTGTTTAACGTCAGAGTATACGAAATGGTCGTTCCTCTAAATATATTTTATGATTTCACCTTTCCGATCTGGGAACACACATAGCAGAAATCATTGTCAGTTTTTAGAACCAGATATTGATCTAAACGCCTATCTTCTGGAAGCACGCTAGTCTAGCTTTTAGAATTAACATCGAGGGCCACCTGCAGATAAAAAAAAATATAGCCTATATATCCGCTTTCGGTTGTCTTAAGACGTTTACTTGTGTTATTATAAACACACGCATGCGCACTCGGAAGGTAGCAAAAAGGCGGTAGAACAAATTATATCTAAACGTGATTGAAACTGACAAAATAAGCCAAGATGACTGAACACAAGGAACAGATTTTTGTTGTTTTAGATTTATAACTCAACGATTTATTCTTGTAATTCTCATCTTTCGATGATCCTACCTCATGGAAATGTTTTGGTGCTCAAGCGGTGGGCTACTGCTCTATGTTTTAAGACATTATAATGCACAACTGAAGGAAGCGCGTGGTGTAATGGTTAAAGTCTTGAGAAATGGAATTGTCGCCCCGAGTTCAAATCCTGGACGTGGTAATCGCATTTCACTTAGCGCTAATACCATTCGGAAGGTATGAATCCTACTCTCCCTCCAGCTATTGGTAAATAGTAGGGCAGACTGAGCCTTTAACCTTGGTTAGGCAACCGGTCTAGGAAGGAAAACTCTGAATTCTAACCTGTTAAACTCCGCTTAAAATATTGACCTTGTATCGCATCCTGCTCGTGCGGAGGGGTTGGTAAATATATATCTATTAATAATGGGGATTCGCTTCCGGTTTTTGTCTGTGACAAAAACTACGTCACTGTTTACGTCACATTACCCAAAATCGTCATAACAGAGTAAATACACTCAAAATTGGAACATGCAACATTAGACAGTCGTCATTGTTTTTTTTTTAATAAGTTTTAATAAATACATGACTGGTATTATATATCTATATATAGTTTGTTTTATTTTAATACATATTTAAAGTTTCATTTTTCAATCCTTTTATGAATTTGATGATTTTACTTACTTAGAGTACAAACTCGCTGACATTGAATTTTTACTCCCGCCCCTCAGTCAATATGTTTCAAAAATCTATTTTTACATCGCCCCGAGGGTGTTTTTTATTTTGTACTAGTATATATAATGCCTAACTGATAATAGTTCACTTCCGGGTTCATACTAGTTCACTTCCTATGTAGTAATATCTCATCTACAGAAAGCGATGTTAATACACGAATAGGAAAGGCATGGTCGGCCACAAACAAATTATCAGTCATATGGAAATCCGATCTCACTGACAAGTTAAAGCGATAATTCTTCCAGGCTGTGGTTATATCAGTACTGCTGTATGGCTGCACCACCTGGACCCTGACGAGGTGCCTCGAGAATAAGCTAGATGGGAGTTGCACGAATGCTGCATGCAGTCTTGAACAAATCGTGAAAACAGCACCCCACAAGGAAACAACTATATGGGCACCTGTCCCCTATCTCACAAACCATTCGAGTGAGGAGGACAGGGTATGCTTGACACTGCAGGAGAAGCAAGGACGAGCTCCTAAGCGACGTTCTCCCGTGGAAGCCAACAGATGGACGTGCTAGTGTGGGCCACCCACTGAGGAACTACATTGACCAACTATGCGAGGATGCTGGATGCTACGCAGGGGACCTCCCTGTGACGATGAATGATATGGAAGGTTGGCGAGAGATTGACATGGTTATCCGTGCTAATTGCACGACATGATGATGATATATATATATATATATATATATATATATATATATATATATATATATATATATATATTAAGAAATTTGAAAAACAGAGTGTTCCAAAAATAAGATGAATTTATTTATCGACGCTTAAACGTTTCTGTTTATTCAAACCTTCATCAGGATTGATTATGGGATGGAGAAATTAATGGATGTTTTGTATATGACAGGAGTTAGAAATATATATATTTATAAGTATTTTTCTAGCTCCTATCATTTACAAAACATCCATCAATTTCTTCATCCCATAATCAATCGTGATGAAGGTTTAAATAAACCAAAACGTTTAAGCGTCGACAAATAAATTCATCTTGTTTTTGAAACATTTCGTTTTTCAAATTTCTTCATATTGTCGGATTTATTTCCATATTTACTCCCATATATATATATATATATATATATATATATATATATATATATATATATGTGTGTGTGTGTGTGTGTGTGTGTGTGTGTGTTTGTAAATATTTCATTTTATTTTCAGACTTCTGTTTATCTTATGCTGATGAATTTCATCTAGAGGAAATTACTAAAACGACTCTACCGAAAGAATGAGCATCCTGGCTCAGTATAAACTGAGTATAATGCAACATTAAGTGAGAAGAGGGATTATCTTATTCCACGTATCTTCTTAGTGAAATACTATGAAATTAATAGTTAATACGACAATCGTAAATCAGAACTCGGCTGAACGGTTCCATTTTCTGTCATATTAGCTGTGTTACATAATCTATGCAGTTGCATAAGATTATTGTCACTCCCCTGTATTTCTGAAGGGATGGCCCCTTTCATATCACGGGCGGGACTTTTCATGGAATATTACAGAAAGCCCCCGAAATACGTGAAGTCACGTGGGACCTGGTTGGGTCTTCAGTTTCCGCTTGGACATCAGGCAGATATGTCTGCTTAGCTGAGACTCACCTGCATACGTGCGCTATGTTCAGTTAAATGAAATGTTTAGTTAAGTAAATAAAAGCTTACGAAAATAACATGGGTTTGTGGTTGATGAATGTCTTGGTAACAAGACTGATCTAGAAGAAGAAATGAATTAAGTGCGACCGACCACCAAGACGAAGTCCCCAAGACTAGGCCCAGACGCTAGGAGAAGAACGTAAGATACCAAAGATGAAAAGAAAAATAGAAGAAAAAAAAAAGAAGAGTATACAACAGCTCTTAGGGCTTGCACACTTCAGACAATATTCGTTTTAATTTTTTGAAATGAGGAGTGATAATGTGTATTATTCGGATTTTTGGACTGTTGTCGGCAATCTTTAACTTATTCCTCGTAAATTCCTACTATAAAATAAACTGAACTCTCATTTTATGTCCGTGTTTTTGCAATAAATGTTTTAAATATGTTTGCAATAAATGTTTTTAAATATATAATAAATGTTTTTAAATAAAAAAATATATTCAGTATTGTAAAATAACGGGTGCAAGAAAAATAAAACATTTATTGCAAAAACACGGACATAATATGAGGATTCAGTTTATTTTATGGTAGGAATTTACGAGGAACAAGTTAAGGATTACCCTGTTGTCCTCATATTTATTGTTAGATACACAACAATTCGGCCGATGAACAATCTTTAAGAGTTTCATCATGTCTTTCCAGCAATATCGTTTCTTTACGCTCTTGTCGAACTTGGGAAACTTCTCATAGAAGTCGGGAATATTTTCGTCGAACTCGGGAAGCCATTATGTCGTAATGGAGAGCGTTCACGGAATGTCGAACCTTTTATTCAATTCATCAGAAATGTTCGCATTTCGCGAGCCATGACCGAGTACAATTGTTAACCTATGTTAAGTATTCTATGTAATCTTCGCCCGTGGTCAGGATTTAACGGGTAACCTACAGAGAAGTCTCACATAGAACTGTATCAAGGTCCAACCCTTATATCATTTGCGCCATGTGTCCAACTGGATTCTTGTCAGATATTGCACACATTGATAAATGAATCCGGTAGAAGCTTTAATTTGGTGCAGTATTTTGTCATACCGCATTTCTTAAGAAATCAGCTACTCCTAAAGATTTTAAATATATTTACAACTGATCAAATGCTCCACTGGTTTAAGGAGTGCAAGTTGTTACATATGCCATCTAAGATCGTGATACTTTTAGGGATTAAACCAAAATAAACCAACAGTGATTATATTTGGCAATAAGGTCAAATTCATCCAGGGATTGTGAGTCATCTTTAAGATGGTTCATCACGTTTAACAGCGATGGTGTTTATTAAAAGGTAGGGAGCAGCAATGAAAGAGGCGTATTAACACAACTTGGAAAGGATTTCCTTCTTATGGATGAAGAATTTCATTTCTCTGGCCGTTCCTTTTACTAAGCTTTAGACAGCTGCATTTTGCAGGGTAATTTCTCACGCGTTTTCAATAGATGCAGTTTAAGAGACGCGTTAGAAGGGAATTAGAATTGTATATGAGGATTACTCACGCGCACATACACATGCATATATATATATATATATATATATATATATATATATATATATATATATATATATATACGTTTTTAAAAGCGAATGTTATAAAATATTCCGACTGCAGTTTCTAGCTTCTATATAACAATATATATATATATATAATAATATATTAATGATTTGAAGGCAATTACAATGCGTATAAAAAATAAAAACAAAAAGATGTTATTTTTGTCTTATTGATTGTTATCACTAGCTCATTTGGTGAGTTTGTGGTGAACCATTTATTGGCGGTATTATTAGCGAAGTGCTAAACTATTATATATATATATATATATATATATATATATATATATATATATATATATATATAGGCTGCTTACAAAATAATGACACGGATTTTATTACAACTTAAAAGATTAATGGTCATTATTTTCAAGCAATCTTTTATTCAAGTATATGTGTTTCTGTACTTTGTGTGAGTGCGCACGAGCGCACGCGCGTGTGTGTGTGTGTGTGTGTGGTTGCGTTTGTGTGTTTACCAACCGATTAAAATTAGCAGGATTTGACACAAGGTCAATTTTTAAGCGGAGTTTAAATGGTTTGATATAAGTATTATCCTTCTCCTAGACCGATTGTTATAACAAGCCTAAAGTGCCATGTCCGTTTTACTATTTACCCATAGCTGGAGTGAGAATAGTTGGATGCCAAAACAGTTTATTTGCACTATGTGGTATGAAAACAGCCTTATTCGGGATTTGAACTCGTTTTGCCATGAAAATTTCTCACTCGGATTACTCATTAGCGCATAACATACTGCACCCCGACAGAGTCATAAGATTTAGATATTTACCCTATTTAGCACCTACAAATTGTCCAAAGTTTTTCAAAGTTAAAAAACTTGTTAGGGGAAACACCCACATTTTATAAAACGTGGAATAGAAAAAATACCTTCCCGTTCTGTTGTAGACATTGAAAATGAAATAATCACATTTTTATGATAATATTTAAATACATTTAACTTAATTTTTTAACTGTTGTCCTCATTATTGTTTTATACACAATGTTTCAGACGGTGTGAACTCGGGCCTTCTTCAGGTCTTTCTTGTCTAATGCTAGATATAAAAAGTATTATGTTTATAGTTCCCAAAAACTCACTCTCAATTGTCCAGTAGGACACATGGTGGAACGGATATAAACCATGATACAGTTTTAAGTGGCAATCTTCTCGAGACTGCAAGTTCAATCCTGACTAGGGAGAGGGTAAGATAGAATACTTAACATAGCTCAACTTATTGAAGAGGTTAAAAATATTAAGTATATTTTGTGGCTTAAATTCCAAGCAATTCTATGATCATTAATAACGTGCGTATTTGATGGGATTGTTATGAAAAATGAAGGAAACCGTTCCTTTGATTGAATTTGTAGTTCATCATTAAATATGTCAGCAATACATTTCAACAAAAAGTAACTTTATTTTCCAAACTAACATAAATCCACTAGCCAATAATGACAATTTTCTAATCACTGAAACTGAACCTTTACATAACATATATCAACACAATTCAAGTGATTGATTTTCATCTTTATGTCTTTTCGGTGTTTTGTGCTTTCTTTTATATTTTCTAGCAAAAATACAAAATTTATATTTTTGATACAGTAAAGGCAACAAAATTCAAGATGGTAATCGTATAAATCTCTCATCTTGTGAATCCCATCTTATGTTTCAGATTTTTTTAATTTGGTTTAATTTTGGTTAACGAAATGGGAACAATCAACCAATGTATTTAATAAAGGATTCCATGAATGCTCCTGAGTTCGACGAGAAGGTTCCCGAGTTCCACAAGAAAAGCTTGAAGAAGACCAGATAAACAAGACATTAGGTTTATAAGTTCCCAAAATCCACACTGAAGTGTCCAATTGGACACATGGCCTATTAGATAAGGTAATTAGGTTAAGACAGTTCTAAGTGGCAGTTATCTCTGGATTCCAGGTTCAATCATGACCGCCGCCAGTAACATAGAAAAATAATTAACACAGCTCCTACCCCAGCTATGGTTAGCAGAATGAGAACAGAATAGCCCCGGGTTGGGTTCAAAGTTCCGTGATGGCTCCCGATTACGACAAGAAGGCTACCGAGTCCGAGAAGGTTCCCGAGTCCGAGAAGGTTTCCGAGTCCGACAATAAATACCTGAAGAAGTCCGAAACGTTGTACAGATAACAATGAAGAGGAGGACAATAGTCCGAATAACGCAGATAATACTGGCCAGATAAACTTCGGCCGTTGTGTATATAACAATATGAGGACAAAGCCTGAAAAATATTGATAAAACAAAGTACCAAGCCTCTTCGTAAAAAAATCAGACTTCATTTTGATTTTATATCCTCTCTGGTAAAATGTAATTAGTTTGTGACCATATTCATATTTAGTTTCCTTTTTTTTTTAAAGAAAACAAGTGCCCGATGGGTATTTACATTAAAATAGATTTTCTCATCATTTAGCCCATGTTATTTAAAATAACATATTTCTATGTAGAAAATTGTTACGTATTAAATATTTGCATTAAGAATTCACATAAGGATACGCACTGAGTATGGATGATTAACTCTATTTAGATAGAAATTACTTATCGACATATACATTTCAGGTAAATGAAGTGTATATCAATTAAATTAAAAGTCAAAATACATTTAATGTCTTCTTTTTTTATCACGTACCTCTTTTATTCTGATTGAGGATATGAGTAATAAAAATATTTCTTTGTTCTTAAGTTAATCAAGATTCAGCAGCTGACACATGGTATTATCATCTAGAAAAAGACAGAAGGAATGAAAGGAAAAGAAAAAACAGACAATGAAAAAAAAAAGGAAAAAAGAAAGACTGAAAGAGAGAAAAAATAAACGAAGAAAGGAAAATTAATGAAAATTAAAGAAATGAATAAAGAAAAAATAGATAAATAAAATGTGTTTCCGTACATGCAAGCTGAAAATATAATTGTTAAAAAGATATTCCAATATGTATCTTATTATAATGGAGATTGTGTGTTTATCTGTCTGTAACCGAAACTATATTACTATACAATTCACAATTCCCATTGTTATTTACATCACATTCTCCATGATTGTATTTTTATTTAAACCTCAATTATTAATAAAATTGTTATACATCATTAAGACTGTTGACCATATCTACATACTAATAACATGCAGTTGTATTTATATATACAACAAAATAGTGGTTTACAGTGTGAATGGGAAGGCTAATTTGCATATTGATTTTACAAATTTGATTTTAATAAATATATGCTTAGTATTATTGATTTCTAATTGTTTGGTTTTATCTTATTGAATATGAGCAAAAATCTCGTGGATAAATCTTAAAAGAAATCCATTAACAAGAAGAAATAACTGAAATTTTATTCTTTACTTCCTATTTTAATTAAATAGTTAAATTAGGAAAATTTACCAATGAAAGACGGGAGTAACGGAAATTGATGGAAGAGTTAGTTTCAAAGTTGTTCTATTTTTCAATCATACCCCCTCTGTTCCAAATCTTTTTATCTGCATTCTTATTCAGTTTCATTAGCCTTTCTAATTTAATATAATATATTATATTAAAACTTAAATACTTGCACCCGGAGTGTGCATATATTTGCTAGTATATATAGCGCTTTCGACTGCTTCCTCAGTCGTCATCATGGGGTATATGAGTTGGTTTTATTTCGTGTTTTTTTAGGTCTTTTATTTATTTATGTTGTTGTTTTTTATGTTCTTTTTTGTTTTTTTAATTATTTGAAGAGTCTATTATCTTTTTTAGAGGGTTGCTAGTTAAAACACATGTCTGAAAAATAATTTGCTGCTAAAATACACAACATATATATATATATATATATGTGTGTGTGTGTGTGTGTTAACAATATAGAGCTATGTTTATAAGTAAGTAGTACACAATATCGTGGATAGAGCATGTATATCAAACTCAGGGGAGCGTGGTTAGGGTATTCTATTGAGTAGGATTCTTTGAGAAGTGCGGTCTAGTTTATATTGTGTAGGGCAGATTGAAATCGTTAACCATGGTACAGCAACGAGCTTTAGAGAAAGAACATTGAATTCAAACCTGTTAAACCTGGGGTGAAACAGATGAATGACATTCCAGTTTATTTCAGCTGGGATAATTGATTTGATATACGAGGAAATTGAGTCACGATCGGAACGAATTAAAGTCAAGGTACTAAATCTATTAGATAAATTGGATTGCTTTTATCGTAGATTACAAATATAACTCCATTGTTCTAGAAATATTTTATCTTGTACGTATGCATGACAAATCGTACCAAAATATGTGTTTTACTTAAATTTGTTTTAAACCAGTGTATTTTTCGTATGCCGTTTTTGTAAACGTGTTTATCAAGGCATTTATTGAGAATGTAGTCAGCTGTCATAAACACATAAGCCTTTGGGAAACCGATTCGCGGATTAAACACCTTAAAATTCAAGGTTTATAATTTGCGAATAATATTCTCCCAGGTGATTAAAGTTACAACTGCCGAGAGTACAATCGCTTTACATTGATTCTGGAAGCAATATAACATTCAACAAGCAATTGTTAATATTCACGAGTCATGGGAATTAATGGCTGTTGTATGTAAGCAGTCTAGCAGAATATTTCGCCTGGATGCGCTAATAATTTCGGTAGTTTTATTAACCTGGTCAATGAAGCCTTAGTCGAATTTCTACACACGGAACGAGCATTGGCATTGATGATAGGGATCCCGAAAATGTTTGGGTATTGTTTGATTCACATTCAACATATTTAAGTGATAAGCATCTTCAGGGAATTGAACATTCAGAAACGTATGAGGCAGAAGAAAGTAAATGAAGAAGTGTAAATCATTTACAAGGAAATAATAGGGAAATAACAAGAATAATTGGTTGACTCATTTGATTGGTTGATATGTTTCGTCAAACTTTGGGTTACTTTATGACGAAGACGTATCTATTTTATTAATTTTTGTAGGGTATCCAACTTTTTCTTTATTTTTCAAACTCATTTTTAAACAGATTTTTAAAGTCATATTATATCTATTTAACACATGAATGTAACCCTAACAGGTACTACCTGGGTATTGTTGGATTCACATTCAACATATTTACGCGATAAGCATCTTCAGGAAATTGAAGATTCAGAAACGTATGAGACAGAAGAAAGTAAATGAAGAAGTGGACATTTTTAAAGTCATATTTCATCTATTTAACCCTAACAGGTACTACCATTACGGGTCAAAGTAAACCAAGGAGTAATGACAGTGAATGGATACTTCCCAAATTCTTAGAACTCCAGAAACAGAACCTCGTCACTAGACGCAGTTTAACGCCATACCCAGAACCCAGAGCTTCGGTTTTACGGCATCTCAACCCATGGGGTTAATTTATGCCGTATAGATACAAATAATTATGATGACTGTTAAATTTGTTTCGCCACTAGTCAATATTAGTCAATATGTTTGGGTATTGTTTGATTCGCATTCAACATATTTAAGTGATAAGCATCTTCAGGGAATTAAACATTCAGAAACGTATGAGGCAGAAGAAAGTAAATGAAGAAGTGGAAATCATTTACAAGGAAATAATAGTGAAATAACAAGAATAATTGATTGACTCATTTGATTGGTTGATATGTTTGGGTTATTTTATGACAAAGATGTATCTATTTTATTAATTAATGTAGGATATTCAACTTTTCCTTTGTTTTTCAAACTCATTTTAAACAGATTTTAAAGTCATATTATATCTATTTAACCCATGAATATAACCCTAACAGGTACTACCATTACGGGTCAAAGTAAACCAAGGAGTAATGACAGTGAATGGACACTTCCCAAATTCTTAGAGCTCCAGAAATAGAACCTCGTCACTAGATGCAGTTTAACGCCATACCCAGAACCCAGAGCTTCGGTTTTACGGCATCTCAACCCATGGGATTAATTTATGCCGTATAGATACAAATAATTATGATGTCTGTTAAATTTGTTTCGTCACTAGTCAATATTAGTCAATATGTTTGGGTATTGGTGGATTCAGAGAGTGATGAAAATAAATGGGTACTCCTCACTTCCCACAGCTCCAGATGTAGAACATGACTAGATGGAGTTTAACATCATACCCAGAACCATAATACCTTCAGCCACTGCCTTCTAGCACATAGGATAAAAAGAGTTGGTGATATACCTTTAAAAGAATATGGTTAGGACGATCGTATAGGTGCTACGAATTGATGTGACGAGCTGATTGATCAGTGGGGTCCTCTCTGACCGACCGTCTAGCTTAAGTAAGGACCAAAGTAGAGTGTAGAATGTCATCGACTGCTCAGCAACCAGGATGATGTCCTTAACCATGACGGCTTGCCAACCACGGCCAATATGTGGCCACATTATTGTGGTGGTCTTACGCCACAGCAGAGGGATAGTCAGCGTGTTCTACATCGCCTGCTGACAGGGCTGTCAAACATTTCAGAAGACCAAATAGATATAACTTGAGATGGATCCAAATTTCAAAAGATTCATCAATGTACGCGGTATTTTGGACAAGAAAACTGATTATAACTAGCAGTACCTGTGGATATACCACAGTATGTTAATATAATTATTACAACGTGTGATATGTTTACTTAAGAGCTATTGCGTATAGTTCAATATGTAAAAGTATAATAATCTTGATTTAACTCTCTATCACTCATTCTTAAAGGAGGGGTTATAAAATATTTACATTGATTTGCCGATAAAAATCTGGGGGAGGCGTTTAAAATATCTGCATTAATTTACTGACAAGAAGTGACCAAATCCCAACTTGGAAAATGTCCAAGTTTGGCTGGAAATTCACCTGCCGCTGGCTCGCTAAAACATAACCTAAATTAAAACAGGAGGCCGGGACGATAAAAGTTCAAAATTACAAAATATATTCCCGAATTCACAATTTCAAATTACAAATAAAACAAACGTCATTTATTTTTTCAAATTATTTTAATTCTACGTTGGACCAACGCAAGACCATTTGGAATGTTTCACTTTTAAAAATTGGGTGAAATAGAATGCGACAAATAATAAATCTGCGATTAAGCAACACCAGATAATCTGGATTTATATTTTTGCATTGCACCTTGAACAATATGGACGGCCTCATATTTTTAACAGACGGTTTTTTGCAAGATGATAACGGACGGAAGATTTAGGAACACGCGTATTAATATTGATGATGATGATGGCATTTTTTGTCTGGCAAAATTTTCTCATCATCATCATCATCATAATCATCATCATGGGAAAATTTTGCCAGACAAGGAAAAAGACAGCACAGCTCAATTAAATTTGAATGTATTTTTTTTTTAAATAAACATTTTTTTTCAATGTAATTTAGATTGTTTTTTTTTTAATTTTAAAAATTATTTCTGCTTTAATTATATTTGTAATTATCAAATAACTGATTTTGATTTATTCTTTTCTTTTCCATGAATCATTATAATAATTCCTGTTTGTTTTTTTAGGTTCGATTAGTGCTGTTTTAACAGACAGTGGTGCCTTGACATACGAGTTTAATTCGTTCCGCTTTTAAATTAATTTCCTCGTATATCACATGAATTTTCATATTTTAAAATTAACTAAAGCGTATTAATCTGTTCCAGCACCACCAAAAACACTCTAATATATATTTATTACGTTATTCAAATAAGAAATATACCACTATATTGAATAAAGATACACTGAAATAGAATGTAATGAATTATGGGCTCTAATAGGTATTAATGATAATCTTTTATAAATAATATTTTTCTTTGCAAAATGAATTAGGAAACTTAATGTTTATAGAGAACCTATTAACATAGGCGTATCTGAAAATCACTCGTACCTAAAAATGTTTTATCTCTTAACACAAAGCCATAAAATCGGAAGCTCAAAATAGTAATTTGGGTCACTCATAAATCAAGGTATGACTGTATGTGGTGACATTTGGAGATTAATCATCCCACTAATAAGTGAATTTACATATATATATATATATTATATATATATATATATATATATATATATAAAATAAATGTTCACTCTGAGAAAGGTCGATTCTTGAATGTGTGCGATATCATGTGTGATGATATATATATCATCATGTCGCGCAGGCAGCACGGATATCCATGACAATCTCTCGACAACCTTCCCTATCATTCATCGACCCAGGGAGTTCTTCCTCGCTGCAGCCAGCATCTTTACATAGCTGGTCAATGTAGGTCCTTGCTGGGTGGTCCACACTGGCATGTCCATGTGTTGGCTTCCACAGGAGAACATCGCTTATGAGTTCGTCCTTGCTTCTCCAGCAGTGCCCTGCATGTCTAATCCGACTCACTCAGATGGTCTGTGAGATAGGGGTCAGGTGACCATACAGCTGCTCCCTTGTGGGATGCTGTTTCCACGACTTGTACAAAACTGCTCGTAGCATTCTTGTGCAGCTCCCATCTAGCTTATTCTCGAGGCGCCTCGTTAGGGTCCAGGTGGTGCAGCCATACAGCACAGTACTACTATATATATATATATATATATATATATATATATATATATATATATATATGTATGTAAGTTGAAAATGGAAGATAATGATAATAGAAACTACAAAACCATTAAGCATACAACAATAACGGCTTTTATCAGACAAATGCTTGTATTTTTGTAGTTTTCTATTATTATTATTTTATTTTATATTTGAAATAATAATACATAGAATGCATGTGTACATGAAGAAACCCCTGGCCGAAACACGTTCCTGATTTACTCTGAGGAAGGTCGATGTTTCTGTGTGCTGAACATTTTATTTTTTTCTACTATTATTATTTTATTTCATTTTGTTATTTAAAAATGATAATAGATTGAATAATGTACACATGGATAAACTCCTGACCGAAACACGTGTAAGTT
The DNA here is from genome assembly GCA_023376005.1 of Doryteuthis pealeii. Taxonomy (NCBI): domain Eukaryota; kingdom Metazoa; phylum Mollusca; class Cephalopoda; order Myopsida; family Loliginidae; genus Doryteuthis; species Doryteuthis pealeii. The sequence goes on from CM042164.1 coordinate 32,386,437, forward strand.
AAATCAATTAAATAATCCTGTTTATTCCATTCAATACTTTCTTTCCTTTATTTCTCTTTTCAACACACACACACACACACACACACACCATATATATATATATATATATATATATATATATATATATATATATATATATATATATAAGTTAAACGAATGGAAATGTATCCGACAGTATGAGTATGAGCAAGATGGAATGAAAACAACACACAATGCTGTTAAAGAGAAAACGATTTATAAAATATTCATAGCTGATACTGATCAATATTTCGATTTTACAAAAATCATCATCAGAGCCAGTTACTCCGTGTTGTTGGTGGTCGGAGATAAAAGTTGAATCAACTTCTAATCATTCAACTTTTATCTCCGACCACCAACAACACGGAGTAACTGGCTCTGATGATGATTTTTTGTAAAATCGAAATATTGATCAGTATCAGCTATGATTATATTATAAATTGTTTTCTCTTTAACAGCATTGTGTGTTGTTTTCATTCCATCTTGCTCATACTCATATATATATATATATATATATATATATATATATATATATATATATATATATATATATATATATATACTTCTACATGGCTATATGCGTACATCTATAAAAATACGCATCCTTTCAAAATCCTTATATATGTATGTCTGCAATAGGGATAAACAATGTATAATGTGCCGCAAGTTCAAGGCCACACGGATCCATCATTGATATATCAATCATCTTGCGTAAGAAGGAGACTGTTTCATAATTTGTTTTTGGCGCCAATATAGCGTGTGATTATTTTGTTTACAATGTGATTAGAGAAAAGAGTTTGGATATCTATTTGCGGTAGATGGTTAGAATAAAAAAAAAGTTCTATGACACACCCTTCGATCACTCATGATAATGTGTGATATAGAGAGTGTTATATTAAAAAAGAACAATATCTATCGATTCACCTCCGTTCGAATGTACAGTTTGCACATAAATAATTACGAACCATACAATTGCTTTCTATTAAGGCGTTTATTATTATTCAATATTTATTGCTATTTATAATAAAACTCTATAGCCTGTACTGTGATCATTGCATAACAGGAACAGAATTCATTTTGTATAATTTCAGCAGACAAAATGCCTTTTCAACAGCTGTAGTTTCTGGCACACCGACAGCTCTGAAAGCCTTAATAATAAACTACAGGTGTAATTCTTTGCAGATATGTATTAATTCTTTTTAAATTTCTGGATAAGATATATTAATATTTGTTTGGAACATTAAGAGTAGGAGTTTAAAAGCAAATAGAAATATTATTGGAATCCATTTTCTTTTCATTACTAAGTACAGAGTCAATATCTAAAAAATAAAATACTTCTTATTTATCAGATATAATTTCATCAAATGACTGAAATTATACGTTCTGTCCTACATGAGACAAAAAAATCTCCACCTGGATTGTATGCAGCCTTTATGTTCTTTTAATGTTGGCCTCTGTTTATTTGTTTTTTCTTTTACGTTTCCAGGTTTGGTGATATATAATACCTAATGATATTCGTTCTATTTCTGTAGAGTTCCAACAGAAATATGCAGACGATGGTATCTTTGGTTTTGATGACAATTAAAATGTAAAACATTTGGTATACTTGTGTAAGATCCCTGATCTCTCTCTCTCTCTCTCTCTCTCTCTCTCTCTCTCTCTCTCTCCCTCTCTCTCCCCCGTGATATATATATATATATAATATATATATTGTGTGTGTGGTTGTGTGTGTGTGTGAGTGTGTATGTGTGTGTGTGTGGTAGAAATATGATGAATGAAAGAAAAAACTCAGATAAAAATGTGTAGTCTATTTCGCTGACGAAGTCGAGTTCAAACTCCAGCGAAATATACTACACATTTTCTCTGGTTTTGGTCTTTCATTGATAATATTTCTACCACATTCTGTCGGATCCGTCCAATCCTCTTTGCCTCATATATAATATATATGTATATATATATATATTATATAATATATATATATATATATATATATATATATATATAATAAATGAATTGAGAATGAATGAGAAAAGTATTGGCATATGAAGGTGCTAAATGCTAAAAAATCAGAAGCAGTTTTAAAATCAAATATTAGATATTATGGATTAATAATAATAATATTTGAATTTTATATTATATATATATATATATATATATATATATATATATATATATATATATATACAAAATGAATTGAGAATGAATGAGAAAGTATTGGCATATGAAGGTGCTAAATGCTAAAAAAATAGAGCAGTTTTAAAATCAAATATTAGATATTATGGATATAATAATAATAATATTTGATTTTATATATATATAATATATATATATATATATATATAATATATATATATTATATAAGTAAAGAGCGTTTAATATCATTGATAGAGCATGTATATCTATGTTAGGGTAGTGTGGACATGAAGTCAATATCATTTGACAGCAATTTACCTATGTGATTTTCAAAGTAAGGGCTCTGTTTAGAAATCCGATAGACGAAAAACTCTCCTGTACCAAGGGCCGTTGATGTCATGCTCACGCTACCCTAATTTGTATATATATATATATATATATATATAGAGAAGAGAGAGAGAGAGAGAGAGAGAGAGAGAGAATGGAGAATGAATGAGTATTGGCATTGAAGGTGCTCAATGCTAAAATAACAGAGCAGCCTTAAAATCAAATATTAGATATTATAGATTTAATATACCGTAAATAAATTTTCATGTAAACATGAGTAAACATGAAACTTTAGTTACAGGATATTATGCAATAATTTCTCTTAATAAATGCAGTGAATGTCAATTAAGGACGAACTCATAAGTGACGTTCTTCTGTGGAACCATCACATCGGCACGCCAGCGTGGGCCGACCAACAAAGATATACATTGACCTGCTTTGCACGGATACTGGATGCAACTCTTAGGAGCAATGAATAATAGGGAAGGTTGGCGAGATTTTTGCATGGATATCCGTGCTGTCGGCGTGACATGATAATATATATATATATATATATATATATATATATATATATTATATATATTCCGTAGTTAGGATCTTTCCATGTGTGATTTAACCAAGCTGATGCAGGTAAACCATAAGGAGAGCTCAATGTGCTAATACCAGTAAGTAGAAGGACAGAGCAAGATATATAATAATGAAGAAAAAACTCTAAACTTGCTTCTTTACAATAATTTATTTCAACCGTATTAATACGGCATCTTCAGGTAATCACAAGGACATGACTCTTACTGAGAATTTCCCAAAGTAACATCGCTTTAAATTTAAAAGCTATGTTACTTTGGAAATTCTCAGTAAGAGTCATGTCCTTGTGATTACCTGAAGATGCCGTATTAATACGGTTGAAATAAATTATTGTAATGAAGCTAGTTTAGAGTTTTTTCTATTCACTATATATATAATATTATATATAATATATATATATATATATATATATATATTATATATATATAGCTTAACGCTATCTGTTGGATGCAGCACTGTCCTTCTAAACTGTTTTCAGGCTATCGAACTAATTCTTTAGCTGCCATTTTTTATTTGCTGACATTCTACCATTATCAGGCGTCGAAGTGGTCCCGTTCAAATCGATTACGAATATACTATTCTTGTTTAAACTACAGATATTTATCTTGATTCAATAAGGTACGTAGCTAACAAAATTAAGTCTAAAGCACACCTAGTTTTAAGCAAATTATGGGGGCCCCATGTGTCAAATTGGTACATCAAGTCTGGTCAAATTTCGACTATCAAGTTTATTCAGTATGGCTAGGACCATTTGTAAGCTACCTTACAGCCGGGATTGAAATCCGATCGGTTCATGTCAGTCTGTCACCTTAACCATCGGCTGTCTCACCTACAGAATGCGAAAGGGGATTTTAACTGTTTTAATACACAACATCGCTTTGTATGTTAAAGACGCGTCATAGAGTGGCTCATCCCTATTAGGAGAGCATTATATATATATCTATATATATAAGGTGTTGCACAAAGCGTTTCCTAAGCATAAGTAGAACTAGAGAGTGAATATAGTTGAAAAATCAGTCTTTCCCGTTTGCACATATCAAATATCTACAACCTCTCATCTATAAAAAGAAAAATGTTGCCTGAACAGTTAAGATGAAATGGGGTCATTTTAATCTAGAAAAGCCCAGAATACTTTCAAAATTGCCTCAATACTATCAGATTATTCAAATACTAGAAAATTAAGCGAGAATATAAAATTGCCTGAATTATTATGACACTGGCCAGTTTCAATTTTGAATGCTAGAAAACTCTGGAGAATCAAAAATTGCTCTGAAGTCTACGATGATGCAAGGTGTATTTGGTAGCTAGAAAGCTGTGGACAGTATGATTGACCAATATTTAAAAGGATATATTTACTAAACAAAGGATAAACATTTGCAAGGGTATGGTATAGAAAATTTATGAAATTTTTTTTCCGTCCAAATTATACATATTTATCCATCCATACAGATGATAGAGTGACCTCTAAATTCAAAGGCAATTGTAATGCTGATGAAAATTTCATATGTTGTGCTACCTGACACATGTGGGATCATGTGTGGTGCGGTCTCTTGTTCCTGCCTTCTATACTGTGCATCACTGTGGATAGACAACACGGACACCTCTTTGTGTCGTTCCCCCCGAACATGAAGGTTCTTCTTGTTCCTCCAGATGCCTGTTCCTATTTCCTGAAATGGAAGAAAAACAATATAGATTAGATTTGGATATTAATTTTACAATGACACCTATAAGTGAAATATATATATATATATATATATATATATATTATATAATATTCAAAACAAGTTATTTTTGTTGAAAACTAACAGAATCCAGGTTGTTGGAAGTTTTTTTTAAATTTCCTTTCAATCTTCAAATAATTTCTTATGTTGTCATCTTGAAAGATTGATAAAACATCTGAAAGTGTAATCCATTCAATTTCGGTTCTTTTCTAAACAATCATTAAGGGTATTGAAACAGATTATCATTTGGTCAGAAATTTATCCAAGTTAAAATTGTTTTGTTTGTGTCAATAAGGTTACAATAAATAATGCTAGGATTTATTTTGAAAGAAATTTAGATTAACATCTTTAAATAATACGTGACATACTTGAAGATGTCATATTTGGAATAAAAGTTGTTCAATTTCTAAGGCATATATATATATTATATTATATTGCAGAAAAGTTTATTAATTAAAGAACAAGAATAATAAGTTGAAAATACAGGAACAAATGACAAAAATGAAAATAATGCAAAATGGAGCCTTCTTCATTTCTGGTTGAATTCTTTTCAAAATTGTATGAGAGGTTGAAAGAAATTTTCCAATGGGGCGTTTCAAGTTGAGGAAGGAAAATTATATTACCATTATTATTTACCCAACCACAACATGAGTAGGATGACACATAGTGAATTTTTTAGGCAGAGTTTAACAATTTCTCCTACACTGGTTGCTAACAATGTTTAAGAGCCTAGTCTGCGCCTATCATTTACCATAACTGGGAGTGAAATAGTTGGAATGCATCCTTTCCTCCATAGGTATTGCACTATGATAATGCAAACAGCCTCAATCCAAGGAAATTTTTATCTTTCCTACAACAATAACCCAGATGCCTCCATAGGGGAAGGGGTGTTTAGAAACTGCAGTTGGGTAAGTGAGTAAATTTGGTATTTCATCATCAATGAAATAATAATAAGGGAAAGAACACCGGATATGCTGCATATTTGATTATATAGATTGATTTTTTAAATTTTTTTTTAATTTAAAATGTATGAATGCACCAATGTGTTATTAATTACAGGGAGAATCCATACATGAAGACCTGAATTTTTTTTAATGTAAACATGACATCTTTTGTTGTTTGATTGTTGGTTGGTTAATGGCATATCAAACCTTGTGGTCATTTAATGCCAAATTTGTTTTTTTTTAATACATATGATTTGTTTAAAGAAATAATTTTCCATTAAGTTTATGAGGTTGGTTAATAATTAGTAAAATAATTCTGGTTTGTTTTTGGTCTTTTTAAATAATTTTTTTTATTTTTTATAAAACAGAATAGCCCTTTCGGCTGGGGCTTTAGGAATACACCAACTGCCACTCTGCAGAGGGGTAAGTACACCTAATGGGGCCACCTGTTGGCTGTGGGTGGCCGAACCTGTAATTGCTTAAGGAACGGATCCTGGTGGATGAGCAGTCCATGGACATATAACATCCACTTAGATCGTTACTTAGGCTAGACAGGTGGCTAGAGAACCCCCTCGATCAGTCGGCTAGTCATGTCAAGGCCCTAGCACCTATATGATTGGCCCAAAAACCCTATTGCCCCTTATGGCAAAAGCCCCAACCTTTCATCATATGGGTGCTAGAAGCATGGCTGAGGATCTCATGTCCTGGGTAATGATGTTACAACTCTATCTGATGGGTGAGTTCAGTTCTGGAGGTCTG
>CM042164.1:32393023-32522062 GCA_023376005.1 Doryteuthis pealeii
AAGAGAGATCCGTGTTTTTGCAATAATGTTTAAAATATGTTTGGCAATAAATGTTTTTAAAATAAAGAAAATATATTATGTTTGCAATAAATGTTTTTAAATAAAGAAAAATATATTCAGTATTGTAAAATAACGGGTGCAAGAAAAATAAAACATTTATTGCAAAAACACGGACATAATATGAGGATTCAGTTTATTTTATGGTAGGAATTTACGAGAACAAGTTAAGGATTACCCTGTTGTCCTCATATTATTGTTAGATACACAACAATTCGGCCGATGAACAATCTTTAAGAAGTTTCATCATGTCTTTCCAGCAATATCGTTCTTTACGCTCTTGTCGAACTTGGAAAACTTCTTCTCATAGAAGTCGGGAAATATTTCGTCGAACTCGGAAGCCATTATGTCGTAATGGAGAGCGTTCAACGGAATGTCGAACTTTTATTCAATTCATCAGAAATGTTCGCATTTCGCGAGAGCCATGACCGAGTACAATTGTTAACCTATGTTAAGTTCTATTAATCTTCGCCCGTGGTCAGGATTTAAACGGGTAACCTACAGAGAGTCTCACATAGACCTGTATCAAGGTCCAACCCTTATATCATTTGCGCCATGTGTCCAACTGATTTCTTGTCCAGATATTGCACACATTGATAAATGAATCCGGTAGAAGCTTTAATTTGGTGCAGTATTTTGTCATACCGCATTTCTTAAAAATCAGCTACTCCTAAAGATTTTAAATATATTTACAACTGATCAAATGCTCCACTGGTTTAAGGAGGCAAGTTGTTACATATGCCATCTAAGATCGTGATACTTTTAGGGATTAAACCCAAATAAAAACAGTGATTATATTTGGCAATAAGGTCAAATTCATCCAGGGATTGTGAGTCATCTTTAAAGATGGTTCATCACGTTTAAACAGCGATGGTGTTTATTAAAAGGTAGGGAGCAGCAATGAAAGAGCGTATTAACACAACTTGGAAAGGATTTCCTTCTATGGATGAAGAATTTTCATTTCTCTGGCGCGTTCCTTTTACTAAGCTTTAGACAGCTGCATTTTGCAGGGTAATTCCTCACGGCGTTTTCAATAGATGCAGTTTAAGAGACGCGTTAGAAGGGAATTAGAATTGTATATGAGGATTACTCACGCGCACATACACATGCATATATATATATTATATATATATATATATATATATATATATATATATATATATATATATACGTTTTTAAAAGCGAATGTTATAAAATATTCCGACTGCAGTTTCTAGCTTCTATATAACAATATATATATATATATAATAATAATATTAATGATTTGAAGGCAATTACAATGCGTATAAAAAATAAAAACAAAAGATGTTATTTTTGTCTTATTGATGTTATCACTAGCTCATTGGTGAGTTTGTGGTGAACCATTTATTGGCGGTATTATTAGCGAAGTGCTAACTATTATATATATATATATATATATATATATATATATATATAATATATAATAGGCTGCTTACAAAATAATGACACGGATTTTATTACAACTTAAAAGATTAATGGTCATTAATTTTCAAGCAATCTTTTATTCAAGTATATGTGTTTCTGTACTTTGTGTGAGTGCGCCACGAGCGCACGCGCGTGTGTGTGTGTGTGTGTGTGGTTGCGTTTGTGTGTTTACCACCGATTAAATTAGCAGGATTTGACACAAGGTCAATTTTTTAAGCGGAGTTTAAATGGTTTGATATAAGTATTATCCTTCTCCTAGACCGATTGTTATAACAAGCCTAAAGTGCCATGTCCGTTTTAACTATTTACCCATAGCTGGAGTGAGAATAGTTGGATGCCAAAACAGTTTATTTGCACTATGTGGTAATGAAAACAGCCTTATTCGGGATTTGAACTCGTTTTGCCATGAAAATTTCTCACTCGGATTACTCATTAGCGCATAACATACTGCACCCCGACAGAGTCATAAGATTTAGATATTTACCTATTTAGCACCTACAAATTGTCCAAAGTTTTTCAAAGTTAAAAAACTTGTAGGGGAAACACCCACATTTTATAAAACGTGGAATAGAAAAAAATACCTTCCCGTTCTGTTGTAGACATTGAAAATGAAATAATCACATTTTTTGATGAATATTTAAATACATTTTACTTAATTTTTTAACTGTTGTCCTCATTATTGTTTTATACACAATGTTTCAGACGGTGTGAACTCGGGCCTTCTTCAGGTCTTTCTTGTCTAATGCTAGATATAAAAAGTATTATGTTTATAGTTCCCAAAAAACTCACTCTCAATTGTCCAGTAGGACACATGGTGGAACGGATATAAACCATGATACAGTTTTTTAAGTGGCAATCTTCTCGAGATCTGCAAGTTCAATCTGACTAGGGAGAGGGAAGATAGAATACTTAACATAGCTCAACTTATTGAAGAGGTTAAAAATATTAAGTATATTTTGTGGCTTAAATTCCAAGCAATTCTATGATCATTAATAACGTGCGTATTTGATGGGATTGTTATGAAAAATGAAGGAACCGTTCCTTTGATTGAATTTGTAGTTCATCATTAAATATGTCAGCAAATACATTTCAACAAAAAGTAACTTTATTTTCCAAACTAACATAAATCCACTAGCCAATAATGACAATTTTTTAATCACTGAAAACTGAACCTTTACATAACATATATCAACACAATTCAAGTGATTGATTTTCATCTTTATGTCTTTTTCGGTGTTTTGTGCTTTCTTTTATATTTTCTAGCAAAAATACAAAATTTATATTTTTGATACAGTAAAGGCAACAAAATTCAAGATGGTAATCGTATAAATCTCTCATCTTGTGAATCCCATCTTATGTTTCAGATTTTTTAATTTGGTTTAATTTTGGTTAACGAAATGGGAACAATCAACCAATGTAATTTAATAAAGGATTCCATGAATGCTCCTGAGTTCGACGAAGAAGGTTCCCGAGTTCCACAAGAAAAGCTTGAAGAAGACCAGATAAACAAGACATTAGGTTATAAGTTCCCAAAATCCACACTGAAGTGTCCAATTGGACACATGGCCTATTAGAATAAGGTAATTAGGTTAGACAGTTCTAAGTGGCAGTTATCTCTGGATTTCCGGTTCAATCATGACCGCCGCCAGTAACATAGAAAAATAATTAACACAGCTCCTACCCCAGCTATGGTAGCAGAATGAGAACAGAATAGCCCGGGTTGGGTTAAAGTTCCGTGATGGCTCCCGATTTACGACAAGAAGGCTACCGAGTCCGAGAAGGTTCCCGAGTCCGAGAAGGTTTCCGAGTCGACAATAATACCTGAAGAACCGAAACGTTGTACAGATACAATGAAGAGGAGGACAATAGTCCGAATAACGCAGATAATACTGGCCAGATAAACTTCGGCCGTTGTGTATATAACAATATGAGGACAAAGCCTGAAAAATATTATAAAACAAAGTACCAAGCCTCTTCGTAAAAAATCAGACTTCATTTTGATTTTATATCCTCTCTGGTAAAATGTAAATTAGTTTTGTGACCAATATTCATATTTTAGTTTCCTTTTTTTTTAAAGAAAACAAGTGCCCGAATGGGTATTTACATTAAAATAGATTTTCTATCATTTAGCCCATGTTATTTAAAATAACATATTTCTATGTAGAAAATTGTTACGTATTAAATATTTGCATTAAGAATTCACATAAGGATACGCACTGAGTATGGATGATTAACTCTATTTAGATAGAAATTACTTATCGACATATACATTTCAGGTAAATGAAGTGTATATCAATTAAATTAAAAGTCAAAATCCATTTAATGTCTTCTTTTTTATCACGTACCTCTTTTATTCTGATTGAGGATATGAGTAATAAAAATATTTCTTTGTTCTTAAGTTAATCAAGATTCAGCAGCTGACACATGGATTATCATCTAGAAAAAAGACAGAAGGAATGAAAGGAAAAGAAAAAACAGACAATGAAAAAAAAAGGAAAAAAAGAAAGACTGAAAGAGAGAAAAATAAACGAAGAAAGGAAAATTAATGAAAATTAAAGAAATGAATAAAGAAAAAATAGATAAATAAATGTGTTTCCGTACATGCAAGCTGAAAATATAAATTGTTAAAAAAAGATATTCCAATATGTATCTTATTATAATGGAGATTGTGTGTTTATCTGTCTGTAACCGAAAACTATATTACTATACAATTCACAATTCCCATTGTTATTTACATCACATTCTCCATGATTGTATTTTTATTTAAACCTCAATTATTAATATAAAATTGTTTATACATCATTAAGACTGTTGACCATATCTAATACTAATAACATGCAGTTGTATTTATATATACAACAAAATAGTGGTTTACAGTGTGAATGGGAAGGCTAATTTGCATATTGATTTTACAAATTTGATTTAATAAATATATGCTTAGTATTATTGATTTCTAATTGTTTGGTTTTATCTTATTTGAATATGAGCAAAAATCTCGTGGATAAATCTTAAAAGAATCCATTAACAAGAAGAAATAACTGAAATTTTATTCTTTACTTCCTATTTTAATTAAATAGTTAAATTAGGAAAATTTACCAATGAAAGACGGGAGTAACGGAAATTGATGGAAGAGTTAGTTTCAAAGTTGTTCTATTTTTCAATCATACCCCCTCTGTTCCAAATCTTTTTATCTGCATTCTTATTCAGTTTCATTAGCCTTTCTAATTTAATATAATATATTAATATTAAAAACTTAAATACTTGCACCCGGAGTGTGCATATATTTGCTAGTTATATAGCGCTTTCGACTGCTTCCTCAGTCGTCATCATGGGGTATATGAGTTGGTTTTATTTCGTGTTTTTTTAAGGGTCTTTATTTATTTTATGTTGTTGTTTTTTATGTTTTTTTGTTTTTTTTAATTATTTGAAAGAGTCTATTATCTATCTTTTTTAGAGGGTTTGCTAGTTAAAACACATGTCTGAAAAATAATTTGCTGCTAAAATACACAACATATATATATATATATATATGTGTGTGTGTGTGTGTGTTAACAATATAGAGCTATGTTTATAAGTAAGTAGTACACAATATCGTGGATAGAGCATGTATATCAACTCAGGGGAGCGTGGTTAGGGTATTCTATTGAGTAGGATTCTTTGAGAAGTGCGGTCTAGTTTATATTGTGTAGGGCAGATTGAAATCGTTAACCATGGTACAGCAACGAGCTTTAGAGAAAGAACATTGAATTCAAACCTGTTAAACCTGGGGTGAAACAGATGAATGACATTCCAGTTTATTTCAGCTGGATAATTGATTTGATATACGAGGAAATTGAGTCACGATCGGAACGAATTAAAGTCAAGGTAACTAAATCTATTAGATAAATTGGATTGCTTTTATCGTAGATTACAAATATAACTCCATTGTTCTAGAAATATTTTATCTTGTACGTATGCATGACAAATCGTACCAAAATATGTGTTTTACTTAAACTTTGTTTTAAAACCAGTGTATTTTTCGTATGCCGTTTTTGTAAACGTGTTTATCAAGGCATTTAATTGAGAATGTAGTCAGCTGTCATAAACACATAAGCCTTGGGAAAACCGATTCGCGGATTAAACACCTTAAAATTCAAGGTTTATAATTTGCGAATAATATTCTCCCAGGTGATTAAAGTTACAACTGCCGAGAGTACAATCGCTTTACATTGATTCTGGAAGCAATATAACATTCAACAAGCAATTGTTAATATTCACGAGTCATGGGAATTAATGGCTGTTGTATGTAAGCCAGTCTAGCAGAATATTTCGCCTGGATGCGCTAATAATTTCGGTAGTTTTATTAACCTGGTCAATGAAGCCTTAGTCGAATTTCTACACACGGAACGAGCATTGGCATTGATGATAGGGATCCCGAAAATGTTTTGGGTATTGTTTGATTCACATTCAACATATTTAAGTGATAAGCATCTTCAGGGAATTGAACATTCAGAACGTATGAGGCAGAAGAAAGTAAATGAAGAAGTGTAAATCATTTACAAGGAAATAATAGGGAAATAACAAGAATAATTGGTTGATCATTTGATTGGTTGATATGTTTCGTCAAACTTTGGGTTACTTTATGACGAAGACGTATCTATTTTATTAATTTTTGTAGGGTATCCAACTTTTTTCTTTATTTTTCAAACTCATTTTTAAACAGATTTTTAAAGTCATATTATATCTATTTAACACATGAATGTAACCCTAACACGGTACTACCTGGGTATTGTTGGATTCACATTCAACATATTTACGCGATAAGCATCTTCAGGAAATTGAAGATTCAGAAACGTATGAGACAGAAGAAAGTAAATGAAGAAGTGGACATTTTTAAAGTCATATTTCATCTATTTAACCCTAACAGGTACTACCATTACGGGTCAAAGTAAACCAAGGAGTAATGACAGTGAATGGATACTTCCAAATTCTTAGAACTCCAGAAACAGAACCTCGTCACTAGACGCAGTTTAACGCCATACCCAGAACCCAGAGCTTCGGTTTTACGGCATCTCAACCCATGGGGTTAATTTATGCCGTATAGATACAAATAATTATGATGACTGTTAAATTTGTTTCGCCACTAGTCAATATTAGTCAATATGTTTGGGTATTGTTTGATTCGCATTCAACATATTTAAATGATAAGCATCTTCAGGGAATTAAACATTCAGAAACGTATGAGGCAGAAGAAAGTAAATGAAAGAAGTGGAAATCATTTACAAGGAAATAATAGTGAAATCACAAGAAATAATTGATTGACTCATTTGATTGGTTGATATGTTTGGGTTATTTTAATGACAAAGATGTATCTATTTTATTAATTAATGTAGGATATTCAACTTTTCCTTTGTTTTTCAAACTCATTTTAAACAGATTTTAAAGTCATATTATATCTATTTAACCCATGAATATAACCCTAACAGGTACTACCATTACGGGTCAAAGTAAAACCAAGGAGTAATGACAGTGAATGGACACTTCCCAAATTCTTAGAGCTCCAGAAATAGAACCTCGTCACTAGATGCAGTTTAACGCCATACCAGAACCCAGAGCTTCGGTTTTACGGCATCTCAACCCATGGGATTAATTATGCCGTATAGATACAAATAATTATGATGTCTGTTAAATTTGTTTCGTCACTAGTCAATATTAGTCAATATGTTTGGGTATTGGTGGATTCAGAGAGTGATGAAAATAAATGGGTACTCCTCACTTCCCACAGCTCCAGATGTAGAACAATGACTAGATGGAGTTTAACATCATACCCAGAACCATAATACCTTCAGCCACTGCCTTCTAGCACATAGGATAAAAAGAGTTTGGTGAATACCTTAAAAGAATATGGTTAGGACGATCGTATAGGTGCTACGAATTGATTGGACGAGCTGATTGATCAGTGGGGTCCTCTCTGACCGACCGTCTAGCTTAAGTAAGGACCAAAGTAGAGTGTAGAATGTCATCGACTGCTCAGCAACCAGGATGATGTCCTTAACCATGACGGCTTGCCAACCACGGCCATATGTGGCCACATTATTGTGGTGGTCTTACGCCACAGCAGAGGGATAGTCAGCGTGTTCTACATCGCCTGCTGACAGGGCTGTCAAACATTTCAGAAGACCAAATAGATATAACTTGAGATGGATCCAAATTTCAAAAGATTCATCAATGTACGCGGTATTTTGGACAAGAAAACTGATTATAACTAGCAGTACCTGTGGATATACCACAGTATGTTAATATAATTATTACAACGTGTGATATGTTTACTTAAGAGCTATTGCGTATAGTTCAATATGTAAAAGTATAATAATCTTGATTTAACTCTCTATCACTCATTCTTAAAGGAGGGGTTATAAAATATTTACATTGATTTGCCGATAAAAATCTGGGGGAGGCGTTTAAAATATCTGCATTAATTTACTGACAAGAAGTGACCAAATCCCAACTTGGAAAATGTCCAAGTTTGGCTGGAAATTCACCTGCCGCTGGCTCGCTAAAACATAACCTAAATTAAAACAGGAGGCCGGGACGATAAAAGTTCAAAATTACAAAAATATATTCCCGAATTCACAATTTCAAAATTACAAATAAAACAAACGTCATTTATTTTTTCAAATTATTTTAATTCTACGTTGGACCAACGCAAGACCATTTGGAATGTTTCACTTTTAAAAATTGGGTGAAATAGAATGCGACAAATAATAAATCTGCGATTAAGCAACACCAGATAATCTGGATTTATATTTTTGCATTGCACCTTGAACAATATGGACGGCCTCATATTTTTAACAGACGGTTTTTTGCAAGATGATAACGGACGGAAGATTTAGGAACACGCGTATTAATATTGATGATGATGATGGCATTTTTTGTCTGGCAAAATTTTCTCATCATCATCATCATCATAATCATCATCATGGGAAAATTTTGCCAGACAAGGAAAAAGACAGCACAGCTCAATTAAATTTGAATGTATTTTTTTTTTAAAAAACATTTTTTTTCAATGTAATTTAGATTGTTTTTTTTTTAATTTTAAAAATTATTTTCTGCTTTAATTATATTTGTAATTATCAAATAACTGATTTTGATTTATTCTTTTCTTTTCCATGAATCATATAATAATTCCTGTTTGTTTTTTAGGTTCGATTAGTGCTGTTTAACAGACAGTGGTGCCTTGACATACGAGTTTAATTCGTTCCGCTTTTAAATTAATTTCCTCGTATATCACATGAATTTTCATATTTTAAAATTAACTAAAGCGTATTAATCTGTTCCAGCACCACCAAAAACACTCTAATATATATTTATTACGTTATTCAAATAAGAAATATACCACTATATTGAATAAAGATACACTGAAATAGAATGTAATGAATTATGGGCTCTAATAGGTATTAATGATAATCTTTTATAAATAATATTTTTCTTTGCAAAATGAATTAGGAAACTTAAATGTTTATAGAGAACCTATTAACATAGGCGTATCTGAAAATCACTCGTACCTAAAAAATGTTTTATCTCTTAACACAAAGCCATAAAATCGGAAGCTCAAAAATAGTAATTTGGGTCACTCATAAATCAAGGTATGACTGTATGTGGTGACATTTGGAGATTAATCATCCCACTAATAAGTGAATTTACATATATATATATATATATATATATATATATATATATATATATATATATAAATAAATGTTCACTCTGATGAAGGTCGATTCTTGAATGTGTGCGATATCATGTGTGATGATATATATATCATCATGTCGCGCAGGCAGCACGGATATCCATGACAATCTCTCGACAACCTTCCCTATCATTCATCGACCCAGGGAGTTCTTCCTCGCTGCAGCCAGCATCTTTACATAGCTGGTCAATGTAGGTCCTTGCTGGGTGGTCCACACTGGCATGTCCATGTGTTGGCTTCCACAGGAGAACATCGCTTATGAGTTCGTCCTTGCTTCTCCAGCAGTGCCCTGCATGTCTAATCCGACTCACTCAGATGGTCTGTGAGATAGGGGTCAGGTGACCATACAGCTGCTCCCTTGTGGGATGCTGTTTCCACGACTTGTACAAAACTGCTCGTAGCATTCTTGTGCAGCTCCCATCTAGCTTATTCTCGAGGCGCCTCGTTAGGGTCCAGGTGGTGCAGCCATACAGCACAGTACTACTATATATATATATATATATAATATATATATATATATATATATATATATGTATGTAAGTTGAAATGGAAGATAATGATAATAGAAAACTACAAAAACCATTAAGCATACAACAATAACGGCTTTTATCAGACAAATGCTTGTATTTTTGTAGTTTTCTATTATTATTATTTTATTTATATTTGAAATAATAATACATAGAATGCATGTGTACATGAAGAAACCCCTGGCCGAAACACGTTCCTGATTTACTCTGAGGAAGGTCGATGTTTCTGTGTGCTGAACATTTTATATTTTTTCTACTATTATTATTTTATTTCATTTTGTTATTTAAAAATGATAATAGATTGAATAATGTACACATGGATAAACTCCTGACCGAAACACGTGTAAGTTAAATCAATTAAAATAATCCTGTTTTATCCATTCAATACTTTCTTCCTTTATTTCTCTTTTCAACACACACACACACACACACACACACACATATATATATATATATATATATATATATTATATATATATATATATATATATATATAAGTTAAACGAATGAAATGTATCCGACAGTATGAGTATGAGCAAGATGGAATGAAAACAACACACAATGCTGTTAAAGAGAAAACGATTTATAAAATATTCATAGCTGATACTGATCAATATTTCGATTTTACAAAAATCATCATCAGAGCCAGTTACTCCGTGTTGTTGGTGGTCGGAGATAAAAGTTGAATCAACTTCTAATCATTCAACTTTTATCTCCGACCACCAACAACACGGAGTAACTGGCTCTGATGATGATTTTTGTAAAATCGAAATATTGATCAGTATCAGCTATGATTATATTATAAATTTTTTTCTCTTTAACAGCATTGTGTGTTGTTTTCATTCCATCTTGCTCATACTCATATATATATATATATATATATATATATATATATATATTATATATATATATATATATATATATATATATACTTCTACATGGCTATATGCGTACATCTATAAAAATACGCATCCTTTCAAAATCCTTATATATGTATGTCTGCAAATAGGGATAAACAATGTATAATGTGCCGCAAGTTCAAGGCCACACGGATCCATCATTGATATATCAATCATCTTGCGTAAGAAGGAGACTGTTTCATAATTTGTTTTTTGGCGCCAATATAGCGTGTGATTATTTTGTTTACAATGTGATTAGAGAAAAGAGTTTGGATATCTATTTGCGGTAGATGGTTAGAATAAAAAAAAAGTTCTATGACACACCCTTCGATCACTCATGATAATGTGTGATATAGAGAGTGTTTATATTAAAAAAGAACAATATCTATCGATTCACCTCCGTTCGAATGTACAGTTTGCACATAAATAATTACGAACCATACAATTGCTTTCTATTAAGGCGTTTATTATTATTCAATATTTATTGCTATTTATAATAAAACTCTATAGCCTGTACTGTGATCATTGCATAACAGGAACAGAATTCATTTTGTATAATTTCAGCAGACAAAATGCCTTTTCAACAGCTGTAGTTTCTGGCACACGACAGCTCTGAAAGCCTTAATAATAAACTACAGGTGTAATTCTTTGCAGATATGTATTAATTCTTTTTAAATTTCTGGATAAGATATATTAATATTTGTTTGGAACATTAAGAGTAGGAGTTTAAAAGCAAATAGAAATATTATTGGAATCCATTTCTTTTCATTACTAAGTACAGAGTCAATATCTAAAAAATAAAATACTTCTTATTTATCAGATATAATTTCATCAAATGACTGAAATTATACGTTCTGTCCTACATGAGACAAAAAAATCTCCACCTGGATTGTATGCAGCCTTTATGTTCTTTTAATGTTGGCCTCTGTTATTTGTTTTTCTCTTTACGTTTCCAGGTTTGGTGATATATAATACCTAATGATATTCGTTCTATTCTTCCAACAGAAATATGCAGACGATGGTATCTTTGGTTTTGATGACAATTAAAATGTAAAACATTTGGTATACTTGTGTAAGATCCCTGATCTCTCTCTCTCTCTCTCTCTCTCTCTCTCTCTCTCTCTCTCTCCCTCTCTCTCCCCGTGATATATATATATATATATATATATATGTGTGTGTGTGTGTGTGTGTGAGTGTGTATGTGTGTGTGTGTGGTAGAAATATGATGAATGAAAGAAAAAACTCAGATAAAAATGTGTAGTCTATTTCGCTGACGAAGTCGAGTTCAAACTCCAGCGAAATACTACACATTTTCTCTGGGTTTTTGGTCTTTCATTGATAATATTTTCTACCACATTCTGTCGGATCCGTCCCAATCCTCTTTGCCTCATATATATATATATATATATATATATATATATATAATATATATATATATATATATATATATAATAAAATGAATTGAGAATGAATGAGAAAAGTATTGGCATATGAAGGTGCTAAATGCTAAAAATCAGAGCAGTTTTAAAATCAAATATTAGATATTATGGATTTAATAATAATAATATTTGATTTTATATATATATATATATATATATATATATATATATATATATATATATATATATATACAAAATGAATTGAGAATGAATGAGAAAAGTATTGGCATATGAAGGTGCTAAATGCTAAAAAAATAGAGCAGTTTTAAAATCAAATATTAGATATTATGGATATAATAATAATAATATTTGATTTTATATATATATATATATATATATATATATATATATATATATATATATAAGTAAAGAGCGTTTAATATCATTGATAGAGCATGTATATCTATGTTAGGTAGTGTGGACATGAAGTCAATATCATTTGACAGCAATTTACCTATGTGTGATTTTCAAAGTAAGGGCTCTGTTAGAAATCCGATAGACGAAAAACTCTCCTGTACCAAGGGCCGTTGATGTCATGCTCACGCTACCCTAAATTTGTATATATATATATATATATATATATAGAGAGAGAGAGAGAGAGAGAGAGAGAGAGAGAGAATGGAGAATGAATGAGTATTGGCATATGAAGGTGCTCAATGCTAAAATAACAGAGCAGCCTTAAAATCAAATATTAGATATTATAGATTTAATATACCGTAAATAAATTTTCATGTAAACATGAGTAAACATAAAACTTTAGTTACAGGATATTATGCAATAATTTCTCTTAATAAATGCAGTGAATGTCAATTAAGGACGAACTCATAAGTGACGTTCTTCTGTGGAACCATCACATCGGCACGCCAGCGTGGGCCGACCAACAAAGATATACATTGACCTGCTTTGCACGGATACTGGATGCAACTCTTAGGAGCAATGAATAATAGGGAAGGTTGGCGAGATTTTTGCATGGATATCCGTGCTGTCGGCGTGACATGATATATATATATATATATATTATATATATATATATATATATATATATATATTCCGTAGTTAGGATCTTTCCATGTGTGATTTAACCAAGCTGATGCAGGTATACCATAAGGAGAGCTCAATGTGCCTAATACCAGTAAGTAGAAGGACAGAGCAAGATATATAATAAATGAAGAAAAAACTCTAAACTTGCTTCTTTACAATAATTTATTTCAACCGTATTAATACGGCATCTTCAGGTAATCACAAGGACATGACTCTTACTGAGAATTTCCCAAAGTAACATCGCTTTTAAATTTAAAAGCTATGTTACTTTGGGAAATTCTCAGTAAGAGTCATGTCCTTGTGATTACCTGAAGATGCCGTATTAATACGGTTGAAATAAATTATTGTAATGAAGCTAGTTTAGAGTTTTTTCTTCATTCACTATATTATATATATATATATATATATATATATATATATATATATATATATATATATGCTTAACGCTATCTGTTGGATGCAGCACTGTCCTTCTAAACTGTTATTCAGGCTATCGAACTAATTCTTTTAGTGCCATTTTTTATTTGCTGACATTCTACCATTTATCAGGCGTACGAAGTGGTCCCGTTCAAATCGATTACGATATACTATTCTTGTTTAAACTACAGATATTATACTTGATTCAATAAGGTACGTAGCTAACAAAATTAAGTCTAAAGCACACCTAGTGTTTAAGCAAATTATGGGGGCCCCATGTGTCAAATTTGGTACATCAAGTCTGTCAAATTTTGACACGTACTCTACTGATATTTGGCACATGTGTTTTAATAAGTTCATTATGATACCTTGACGACGACTCCATAAACAGCGAGACTCTCTTAATATCTCAAACCTTTCGAAACACACCAGCAACTCGACTCCACAAGAACCACCACTAAGAACACATTTTTCGAGTATCGTATTTGTCAGAGTTGGTTTGGTTTGGTTTGTTTTGTTTTACGGCATATCAACCTCAGTGGGTCATTTAATGCCGATAAAGTTTTTGAAATAAATAAATTCTTAATGGATAATACAATTTTTTTTTATAAATACATTTTTCTATTTAACCCATAGATGGGACCCTAACAGGTACTATCACTCCGGGTCAGAGTGGACCAGGGAGCAATGGTGATGAAGGGGTGCTCCACATTCCCCAAACCTCCCAAACTGGAACCTCACCATCAGATAGAGTTTAACGTCATTCCAGGACATGTAGACCCACAGCCACCGCCTTCTAGCACCCATATGAAAAAAAGGGGCTGGGGCTTGACGTGACCAGCCGATTGATCGGAGGGGGCCTCTCCGACCACCCGTCTAGCCCAAAATGGAGTATTGCAAGTCATGAACTGCTCATCCACCTGGGTTCTATCCTTAAGCATCACGGGTCGCCACCACAGCCAACAGGTGGCCCCATTGGGGGAGTCTTACCCCTCTGCAGAGGTGCAGCGGTGCATTCTAACGCCCCACCGACAGGGCGGGTCAGAGTTTGGGAAAAGAAAGAGAATTTTTTTTTTTTCAAAATAGCAAAAATATCCTGCAAATATCAAAGGAACCATGCCAAAAAGAAAGAAAAAAGTTGTATAAATTTGGATCCTGTGATTAATAAAAACAAGCAGAATCTGTGGTTATATCACAATAAAAAGAGTTGTCTGGGTGCCCTAAAATCGGTATCAGCTAGTCAGCGAGGGAGTCTATCCTTTTTTCACTAGCGCTAGGAGATTGTTTTTGCGCCTGAGGTGGAGCGCCACACCTACCATCAGCTCCTTACTTTACCGCACAGATTCCCTGTGCTACTCAAACGCTGAGATGGCGAGGGCCGGTATCGAACTAGGAACCTTGTGGTTTCTAGCCGAACGCTCTACCGACTAAGCTAACCCGGTCCTATGATAGTTTAATTATTACGTTTGATATGTTTACTCAAGAGCTATTGCCAAATAGTAATTTTGCACATAATATGCAAGTGAGGACTGTTATAAAGTAGAATTGCTTTTAAAAAAAATTATGTACGAACTGTAAACTTTTTTCTTAAGCACTTGATATAAATTTACCAAATTGCACGAGAGCTGGAATTAAAAAATTAATTAAGGGTTAACATATGTTCCCTGAATCGTCAGGGACAAAAGTTTCAAATACTTAATTTAACTGCGGTACAAGGTAATGGCCGGTTTAGCTCAGTCGGTAGAGCATTTGGCTAGGGGTCACAAGGTTCCTATACCGACCCTCGCCAAATCACGGGGGTGGGGGTGTATCAGGCTTCAAATCTCACCTAAAACTCCGAATTGAGCAAATTTTTCTCCATCAGTAAATTCTACGCATCAGAATCCAAAAACCATTAAATCGATAACTTAAATTTTCATCAAATTACGTAGACTTATAATGGCTAAAAATGGCATTTTGGGGGCATCTTTGAAGCCCCATATCTCTCCCAATTCTCAACAGAACTCAACCATCTTTGACTATGTGATACTTCTCATCTAACTACTAATGAGTAGCACAGGGATTTGTGTGGAAAAGTGAGGAGCTGATGGTAGATTTGGCCCTCCACCTCAGACGCTAAACCACCCTGTCGGCTGGGGCGTTAGAATGCACCAACTGCACCTCTGCAGAGGTGTAAAACTCCCCCAATGGGGCCACCTGTTGGCCGTGGGTGGCGACCCGTGATGCTTAAAGATAGAGCCCAGGTGGATGAGCAGTTCATGACATGCAATACTCCACTTTGGCCCTATCTTGGGCTAAACGGGCGGTCGGAGAGGCCCCCTCCGATCAATCGGCTAGTCACATCAAGCCCTAGCACCTATATGATTTTCCCAACCCTATTGCCCTTAAGGCAAGCCCCAAACCCCTTTTATCATATGGGTGCTAGAAGTCGGTGGCTGCAGGTCTACATGTCCTGGGAATGACGTTAAACTCTATCTGATGGTGAGCTTCCAGTTTTGGGTGTTTGGGGAATGTGGAGCACCCCTTCATCACCATTGCTCCCTGGTCCACTCTGGCCCGGAGTGGTAGTATCTGTTAGGGTCCCATCTATGGGTTAAATAGAAAAATGTATTTATAAAAAAAAATTGTATTATCCATTAAGAATTGGTTTATTTCAAAACTTTATCGGCATTAAATGACCCACTGAGGTTGATATGCCGTAAAACAAAAATAAACAAACAAACAATCAGACGCTAAAATAATCTCCCTATCTTAGCGGTAAGGAAAAGGGCATATACTCTCTCGCTGTATGGCTCATATCGACATTAGGCTGTCCCAACGACTATACTTTTTACTTACAAGGGTCATATGACCAAAAATTCAGCAATTTTTTCTTCAAAACCAATCATTATTCAATAGGTTTCTTATTCGCGATCTCTAATAAATTCTCAGAGTTGGTTCACAGACCAAAGGGAATATGACAGGGGTGTTCAAGTAGTGAATTTTCAGTGTAAAAAATGAACATAAGAAAGAGCCGCTGCCAGTAGCTTACGGTAGGGTGGCAGTGGTAGCAGATCCACTGTGAGTAGTTTAAACAGGCAAAGAGTTAAGTTTTAGATGAACAACTTGTTTGGAAAAGATTCCAAAAAGTTCTCTTTCCAAATAATGAACACAAACATAAAAAGTATGCAGTGACACATATATATATATATATATATATATATATATATATATATCTGTGTGTTGTCTGTGTGTGTGTGTGTGTGTAAGTGTGTGTGTTGATTGCCACTTCTTCGCAGAAGAAAGCCATTTCTACAACTAATTCGGTTGTGAGCATGCAGAGGGCCCAAATTTGATTTTTTTTAAATTTTATTTATGTTCCCTATCACACATGACCCCTTTCTCGGCTTCCCCTCGCATGCGACCGTACGTGACTGAGAAGCCCAGCCCTCGACAGGCAGGCCCTGCCACACATGTCACATATATGGTCAGACTTTACTTTAGCAACTGTATACGGCACGTCCATCATGATCCGCTTATGTAGAGTCCGCTTCAGGATGAGGTGCTCAAGCTGATTTACCTCAAATCCTTACAGCTACCATCAGCCTGCCTTTCCAAGAGAATGTGTAGCGGCTCCGAATTCTGTCAATTGGTCCTCATCGCTAAAGGGGACTTCCGCAAGGGTCACACTGTCTGCTCCATATCGAGAGTTCTTTGACAAGATACCAGTTCGTTGTTCGGGGTTTCAAGATCCCTCAAGATTGAGATGTGTCTCAGCATTCCAGGTGGCTATTTAGCCTAGGTTGTTGTTGTATATATATATATATATATATATATATATATATATATATATATATATATTACCCCCTACCGAAAAATATTAAAACATTTGTCTTATTCTATTATGAAAAAAAAACATACAAACCTCACTATTTTCTCTTGCTGTGGAGCGTCTCTCAAATAATTTCAAAAAAATTCTTTTTTCGAACACTTCAAAATGCTCTGTATTTTAACCGTTTTAACTTCAATTATTAAACATTTTACTGATGAAGGTCGTTATTCCTTGTATGCTTAAATATTTTATAATTTTCTATCATTATTATCTTCATGTTATATTTGAAATAATAATAAATAGAATACATGCGTATATGAACAAACTCCTGGCCGAAACACGTGTTAGAAAATCTATTTCATCCATTCAACATTTTCTTTCCTTTATTTTTCCTTTCAGCATATATATATATATATATATATATATATATAACATTTTGTCTTATGTTATGACAAAAATATATATATTTACACACACACACACACACATAGATACGAAGATCGCCTCGTGTGTGATTCGAAACCTGTATCTTCGTATCTATAGCTCTGCTGATGAGACTTATATGCCGAAATGTACATACAGAGATTGATTTTTCTCGATTTGTTCAGCCTTACATTTAAGTAGTTAAATCCCGCCTAATTAATCATTAATGAATTAACTTTCAAAAAATTAGGTTTGACTTCAATTAAGCACATATTCTCCCAAATATTGTCGGCTGAAAATAGCCATATATATATATATATATAATTATGTATGTTATGTTCTTCTGGTCGTTGTTTGTATGGTCTTTTGAAGCATTGGTAAAAAGAACAAAAACAAGAAAAACAGAACAAAAATCAGAATTTGTATATATTCAACCGTTGCTCTGTTCCTGGTTTAATCTATTCCGATATTTCAGGTGAATATATATATATATATATATATATATATATATATATATATAAGGATAATCTACTGAGTCAGACGAACCTACTATTAGTTTCGCATAAAGCTCTTCAGGGCTAAAATCTGACTCAGATTCAGATTTTAGCCCTGAAGAGCTTTATGCGAAACTAATAGTAGGTTCGTCTGACTCAGTAGATTATCGTTATTACTTGGCTCTACTTAGGTATCGAGCACTTTTTACAAATTAGCTTCTCCTAGCGATTATATGAATATATATATATCTTATATACATATATATACATATAAATTGTTTTTTTCTTTTGGCCAAATACTGTACCAATAGATTATTTTTTGTTGGTACGATTATCTTGGTCTTTTCTTTTTTTCAAAATTTTTTTTCTTCCTGGTTGATGTTTGGTAGTATATTTTTACAATCAAACTCTCTGCCGGGTTTTTTCTCTCCGCAAGGATCTACCAACACGCTTGGTATATTAAATTATATATATATATATATATATATATATATATATATATATATATATATATATATATTCTCACCTTTCCCACACCAATAATTGTTTGGCCAGTCACTGTATATTAACCTGCATTGCATGAAAAATTCCTCGTCTCAATGCATATCATAACTCCTTGGACTATAAGCGGCTTATGTATGATAGACACACCTTGATAAGAAGCTTATATATAGAGGACACACCTGAATTCTAAATGTTTGGTTGTTTTCAGAAAGGATTTTTTAACAATGCTTTAAATTTTTTGCGCTTCAACTAACCCACTGAAAATGTATCACTTCGGCCATATTAAATATATTACTAAACTTTATTTTCTCTTTCTTTTTTTTCTTTTTTTTTCTTTCTTTTTTTTTTTTTGGTTGCAGCTTATGAAGAAATAGTGTCCCTTTCTTTCGCCTTGTTCATTTGTTTATTGATAGCTAAATATAACATCAATATAACTTAAAGGAAAGGTTGAAATAATTTGCAAAATACTGTATTACTGTAAATAATATATTTATGCAAAATACTGTATTACAATATTAACATTCAGAATTGATAGATCTACTTATATATTTTCCACACTTCAGCCTAGAAACAAAGAGTAGTATGCAGTGCGGGTATTTCAGCTTGTCCAACACACACACACACACACACACACACACACACACACACACACACACACATATATATATATATATATATATATATATATATATAAATGTATTTTGGCAGCATTTTCTCTTTTAAACAAGTTTCGGTGAACTCGAGTGACAATTTCTTTCGTAGCTTTAAATGTCAAACAATAAAAACCCACCTTAAACAAAATAAACTTTGCATCAAGTCAACATGTTCTCAAATGCCTATAATTTCCCGCCTATCCTCCTTCCACTATTCCCCTCTCCTTCTCAAAAATTCGTGTCCCCCCTCCCACAACATCTCTACTGCATCGTTCGTTTGAACGAAACCAATTCCTACACATCCCACTACCAATTGGTACAACCTCCCACTACCAATTCCTACGCTATTGCTCGTTTACTTTAAAAACGAGACACCACGCAACATACCATCAGTTTCCAACCTGAAGATGGCAAATCGACATGCCGATAGCGCTCTTCGGTGGATTGCTACACCAGTTCCACTCGATACCAAAAAGATGGCCAGGCACCTTGAACTGATTGAACAGAAACGTGTACGACAGGAATTGTCACTCGAGTTCAACCAAAACACACACACACACACACACACACACATACACACACACACACACATATATATATGTGTGTGTGTATGTATGTGTGTGTGTGTGTGTGTGTGTATAATGGAAAAGGTGACTTACCTGTGAATATGGTCACGATGGTTAGATGGTGCAGAATTCACGGTAGAGGTACATACATCATAACAAGGTCAAGTAAGTGCTCAGATAAACATATGATTAATCTTATTGCAAGTCATGTATAAGTATTCTAATATACCTATATTGTATATATATATATATATATATATATATATATATATATATATATGTATATAAAAGTGTCTACAAAGGTTACATTTACAAGTTTATATTCATAAATCCCTTTATAAAATAATATTGTTGTATAATGTAGACTCATTGCCGGATATCATACACCTTGCAAAATGCCTGGTTTGGTTTCATAGTTCTCTAGGGATTTTTGTTCACCTACGACACATTCAAAACGTACAAATAGAAAGTGCAAATTAATAGGAATTTATTGACACGACTTTCGATCTTGAAGCGAATTCCATGAATGTATTTACAATAATTTGATATTACTGGATGAAAGAAAACAATCTGGAGCAAAATTGCCAATTCTGGTGCAACAATTCTACCCATTTTACTAGCTTTTCCAAGTTTCTCTAAGATGGATATGGGTTTATTCATGTCTATTATTCAATGAACAAAGAATTTGAATTTAGAATGTGGTGATTTGTGACTCAAATTCCCAAACACATCCTTTCCATTAAAACTAATCCAAGAATAATAGGTCTGTGTTATATACAGTAAAATAGAATGTCGGTATATTGGAAGATCAAATAAAGGTTCGTGTTAACAAAAAGTACTAAGATTGCTAAGAATTGAGTTCGTAAGTAGACAGTTTTTGTAATGATATGCCACTGATGTAATCAGCAATTCACATTGCGAATGGAGCTTCTAGGTTGCAATGTTTTTCTATCCCTTGAAAAAAATATTAAATTAAACTGGGACTTTCCTCAGTGATGCCCCCCGGTTCGTTGAAGATTTCGGGTCGTAGAATCAGATCCTTTCGCCGGGTCGACCCGTCCCGCACTTGAGCAAGTGACAGCTTTCCAACTATGCAGAAGAAGGACCATTCCAGCAATCAATCATATTCATCGGAAGTTCTTCCCATTATTTGAGGGCATACCAGGTTGTATTTGGAAGTTCCCCCCAACTCCATTTATTATTATTTTTTCTTTTTACCTTTTCCCCCCTTTCATTCATTTATATATTTTCATATACATATATATTCTTTCTTTAGAAGAAAAAGAAGAAATAGATAATAAAAATAACATGTGCATTTACATGGTGGTAAAATTTTAAAATAAATCTGACGGTATATATATATATATATATATATATATATATATATATATATATTAAGTGGGTTTTTTTTAATTGGGCGTTATTATGAAGCATTAAAAATGTATAAATGAATGAACTCGATATTATGGAGTATTGGATTCTCTTATTTTTTAATTATTTTTTGTCATACATTTTCAGGTTCGTTAGATACCCTTTGTCAAATGTTATTACTGTTTACCGCTTTCTTTGTCTCTGTTGTTATCGACAGTGGCAGCGTCTGTGAAATATTTGTAATAACGGAGAATTCCGATATCTGCGTTTAATCCCTTCACGTGCGTTTGTTATTTTAGAATTCATTTAGTTTCTGATTGTTTTCTAGATTGCGTTGTTGGAAATGCGTGTTCTAATAAGATGCATTTGAGGTGTGTAAGATTATGTGATAAGGTGTTAAAATGAAGTGCTATTGAAGCATACGGAAACCACCTAAAATACAACATGAATATATATTATATATATATATATATATATATATATATATATATATAAAAATAAATATAGACTTGGACCAATTCATTTATTCTCTTAGAAAAGGTAAGATAGGTTTGTCCACAGCAGTGTGATTGTATTAATTGTTAACTGATTGTATTCTTATGTCAATTATATTAAACGCTGGTAAATTAGTTTACAAATTCACAAATCTGCAACGTGTTATTAATGATTTATTCAGTGCCTACCACACTCATCCTACCTATTAAATAAACCAAGAATTACAAGCGTGCTGGTATTAATAGTTTACTGATTCTTTTCTCTTGTAAATTGTTTAAACACTGGTAAATTAGTTATGTTTTGTAATTGAAATTCAATTTGGTTACAAGTGCTTCGCCGAGAACAGTTTTTTTAGAAGAGAGTGAGAATTTCCGGGCTGCTGTTTAAATACCCAGCCACCTATTGGCGAAACCCTCTCGCGGTGAGGGAAGATAACCCCTTTCGACGCATGTCTATCCCATCAGGGGCACACAATGTAGCAATGAATATTAAACACAAGTATGGGTATGAAATGCACGCACGCACACACACACACACACACACACACATGTACACAAACACACACACGCACACACACATACACACACACACACACACACATATATATATATATATATATATATATATATATATATATATATCAGGCTGTGGTTATATCAGTGCTGCTCTATGGCTGCACCACCTGGGCCCTAACGAGGCGTCTTGAGAATAAGCTGGATGGGAGCTGCACAAGAATGCTGCGTGCTGTCTTGAACAAATCGTGGAAACAGCACCCCACGAGAAAACAGCTGTATGGCCACCTGCCCCTACCCCATCATACAAACCATTCGATTGAGACGGACAAGTCATGCTAGACATTGCTGGAGAAGCAAGGACGAACTTCTAAGCGACGTTCACCTGTGGGAGCCAACACACGGATATACTAGTGTTGGCCGCCCACCAAGAACGTACATTGACCAACTATGCAAAGATGATAAATGCTCCCTGGGACAATGAATGATAGAGAAGGTTGGCGAGAGATTGTCATGGATATCCGTGCTAATTGCGCGACATAATGATGATGATGATGATGGTATATATATATATATATCATCATTTCGCGCAATTAGCACGGATATCCATGACAATCTCATATATATATATATATATATATATATATATCTGTCATGATAGTTTTCTTTCTTTTCTATAATAGTTTCTTTACTTTTTCTTTTCCTTTTTCTTTCTTTCTAATTCTCTTTCTTTTCTTTTATTTTTTTACGTTTATTATTTCTTTCTCTTTCTGTTCAACTTTCAATTTTACTTTTTATCATTCTTTGTAATTAGTCGTTTTGTTCTGTTTTATTTTTTTCTCTCTCTCCTTATATTTCGCTAGCGGTCGGGTTAGCTCAGTCGGTAGAGCGTTCGGCTAGAAACCACAAGGTTCCTAGTTCGATACCTGTCCTCGCCAACTCAGCGTATGAGTAGCACAGGGATCTGTGCGGTAAATTAAAGAGCTGATGGTAGGTGTGGCGCTTCACATCAGACGCCAAAAAAAAATCTTCTTGGTCTAGCGCTATTGAAAAGGAGGTAGAATCCCTGGCTGATACTGACTTTAGGCCGCACGACGACATTTATTTACTTTTTTATATTTCGCTCTGTTAAACGACTGACTGACGTAGTAATTAAGGAAGTATATCGATACCAATAGAAGTATATGATATATCCTCTTTGTGCATTGTTTTTTTTTTCTTAACATTAGATGAACTTCGGAACTTACAACATTTTCACCTTATAGTTTACATATTTTACATTGGGTTGCACTATCATTAGTTGACCATAGCTAATTAGTAATAGTTGTTGTGTCTAAGTACTATATTTGTGAAGCACATACACGCGCGCATGCGCACACACAGAGAAGCATATATATATATATATATATATATATATATATATATATATATATATATATATAGTATGAACAAAAAGTAATAAGACAAGCAGGAATATTTCTTATGTGTTGTTTATTCTCAACTAGTTTCGACCTTAGGTCATCGTCAGGAGAAAATTTCTTATTTGAAGAAATTTTTAATAGATTTTTTGAAAGGGAGCATTATAGAAGAACTATAAGATTTGAAGTGTTTTTGAGGGTTTAACATGCTATTAAAATCGGGTAGACGAGTGTGTTAGTAGTAGAATGTCCATTTGTTCCGTGAAGAATCTCTATGAGGTGGGTTATTTTTTTAATGCTCATATATGTGAGGGAGGGTTTATGGGAGTTGTGTATATGACTATATGTGTATACATATAAATGTATGTGTGTGTTTACATATATGTGTGTGAATGTGAGTGTGTGTATGTATCTTATATATATATATATATATATATATATATATATATATATATATATATGTGTGTGTGTGTGTGTGTGTGTGTGTAATGGAAAAGGTGACTTACCGGTGAATATGGTCCCAATGGTTAATTGATGCCAAATTCAGAAAGGTAAGACAGCGATATAACAAATAAAAAGTGCTCAATACGTTAGTAGAGCAAATTTATTACAATACAGGTACAAGTGATAACCTATGGTAACCTTGGTACAAGTGATAACCTATGATAACCTATGATATGATAACCTATGATAACCTTATGATGAATCACTTGTACCTATATTGTAATATATATATATATTGAAAAGAGAAATAAAGGAAAGAAAGTATTGAATGGATAAAATAGGATATTTTAATTAATTTAACTTACGCGTGTTTCCGGACAGGTGTTTATCCATGTCTACATTATTTTATCTATTATTATTTTTAAATAATAAAATGAAATGAAATAATAATAGATATAATAATTTACATATGGATAAACTCCTGACCGAAACAGGTGTAAGTTAAATTAATTAAAATATCCTATTTTATCCATTATATATATAATAGTTTATTTACTTTATTTCTCTTTTCAGCATACCGTCGGATTCACACCATTTCCATTTTACACACACACACACACACACACACACATATATTATATATATATATATATATATATATATATATATATATATATGTAAAGTATCCAAATGACTGTTAGTAATGGATCATTCCATATGGGATCCTCAAAATCTAACTGTATAACCATACTGTATGCTCCTGTAGTTGCAAACATATATTCATACGAGGATTTTTATAAATCCCCAAAGAGAGCTCAATGTATAATAATCAATAATTTAGATTATATACAGAGCAATATTCAATTTTCAAAGAAAGAAAAAACTTAACAAACCGTCATTCCGTAATAAATTTATTTCGACCAAAAGCTCAAAAGGCTTTTAAAAAATTGATATATATATATATATATATATATATATATATATATATATATATATATATATATCGTTTCTTCCCCTACCACTCGTAAAAAATCAAAAATCTCATCCTAACCCACCATAAAACTGACGGCCTAATCAAATGACACCCAACACCACCTTCCTCCATATCATCCCCATGCCATAAATCAAACTCTCCCCTACCCAGAATTTTAACACTTCTCCCAGCCACCCCCTTTCACAATAAGCACCTAACAACCTCCTCTCCTCACCTTCCCACACAAAACACCATCTTCTGAACTCCCCCTCCACTTTATATGATGTTATTCTCATTCCAATCAAATCCACCCTAACCTCCCTACCCCTCAATTCCACAGGTAACTGACTTTCTCTGCTATAAACACAAATGTACGTATTTTGCTTTGAATAAAATCAATTGAGGATGTTCTTCGCGTCAGAAGGACGAAATATTTCTCTATTATTCATGTTCACTTTTCCTTTTACCTCAGCTCATACTGTCGAATTTTACTCCAACCCTCCTATCTTCATATATATATATATGGAAATACGATGAGGAAATTAATCCGACAAAATGTGAAGAAAATATTTTCAAAATATAACAAACACAGGATGTTACGATCAGAGGAAAATTGTTTCCTCTGATCGTAACATCCTGTGTTTGTTATATTTTGAAAATATTTTCTCCATTGTTCAAAATCAGCTATGAATATGTTATAAAATGTTTTCACTTTAACAGCATTTTGTGGTGTTTTCATATCCTTTTATATATATATATATATATATATATATATATATATATATATATATATATATATATATATATATATATATATTTAGACAGAGAGATAGAGAGAGAGAGAGAGAGGGGGGGTAGAGAGGGAGAAAGACAGAGACATATACAGAGACAGAGACAGACAGAGAAAGAGACAGACAGGCAAAGACAGAGACAGGGACAGAGATGTATATATATGGAAATCTGATCCCTAAGATAAAGCGAAAATTATTCCAATCTGTAGCCTTGTAAGTGCTACTGTCTTGCAGCAACACTTGGAGTCTAACACAACGCTTAGAGAAAAAAGGTTGATGGGAAATTTACAAGGACGCTGCGTGCTGTCTTGAACAAATCTTGGAAGCAGCAGCCCACAAAAGAACAGTTGAACGGACAATTGCCTCATATCACATAAGCAATTCGGGTAAGACGAACAAGACATGCTAGCCACTGTTGGGGGGGGGGTTAGAATGACCTCATAAGTGACGTTATCCTATAAATACCTACACATGGACACGCCGGTATGAGTCGGACAGCAAAAGGCAACATCGATCAGCTCTGCAGGAACAATAATTGCTGAGCAGAGGATCTTCCAATAGCAATGGTCGATAGGGAGGCTGGCGAGGAAGCCACTTGGATATGCGCGCTGTTGACACGACTTTATTATTATTATTTATATATTCATATATTTATATATTTATATTTATATTTATATTTATATTTATATATTTATATTTATATATTTCACAGACAAACGTGAAACATAAACTCCTTGAGGAAGAAATAAAGAAACTGAACCAAAAAATAGATACCCTCATGGACCATCTGACATCCCAACAAAAGGAAAACCAACAAAAAAATGCAGAATCCTTAATCAACTACTGGGAAACCCACTATGGGTACCTACACAACATACAAAAAATATAACCTCAAAATGTGGAGAAACCTTTTAAACGAAAGGAAAATAGCATTTTGTAATGCTATTAAAAGCAAGGAAACTGCCAAGATTTATAAAGAATTTATAGAAAGGGAAAATATCTTTAGTCCAAGAAAATTTTGTGAAAAAACCACTCCACAAGACACAGAAGAACAGAAAAAATTAAATCAAAATTAAACCTTGCAAAATTAAGAATACAAATAGAACTACAAGAAGACAAAACATCACACTACACTACGAATTATCTAAGAATAGATCAAGAAATCCTGATCAAAATTAAGGAACTCTATCCTAAAATGACACAACAATTCCTATTGGAACTATGGGAATCGGAATGCAAAAAAGAGAAGGAGAAATCTAAAACAATTCTGGAAAAGAAGACAAAATGACTCAGAAACTTACCCCAAAAGAGCAGGAATACAAAAACAAAAAGAAGAAAAAAAAAAAAAAAAAAGAGAAACACACACAAAAAGAATGTATACCGGAATACACATTACATTACAAACCCACGAAACAACAACTTCACACATTAATATTACCCACAACCAAAGTCATACACACATTCTCATTCACAAGAAAAACCTATTTAAAAAATACAATCAAAACACACACTACTACGCACAAACGCACACATACAATAGATACAGACGGGAGAACACACACAACATAAAAATTAAGCCCAATACACACCAATATATAAAAAATACCCTATACAAAAATCCACATACCCCCACACACACGCCCATCACCATACATACTCACAAACACAAAACAACCCCCCAACATATACTTACTCACCAAACAACCAACAATTCAACCTATCCAAACACACAATCCCATATAGAATAAGCAATACCTACGATATATCTAGAAAGAGAAATAGACAAAATCACACAGACCACCCTAGTAATTACAACCACACAACAAAAAGAGAAACTGTTTTAGAAAACATAGACCAAACCAAACGGCTAATATAAACAATACACAAAACGAAATCAGACCCAAAATAATTAACCTCTGAGCACACAAACTAAGCGATGATCAAATTGATTTACTAAAATTAAGGCTAAAAGTTTGGTCTACCCCAAAACCCAATATAGAGGAACTAAAAAAATATCTCAAAGAATTTGAACGAAAATTTAGACTCATAGAAAAGTTCCAAAATAAAAATAATTCAGATGATTCTCTAGTAAAAAAACAAATCCAAATTATTTCCAGAAAGAAAGTAAAGACAGTGAGCTAAATATATTTTTTGGAAAACACTGGAGCATCAATTTAAAGGAAAGGAAAAACACACACACAGCAACCTATCACATAAACAAAAAACAAGCCTTAAAAAACTCACAGGAAAACAATGAATAGTCATAAAAGAAGGGGAGTGCAAGTCATCCTAAACAAAACATTATAGACCAAAAATCCAAGAGATACTTAGTGACAATACTACCTACAAACCAATAGGCACAAACATAGATAAAAATATAATATCAAAAATTAAAAAATTCTGCACAACACAAACAAATACTAACCAAAAAAGAAAGGGATTTTCTAACCGATTTCCCCCCAAAACAAGCAACTTCTACGGATTACCAAAAATCCAAATTGAAAGAAATCAAACAGAAATCATGACACAAAAATCAATACATACTAATTAATTTAACTTACACGTGTTTCGGACACGTGTTTATCCATGTGTATATTATTCTATCTTCATAAT
Source organism: Doryteuthis pealeii (assembly GCA_023376005.1). NCBI lineage: Eukaryota > Metazoa > Mollusca > Cephalopoda > Myopsida > Loliginidae > Doryteuthis > Doryteuthis pealeii. The sequence goes on from CM042164.1 coordinate 32,421,647, forward strand.
GTAACATGGATAAATGACCGAAACACGTGTAAGACATATGGATACATGTAAAGTATCCAAATCAGGGATCATTCCACCTGGGATCCTCAAAATCTCACTGACTGTATGCTCATGTAGGTGCAAACATATATACGTTCTAATGACCTTCAATTTCAATGTAAGAGCTGTATTACAACCATGTCAAAGTGCATGAGTTCCAAGTGAAAACGCAAAAAACCTTCTCCAGGAATTGAACCCGGTCTCGTCTATATTCTACGAGAATAACCGTTACACATAAACAACATTTCCCAATGTTATTAACGCAATGTAAAATGATTTGAACTCGTTTCGCCGTGTCTATTTTCTACGAGGATAACCGTTACATAAAACATATGATATTTCCCAATGCTATTAATGCAATGTAAATGGCCTTGTCTATGATCTGAACTCATTTCGCTGTGTCTATTTCCTACGACAGTAACCATTAAACCACCCGCCTCCATATATGTACATATAAAGAGGTAGAGAGGAAATTATAGTGATTGATACTCCAAAACTTATATGCTGATATTGTCATGTGAGTATATCCCTATATACTTTTTACCAATGACTGTATCTAGTTTAATATCCTGTTAACCAGATAGGCTTTTCAACACAATCTGTAATGTCAACCCAGTACGTTATGTAAAACTATAAAAAAATATCTGGTACTGTCGACGGACGTCCTTGCTAACATCAAAGAATCTTTTTGTTCTGTATTTTTTTTATTATTTATTTATTTTGCGTTTGCGTTTTATTTGTATCTGTTTGATTTTACTCTTTGCTCAGTTTGTCATCCAATCTTAAATAACTGGAAAAAGAAATAGAAAGAATGGAAATGTGATAATAAATAGCCGATGTTTAGATATAAACTTGGCAATGTATTCATAAAACATTTCTTTAGGATTTTGAATGCATCCCAAAACCTCTACTTACCTTTGTCTATTTTAAAGTTTGAGATATACATTGAGAAAATAATGTTTTTATTGTGAATGAAAGGTGTGATACGTACATACCAGTCTATCTATCCATCTATCTATCAGTCTGTTCATATCTATCAGTTTATGGGTTTATCTATGTATCTTAATATGTTATGGCGCTAGGCCTGGTGTAATTGTTGGTGATTTAGGCTGGCAAAACACTGTGAGTTCGAGCCTTAATGGCTGCCCCATATTACGGTCTTGTGCCTCCATTAAACAAAGATTAGTAAATAAATGTCTATCTCATTATCTATATATCTATCCATATCTTAGTCTCTTCATATCTATATCTATCTATCTATCCATCTATCTATTTGCTTTTCTTTCTCAGTCGATTCATATCTATTTGTCTATCAATCTATTTATCATTCTGTCACAATCTCTTTTACTATATATATAAATGTATATATATATGTGTGTGTGTGTGTGTGTGTATGTTTTGTGTGTGTGCGTACGTGCGTGCTATATATATATATATATATATAAATGTTCACTCTGATGAAGTCGATTCTTGAATGTGTGCGAAATATTTTCACACACATAAACTGACCGAAACACATGTGTAAGTGATATCGATTAATGTGATATCGATTAAATTCATTTTATCCATTTACTTTTCTTTTCTTTACTCATCATATATATATATATATATATATATATATATATATATATATATATATATATATATCAGTCTATTTTTATCTACCTATAATTTTACAAAATAAAAACAGATACTTAAATATATATGTGTTTATTTTCATATTGTTTAGGCTTTTTTCTTCAATTTATATTCTAATGAATTATATTCAATTTCTACAAATACTAAGTACTGACTACATAATACGAGTCCAAAGAGATCCATTCTTCTTCAGTGAGAAGAATATGACTGAGAATCAGCTTAGAATGTATGATATCAAAGACTGATCTGAAGCAAAAATAATGGAGAAGAATATTTTGATCAGAGGCGACACACACAGATGCTACACTTTGAAGGCCAATTCTACATATCAACCAATCATACAACAATACATGAAAAAGATCCCGCCCTGTCGGCTGGGGCGTTAGAATGCACCGACTGCACCTCTGCAGAGGGGTAACACTCCCCCGATGGGACCACCTGTTGGCCGTGGGTGGCGATCTGTGATACTTAAGGATAGAGCCCAGGTGGATGAGCAGTTCATGACATGCAATACTCCACTTTGGCCCTATCTTGGGCTAGACGGGCGGTCGGAGAGGCCCCCTCCGATCAATCGGCTGGTCACGTCAAATCCTAGCACCTATATGATTTTCCCAACCCTATTGCCCTTATGGCAAGCCCCTATCCCTTTTTATCATATGGGTGCTAGAAGGCGGTGGCTGCGGGTCTACATGTCCTGGGAATGACGTTAAACTCTATCAGATGGTGAGGTTCCAGCTTTGGAGGTTTGGGTAATGTGGAGCACCCTTTCATCACCATTGCTCCCTGGTTCATTCTGACCCGGAGTGGTAGTACATGTTAGGGTCCCATCTATGGGTTAAATAGAAAAATGTATTTATAAAAAAATTGTATTATCCATTAAGAATGAATTTTATTTCAAAACTTTATCGGCATTAAATGACCCACTGAGGTTGATATGCCGTAAAAAAAAAAAAAAAACAAACATGAAAAATATCAGAGTATGTATTTTGTTTATCCACGTTTCGATTCAAGGTTTCTTTGTTAACTGATTTTTTTTTAACAAAACCACACAGAGTGTTTCCCGACGTACATGACTATGTAGATTTTCTAGCAGACAATTGTTAGAGGGTTCGATTCTCCTCGGAGGTCCTGTATTTATGAATTGATGTGAAACTAAGGTAAGCTTAGTAAATGATTATGGACCCTGCGTTAGTTGCCATAGATATCAATCTGTTGGTTGGGTGTTTGGATTTTATGGTATTTCAACCCATGCTGGGATATTTTATGCCGAATACATTTTGTTTGATTTATTCTTTTTGGTATTACATTTCTTAACTCAATTTTTAAACACGTTTTTTGAAACTCGTTTTTAATATACTTAACCCATAGATAGGACGCTAATAGGTACTACAGCTTCGAGTCAGAGTGGGCCTGGAGTAATGGCGATGAAAGTGCATTCCTCATTCCCCAGAGCTGCAGAATTGAAAATTTACCACTCGATGCAGTTTAATCGTCATATTCAGGACGTGTTAGGGCTTGACGTTACCAGTCGATTGATCGGGGGGGGGGCTCTCCATTTCCACCTGTCTAGCCTAAGCAAGAGCCAAAGTAGAAGTCATAGACTGCATAGCTACTAATCAGTGTAAACAAACAATATGTCATTGAGTAAATAAAGAATCGTGTAAGTATGTGTATAATTGAATAGTGTTTAATAATGAACTTTCGTGGCTGAGTATGCAGGTTGCGAGTTCAAATACTGTCGGAGGATTCTTGTGGTTGTAAAATGTAAGAATGATCTAAACGTTATGATAAACAATTGAGAGAAAACGTGTCAACATTTTGAATCCTAATGATCTGATGTTAATGTAACACAGAAAAATGGCACATCATAGCGAGACTTTGTTAGGGCGATAGCATTAAAATGCTCTAACTTAAAATTAAACCACCGGGATTCCGTCACTAACCATCATGGGTCGCCATCAACGGCGGCCCCTTTTGGTGGAAATTACTTCTAAGCAGAGATGCAGAAATGTAGGTGTATCTCTGATTCTACCGTCTTAGTGTAGTTGAGAATAGTTTTTTTTTCTTTCATTTTGCATAGGCACGTATGACAAAACAACAACTGATGATCTTTTGTCTTGAGAATAGTTGCTACAGAATTCCTGACGCCTTCCGTCTTTGCCAAAGTAAGAAACGGGTACACCTGACTTTGAGTATACCCGTTGGTGAAATAGAGACGTGATATATATTTGCATATTAAACGACACATCTTCAATTGTCGTTAGGCACCTAACTTGCTTAGGTGTATTCTTTGACACAAACAACATTGTGTACCTATTAACCACCCACAATGCCGTAGAAACTTTCTTCCTAGAATCCGAAAACAGATTATGCACACACACGAACGCATACGCTCTCGCTCTCTCTCTCTCTCTCTCTCTCTCTCTCCTCTCTCTCTCTCTCTCTCTCACACACACACACACACACACACACACACACATATTATATATTGAGATTTATTTTTGTATCTTTATCCGTTTTTCGGAAGTACATATATCAGGTTTGGGCTTAGTGTGAAGCATTAAAGAGCTATATTATAATAATGTATTATTATAATATATTTATCTGGGAATAAAGATCAGAAAACTCGGTTGTTTTTTTAGTTTCTTTTATTCAGTAGTAGTGGTGAATTTTCGGGATTGTGATGATCTCCCTTTGTCAAGAAGCTGAGGACAGTGGTGATTATCTGACTGCTATATATATATATATATATATATATATATATATATATATATATATATATATATAAATTTTGGAGAATGATTTTACTCTTTTTTATTTAGATTCAAACTGTAAAATTCAGTGTAAACACCTTCATCTACCCAAGGTAGATGAAGGTGTTTACGGCTTCCAGGGTGTAGTTGTTGATGGTGATGTAGGGAGGATTTACAGTTCCCTGACCCATCGTCTTGGTTTTCTTTATACTAATGGTCAGGCTGAAGTCCTGGCAGGCTTGGGTGAACTGCTGCGTCATCAGCAAATAGCATGTCCCGAATGACAAATTGCTTGACCTTTGTTTTGGCTTTTAGACGGCTGAGATTGAACAGATTACCATCTGTCCTTGTGTGAAGTTAGACTCCTTCTGTTGTTTTACCAAAAGCTTGGCGAAGAAGTAGGGTAAAAAGGAGCTCCCAAACAGAGTGGGTGCCAACATGCACCCCTGTTTGACACCACGACGGATGCTGGCAGTTTTTTGAATTAATATTTTGAATACCAAAATTAACGTTTTATATTGTCTGAATATCTGATTTAGTAAATTAGAATTCAATCTTGATATTCTTTGAATCAACCTCGTATGTAGTATAAGCGAGTAACAATTTCATATCAAATATATTCGTGATGAGATTCAAATTCATATTGTCGTTGCCTCAAGGATATCTAGGCAAACCCGCTTATTTTCCTACTGAATTTCGATTACAATTAACGACAAAGTAAATATATATAGACATTAAATATCACCAGGGCTTGGTTTTTGAGCCAAAATAATGAAAGTTTGATTTATATTTGTAAAGATAATTAAAAAATAAAATTAAATAACAACATAGAATTTATTTTGCATTTAAGGTTTTAAATGGTAGACAATATTTTTTTCTTTCAAAGTAGCTGAATCAATGCAAGGTCTTTTTTTTTACATAGGGATTTTAATGGGGCATCCTGCGAAGATCCAACTCTTGATTCAGTAATAATGGATCTGCGAGACTAACTAACCCCTCTACCCAGGCTACTCAGATAAAACATTTTTAAAACGCTTATTTTCCTCAAATATGTATTATTATTAATCAAGATCGTAAAGTTAATCTGATAGCACGAATTCCCTTGACTCTCCCCCCTTGACTCTCTCGCTATCACACCACGTTATTGGGCATTGCTCTTGACAGATCCTTTACATGACATCATGACATCAGGTATCCATACAGAGCTGATGGTCGAAAAACACGAGTGTTTTCATATTCACGAGTCTACTGGAGAACGGCGCTTATTAGTTCGTCCCTGTTTCTCAAGCAGTGCCCAGCATGACATGTCCGTCTTACCTTCTTACTTGGAGGGTTTGTGAGATGGGATGTAAGAGGCTGCTGTCTTGCAGAATGTTTAAAACAGCACGCAGCATCCTTCTGTACTTTCATTCGAGCTTTTTCTCCGAGAGTTTCGTTAGTCTAATTGATATAACCACAAAGTAGTACCGACACGACTTCAGTTTGTAAGAATTTCCGTTTTATATTTCCAGGGATATAAGATCTACATATGATCGATAATAGTATAGTTTGTGTATTTACTTATGTTTATACGTACAGCTTAGTCAATTATTATTTTTGGTTCGATGATTGGTTGATTTAATGGCATAAAAATCCATGTGGGTTATTCAATTCCAAATCAAGTTTTTATATGTAGGATTTGTTTAACAAATAATTTTCATTTACTTCATTTGTATTAATAAATACTGATAGTTGACCCCCAGCCATCGCCTTCTAGCACCTATATGAAAAAAGTATCGGGTGTTTGCTATGAAAGCAATTTGAAGAATACTGTCGGGACAACCTTATAGTTGTTATGGCTTGACATGACCAGCCGATTGATCATATCGGACTTCTCCGACCGCCTGTTGAGCCTAAGTAGTGGCCGAAATGGAGTGTTGGTTGTCACGGGACCAATTAATACCGAGGGTCGCAGATCACTCAGACACCACAATACTGTCTTCAAGCATTACCAACTATGCAAAGATACTGGATGCTGCGCAGAGGACCTCCCTGGGCCAATGAATGATAGGGAGGGTTAGCGAGAGATTGTCATGGATATCCGTGCTAATTGCACAACATGATGATGATGATGATGATGATGATGACACACGGTCAACAGACGATGCCATTACGGTGGGTGTGTTGTGTGGGGGAGGGGGTCTTGCCAATCTGCAAAGGTTCAGTCAGCGTATTCTACAGACCTTAATAATAGGGCGCAATTATTATTGAAATGATCATTTTATTTCTAATTTTGATTTTCATCTTTGATTTTCCTTTTTCAAATTTTTATTTTCAAGATTGCTGGTTCATCGATCTATGGTAGGAAGTAGCAAGACAATGCATCTTAGGATTTGACATTGTAGAGCAGCTGGAGAAGGGATTGTGAGTTCGAATCTCCCAGAGGGCTTATCCGTTATTATTTCCGATTTTCTCTGTTATTTTGCTTTTAATGAGTGACGAGCCACCACAGAACTTTGAACCTAACCCTTTATTCAGTCCACAGGGGGGAACCTGTTCTCATTCCGCTAACCATAGCTAGGGTAACATCTGTTAAGCTGTTGATTATTATTCTACGTTACTGCTGCGCCGGACCGAGAAACTTTTAATCTCCGCTTAAGAAATTGACCTTGTGTCACACCCTGCTCGTGCGGAGGGGTTGGTAAATATCTAAAAGGGGATTCAGAAGGTCTCACTTTCGACGAAGATCCATACACAGAAAACGCATTTCTGGCCTAAAACTGCTCACTCATCATGTTGGAGGAGTTCTACTTAATGTATTTAATACCAGCTAACAATAATTTCATTAGTATTATCTGAATTATTCGGACTATTGTCCCCATCTTTATTGTTATTTGTACAACGTTTCGGCCGAACACGTGTATTAATATATAGATAAATATTAAATGTTATTTCAATAATGTTTTGTTCATTGATTGGATCACAAAAAAAGATAGTGATAATCTGAGGGTAATCTAACCAACTCTTTTTGAATATCTCTCTCTCTCTCTCTCTCTCTCTCTCTCTCTCTCTCTATATATATATATATATATATATATATATATATATATATATATATATATATATATAGTTGTTGACGACCGGTATCGAACACATTACTTATCATTCCTAAGCAAATTCTCTACTGAGCTAAAAGCAATCTACTTTAAAGAAGGTACCTAAAAGTAATCGGGAGGCGACCAGGTTCATTTCTTGGATATGGGTTAAGTAGAACGTACTTGACGACTCGTTCAACCAGAACTTGCTTATGATTGGTGAGACTTGGGCGATTCTCACAAGACGTATTCGCCTTCTCCTTCATACCCTAATCCTTTGACGGCTAAGATTTATCGCCCGGTGTCTTCTTACTCACAGCTGTATTTTCAACATGATTTCGACCATTCCGTTTCATTTTCATCAATCCACAAGAGATCATCTGAGAGGTTGTTTCTACAACCAACCGAATCTAGGTATGATATGCTTCCACACCGCATTCAAATTAATAAAAGTTACTAAAATATCAGTCTCAGTAAGGCTTCTAAGTGGTTATGTGAGCTGGTCAAGCGTGCCGTCCACGCAGACAAGGGTAAAGGTTCGCTGTTCTAAGAACCCCAATAAAAGAAACGTTTTTTCAATTTGGCTTATTTTTGTTTGAATACATGAGCAAGACCAACCGTAGAGGGGACAGGGATAAAAAGAACCAAGCATGATTAGAGAAGAACTTTACTTTACTACTGTTGTTCCTTCTGTGTTCTGATATGGGACTAAATTGTAAAGTTGTTGCTCAACAAAGTTAATGTCAACATTTTTTTTAAGTTATTCTACAGGTGTCCACAAAGTCTGGTTACATGGGGATTAACACATACTTCTAAAACAAAACAATTCTATTTAATTATAATGTTAATAAATAATATTTTCAACATGATTTCCATCATTTTCATAACTTGATGCGCGTTGTAAAATTCAGATGAACTCGATTAAAGAAGTCTTCATTGCCATCAATTTCAGCACACTGACTGGTAATGCGTTCTCTCATGTGGTTTAAACTTATAATCTTTATTGAGTAAACTTTCACTTTCAACATACCCCAGAAAAAGAAGTCAAGGGGAGAAAGCAGGACTCGACACTAACTTTTTTCATGCCCGTCCCGAACAAAAATTATCAACCGTCTCGAATTGGGTTTGGACAGACCCAAATGGGGTTTGGACCGTCCCGAAATCAAAATGTTTTTGTTTAATTCATTAGCATCATTATATTTGTCAGTCATCAGTAGCATAATAACATGTAATAAAACATTAAGAAAAGCTGAAGCAGTGATAATTCTGGATATTTGGACAAAAAATCCGTTTCCTAGTCACTAGGAAATGGATTTTTTGTCCAAATATTAATTATTTTATTCAAATCTGCTAGCATTTAATACAAATTATTATAACTAATTTTGACGCCTCCTAAAATGCATTCTGGTAAAAGAAGAAAACTTGTTCACGTCAAGTTGTAAACCTGTCCAATAAAAACGTAAATAAATAGACCACAGTTGATACTTTTTTAGATTGGGTCTAGATTTGTATCAAAATATGTCCAGAAAAGTTTTGTGACTCAAAGTGCTACATTTATTGAAAAATAATCCCTAAATGGCTAGAAAACATCCGAGGACTTCAATATATACAAATATAGCCACAGAATTGTCCCCAACCGCCATAAATAGCTAGAAAATTGACAAGAGTAGCAATCACTGGACGGCCAATATTGGAATGTAGTACTAACTTTTAGAAAAAAATTTACCGTCCCAGGCAAACTGTCCCGGATGATGTATTGATCGTCCCGGATGTAATTTTTATCGTCCCGGGACGATGGGACTGCATTAATGTCAAGCCCTGGGAGAAAGGTCTGGTGAACGAGGGGACCATTCGACATGATCCCTTCTTTCAATCCAGTGAGGAAAAGTGTCATTCAGCCAATATCTTTAAGCGGAATCTCCATGTACCCAGATTTTGTGGTCACCCTCTAGTTTTACAAACTTTTTATCTTACCCAATCAATTATTTGTTATCCTATGTTTATTCCAAATATTATCCCCATCTTTATTGTTTTTGTTTCAGTTGTGGTACCTTCCAGCACTCTGTCATATCAAAATCTACGTCAACCATTCTATATATTTTATCCATTACAACACATTTTAACGGACTCGGTAACTGAAACGAAGAGAATAAACAACAAAAGTCCTACATATGAGATGCGCTGTGTTTTTGTGGATTTACCCCCAACCACTAGAGGTTCACCATCACCTTCAAAGCCGTCGTCGGTGAAAATGTCGCACATTTTTACTCGAAATAATCATTGAAAGAAAAATGTAATTTTGTAATTTTAGTTGGTGCCATTGCAACACACCTGGAAAATTAGATTAATCAGCAGTATTAAGAGAAAATTAAAAGATAAGAAAAGCTAAATTATAATCGCATATATATATATATATATATATATATATATATATATATATATATATATATATATATATAATTTTACATCTAACAATATTATTATTATTATTACTGTTGTATATTTTTAATATATTGAGCAGTTTTGGATTAATTACTGACGCCACTGCGACGGAAAAGTTGAAGCGGCAATCGGATACTATATATATATATATATATATATATAATATATATATATAGAGAGAGAGAGAGAGAGAGAGAGAGAGAGAGAGAGAGAAGAAGAAGAAGAAGAAGAAGAAGAAGAAGAGGAATAAGAAGAGGAATAAGTAGTAGTAGTAGTAGTAGTAGTAGTAGTAGTAGTAGTTAGTGACATTGATTAAAAAAGAGCGCGAAGTAATGAGGAAATCAAATACGTTACCAAATAAATAGGAAAATAGATATTGAAACGGAAAATTACATTTTAAAAATCATATTAGCGTTGATATTGAAGGCGGACTTTTCTCAACATCAGTGAAATTAATCATTTTCCTGTTATTTTTTATGAAAGATATATTTAATACAGTTTTCACGAAATAAAGACATGATGAACAAAGAACGTATTTAAATTTTAATAAGAATTTAGATTAATTTCGGAAATATTTTGGGAATCGTTCCAGTTGTTCGTTTTTTTTTGTTTTGTTTTTTTTTTTTGGAGGGGGGGTATTTTATTTGTTTTTTGTTTTTTGTTTTTTTTTAATTCAAGGGTGAGGTTCATTAACATGTTCCAGATTAAGAATAACAAGATTATTGAAAATGAAATTCCAGAAGAAATGAATCTTTGCTAACATGTTCGATGATTAGTTGGAGAGAGATTGATTTTAAGATGAGGATTTCATGCCACAAACATCTGTATATTCAATCCAACCGAGTAGTCATCATATGAGAGCAAAGGAATGATTTTTAATCAGAAAAGTTGGACTACGATGTCAAAAACTATGTTTATTTTCTTGAAGTACTTTTTTTTTTTTTAGAAATAAAGAGTGTCATAATTCACATCACCGTAAAGATAAAGGTGTAGAATTTACATATACAGGGTTATTCATAATGATTGTTTGGATGCTAAATCATGCCTCATCCCAGAATCCTGAAGAAGGCGTCAGCGGAAACATAGATAGTGTAACGTGTGGATATGTATGCACTGAACTCATATGACCTTTGGCACCCCTTTTTAGGCACCCCTTTTGCGATGTCGATTCATAAGGACATGTTTTTCATTTACACCGTCAAAATCCGGTTGTTTGTTAATTGGCCTTGTGTCACATCCTGCTTATGCGGAGGGGTTGGTAATCATATGTATCTGGGCAATACACTTTACAAAGATATTAAAGAATAAGGTAGTTTTCCGTCTAGTTAAACTATTGAATTATAATTTTGTGATTGCTACGTCCTTGCTGAACATAATCGTTAAACTTCCAAATTTTCGATATAGTCGAGATATCTATGAAATGCTAATTAGAATTCATTAATCCTTTCTCATATAGAGGTATCAATATCACCATGGACAACCATTAGTAGAGGAATAAAAATAGGCACGCGGGTTGCGTAGTAATAATAACACAGGAAAGATTAAAAAATCAAATGATAGATTCAATTTCTCTGAATGTTTGAGATGAGGATTGATGATTAGTATTATCTGCGTTATTTGGACTATTGTCCCCATCTTTGTCCAATTGGACACATGGCCTAGTGGATAAGGTAGTTAGGTTAAGACAGTTCTAAGTGACAGTTATCTCTGGATTCCAGGTTCAATCCTGAGCAGTGGCAGTAACATAAAAAAAATAATTAACACAACTCATACCCCAGCTATGGTTAGCGGAATTAGAACAGGATACCCCCTGTGGACTAAATAAAGGGTTAGGTTCAAAGTTCCGTGATGGCTCCCGAATACGACAAGAAAGTTCCCGAGTTCGAAAAGAAAGTTCCCGAGTCCGAAAAGAATTTGGACATTGAATCTGTCTGCGTTATTCGGACTATTGTCTCCATATTTATTGTTATTTGTAAAACATTTCGGCCGATATACCCTCCGGCCTTTTTTAGGTATTTCTTGGTATCGACTGAAACGTTATACAAATAACAATAAAGATGGGGACAATAGTCCGAATAACGCAGACAGATTCAATGTCTAAATTTTTAATAATAACAATGATAATAATGATGATGATGATGTGGATAATGATAAACCGAGTCAAAAGTCATAGCTAAAAATATAGCATTACGATCTATTTTCCATAAGAGTCGTTAAATTGGCATATAAATGTCATGGCGAGGCTGTATAACGGATATATGTTATGAATAAACTATTGATTTCAATAGATTGGCTTTCATTTTTCAGACATGATATATATATATATATATATATATATATATATATATAATATATATATATATATATATATATATATATATATATATGTATATATTATATATATATATATATATATATATATATATATATATATATATATATGATAAAATAAATATATAAAGGTTTTACATATCTATTTATTTGATGACAAAGGAACAGTCACGACCATTTGCTTTCATACATGCGTAACGACAATGTGTGAAAGACCCGCTGACGTGTATACATAACCTTTACACTGTCCATAAACACACATACACATTCATAACAACACCACATACATACGCATAATATTTTATCCAGTCGTACACATCTTATGTGTGTAAAACTTTTTGAAATTTTCGATTTTCCTTGCATTTGAAACAACGTCACCTGACGAATGTTTGCGGTTACGCATGCATGAAACCAAATGGTTGTGACTGTTCCTTTGTCATCAAATAAATAGTTATGTAATACCTTTATATATTTATTTTATCATATGATATAATAGCTCTATTTTTTATATTGAGCACTCTCCCAATAATACTGCACTTTGGCACACCGTTCCAGTAAAATCTCAAACAGTGACAATCCCACGCTATAGTTATATACACACACACATACACACACACACACACATATATATATATATATATATATATGTGTGTGTGTGTGTGTGTGTGCGCGTGTGTGTGTGGGTGTATGTGTGTGTATGTGTGTGTGTGTGTGTGTGTGTGTGGAGCAAAATTGACAGTATGAGGTAAGGTAAAAGGAAAAGTGAACAAAAATAATGATTCAAACACGTAGAAGTAAGAGAGAAATATTTCGTCCTTCTTACGCGAAGAACATCATCAGTCTAACTTTATTCAAAGCAAAATACGTACATTTTTATTTATAGTAGAGAAAGTGAGTTTGTGGTGAAATTGAAGTGTAGGGAGGTTAGAGAGGATTTGATTGAACTGAGAATAACATCATATAAAGTGGAGGGGGAAGTACAGAGGATAGTAGTTTGTGTTGGAAGATAAGATGAGGAGGTTTCTCTTCTATAAATACAAATGTACGTACTTTGCCTTGAATAAAGTTAGACTGATGATGTTCTTCGCGTCAGAAGGACGAAATATTTCTCTCCTACTTCTACTTGTTTGAGTCATTATTAAGTACATCATCGAGAGAGAAAATAATAGTAAAATATTTTCTCAGCTAGAGATATCAGATGACTGAATAAGTCCCGGGTCTAACTAACAAAGCAACAACTTTTAGGCAAAATTATTTATTCATCAACATAATCTCCTTCTAGGGTGATACACCGATTCCAATGATTTTCTACCTATTCGATGCCTTTTTTATAGAACGATTTGTATTTGTCCTCAAAATATGCCTCAGTTTCTGACTTCACTTCTTCATTGGAGCCAAATCTCTTTCCCTGGAACATTCTTTTGATGCCTGTAGTTGCTGGGGCCAGATCTGGAGAATAGGGTGTGTGTGCAAAAGTAATTCAAAGTGCAATTCATGTAGTTTCACCATCGTTGCGATCGATTTGTTATACGATGCATTATCTTGGTGAAAGAGCACTGAGTTCTTTTTTCATTTGTGGTCGTTTTTTAGGATTTCCTCCCTTCAAACGCACCAATGAGGCTATATCATATTTGCTATTGATGTTTCTTCCTTTCTCAAGGTAATCGATGAATAAAATACCTTGCGCATCCCAAAATACGGAGGCCAATACCTTGCCTGCTGATGTTTACATCTTTGGTCGCTTTGGACGGCTTTCCTGCTGCTGCTGCTGATTTGATTCTGGAGTCAAGTGGTTGATCCATGTTTCATTCATTGTCACATATGTACACAAAAACTCTTTTTAGTCGCGTTGAAACAGTTGCAAACAACGCTCTGAATTCTCGACGCTGTGTTGTTTTTGATCGCGACCCACTTTGGACACAGCTTTCCCATTGACAAATGTTCATGCAAAATGGTGAATACACTGCCTTCTGATATCTTCAACTCCTCTGCTATATCACGCAACTTCAATTTACGATTGGCCAAAACGAGTTTGGGGAGTTTTTTGGTGTTTTCCGGGACAACTGCCGAATGTGGGCGACATGAGCATTCAGCATCATTTGTGCCTGCATGACCGCGTTTAAAGTCAGAATACTTCCTCTAAACTGTTGTTTGCGACAGAGCAGAGTCTGAACAACTCTTATCAAGTCATTTCTTTGCTTGAACAGTATTTTTGCCATCAGAAAGAAAGGCTTTCCAATTTTCCCTTTGTTTCGGAAAATTTGTAACAGTAGCTTAAATAAGTGTAATTTGTAAACTAATAATCCGACTGGGCTCACATTTTGCCACGTGCCATTTGAAGGTTAAGTACTTTATAAAAATGATATGGATTTTTTTAAAGAGTGGCGCTATCTGTATATCAGGCCCAGAACATATTCAGTGATACGTTATTATTTGATAAAATTCAACCGTTATAGATACTAAAAAAACAAATAATTTTTCTTAGTTTGGTTTAATGTTGATTCATCACGGTGTGTGTCTGGTTAAAGAAACGTTAAATTTTAGTCATATCTACAAATTACTATAACATTAGCATAACTCTGATAAACAATGTTTATTAGTAAATATAATACACATTTAAAGTTGATAAATAGTATAAAAGGATTAACACATAATAATGAATTACACTGTTTTGTTCTAAATGATAGAAGATAGGAATGCATAGAGATTTACATGATACAAGATAAAGTGAGATTTCTTCTATGCTGTAGCCATATCAGTGCTACAGTATATCTCCATTTGGACTCTAAGATTTCCTTTACATGATTGTTATCTTCGAATCGATGAAGAAACATCATTATTATATTCATACAATGATGTTTTTTTTCAGTACGGCTGATAAGAGAATAAACAAATATTATATTTCATATTAATGAAACCGTAAGCAAAATTAGGATGTTTTTGGGAGGATGGAACAGATTAATGGAATTTCAATGAGGACATCTGCTTTGATATAAGAGAAAGTTGAGTTATGAGCAGAACGAATTTAACTCTTAAAGCAAGGCACCACAATATATATGTTAATAATACTGGTAAAATTATGTAAACGAAATTTGTTACATGGACTATATTGAAGTCAGTCAGTCAACTATTGGTTTGAACAATGTGACTGGCCAAGCACAACTGGAACAAATGTCAAGACAACTGGTACTTATGGGAATTAAGAACAGTCCACTCATGCATTTGGGTGATTCCATTCCCTGAGTCCTGATTGGCTGCTTGATTTGTAGGATCTTCTGAGGCTCCATAAATCCTGCTATTTTGCAGTAGTCTTTGCTGCAAACCAGAATCGTATTTCAGTTACGACTGCTTGTTGTCTTGTCTTGCCAATTCGACGGTAATTGGACTTAGTATTATTCTACAGACTATATAAGGTTTGCCAACATATCTAGAATAGCAATTTGAATAAAGAGTATAGTATTCCAAAAAGACACGAGGACTCTTATTTGCATCCTGGAAAAGGCATTTTTTTTTTTAGTGTTAATGCTCTCGCAGAAAGTCTGAAACCAACCATAAACAAATTTATATTAGACAAATGGCAGAAATCAGACCCAAAAGAAACTCCACGAAATTCAAGAAGTTATTGGAGAGTGGCCGACAAGCCACAGAAGTATTAAAAAAGAAGAAGTAATACTCGCCAGATTGCGTATTGGGCACACCTAAATTACCCATTTGTACCTGTTAAAAGGGGAGGATGCCCCAGTGTGCCCAACATGCAAAGTACAACTTACAACCAAACATATCCTTCTAAATTTTAACAGCCTCAAACATATCCGCACTAATCACTATCTAGAAACCGGAGGGACATATTTAAGAATACAAACCCTGAAACATTTTTAATTTTCTAAAAGAAAAAAGCATACTTTTCAACAAGATATAACATAACATAACCTAATATCTCCATAGAACCACTACTTTAAAGACTGAAATCCAAAGTAACCTTTTTGGCATTAAATGACCCTCAGATGTTGATATACCGTTAAACAAAACTCAATCTGAAACTCTGGGTAAATAATGCAAAATGTGTGACTGGTCCTAGACAAACCTTCGCCACTTTTTAATAAGCAAATTATCTGTGTAGATCAATTACCAGAATTTGATTAGGTTATCGATGACTCATTGAACAAACATCATTATTATATTAATACAGTGATATTTAATCATTATGGCTGATAAATGTATGAACACGTATTAAAAATCCAATTAAAATGACGTATGAATATTAAATTAAATAAAACAAAGTAACGTACATGCCAAAGAAATTATTAATAAGAAAAAAAAAACTGCAAGATAATTTATACAATGAACATAGAAGTAATTGTCTGCAAAGAAAAAAATGATGACGTCGCTCGTCCGGGATCCGTACGTGTGAAAATTAATTTACCCAATTCTAAAGAAAATCACGGTTTCTAATTTCTCCACACCTCAGTGAATATGGAAAACGTGCACATAAGACACATGCAAGCATGCAGAACATGTTCTGTCAATCTCAGCAGAACATGGCGGGTTCAGTGGCAAAGCATGAGACAGGAGTCAAGGTGTTATGAGTATTCCTGTGGCGACAGATTATTGGGCACACTGACAGTGGGTGGGGGATTTCTCGATCTAGAATGCTCAAACGTAATTTAGTGCTGAGGGAATGTTTTAGTTTCGATTTCTTTGTTTAACGAATTATAAGCCTTCGTGGGTTATTTAATGCCAAAGCCATCCCTAAAGAAAAACATTAGAGGTTGTGTTTAATCCATAGCTGGGAGGATGAGGGGTTCATAACTTAGTTAAGAACATAAGAAACTAAGTATATATGTATTAGAGATGTCTGTAGGAGAAACCTGAAGACACGCCACATCTGCGCCAACACATGGGATGCTTGTGCTACCCGGCGACTCCTTGTCAGACAAGGAACGAAAAGGAGCAAAAAAGAGAGGAAAGAATCCGCCACAGAAAAAAAGAGCCAAAAGAGACAACAGCAACACCAGAAAGCATCACTGTTTGTTTGCAGTCACTGCTCCAGAGACTGTCATTCTAAAATTGGTCTGTTCAGCCACTCATGCGGTTGCAGATAATTGTTATTAAATGGACGGAAGGATGCCAACCAAACATATATATATATATATATATATATATATATATATATATATATATATATATATATATATATATTGGTTTGGAGGTTGATTTAGAAGGCTATCACCATGCAGGTGTAAAGAAAATAATAATACGGCAACAATGATGTTGTGTGTGAACCTGTATTTAATTCTTGAATTTTCGAGATATTATCTTTTTTCAAAAGATCACTGGAACTGAAGCACTCTAGTTATGACATTTCTTTATATATATATATATATATATATATATATATATATATATATATATATATATATATATATATATATATATATATAACGATTTTGATATTTTGAAAAATTAAACATCTTTAAAAAGTCTTTAATAATGTTGAAAATTCCAACATACACACACTCAAACACAGAAACAATATATATATATATATATATATATATATATATATATATATATATATATATATATATATTTCTATCCATTTTTTGAATACTTTGATGCTAGCTTGTATGGCCCATTGTATATATATATATATATATATATATATATATATATATATATATATATATATATATATATATATATATATATATATATATACGCACACTATAACATTAGTTTTCCATCTCATGGATACGCCGTGATTTAATCTAAGACCTCTAGTCGAACAAATCAGTGTAGAAAAAATATAAATCTCTCTACCCTAGATAAAAGGCATCTCATATTCTTTTTCTTTCTTTTTTTTTGGGGGGGGGGCTTTTAATGTGAAAGACATTTATACTGGAAATATTTTGCCCCGATCCTCGTTGATTTCTTTAATATCTAGTGTGGTAGTTTCCATATCTTTGTATTCGTAATTTCCCGCGTTTTCTCTATGAAACTCAGATCGTTTTACTTTAATAACTGCCTCACCTTGAGAGACCGATAGGTTTTTGAAACTTCCCAGCCTCCGTGTAATATCACCGGTATTACCCTTAAAAGACGGGGTCTTGTCTTTCTTTTGCATTGTAAAGATGTGCACAGGGATTCCATCATTGATTTTTACAGAAATCTAATTAGCCAGTCCTGTTTTTGAATATTAGCTTAACATGTGTTTAAAGTCTCATCTATCCGATCTCTGGTGTAGGTACCAACAGGTTATATATAGACGGATAAAAATTGTCATTTATGTTGTAGATTTTTATAAATTGATTTATTTACTTTTACGATGTGTTCCTTTTATTATTTTCTTTTCATTTTATCTTCTTTCGATTTTCTTCTCTGTTCTTTTTTATGGCTGACTTCTGATTTAGGTCGGAAAATTAAAACGTAAAGTCTTTTGGTGGTCCCCAATGACAATTTACTTACAGTCTATGAATTAACATTTTGCGAATTGGGTTACGGTTTTAGGGGATTAAGGTTGTTTTTAATTACGTATTGCTTTAAAAAATAAACAACAAAAACCCAAATTACTATACATTTAATTAACCATTGAAATTAATTATTGAATCTATTATTGAGACAGTTGTTTGTGTTAGTATTGCAATGTATAATTTCAATTAAACTTAATTTTAAAAAATATTTTTCAACATTAAATGTAGAGTAATTTGGGTTAATTTGGGTTTTTGTTCTTTATTTTTCTTAAGCAATACGTAATAAAAAATAAACTTAATCACCTAAAACCGTAACCCAATTCGCAAAATAGTAATTCATAGACTGTAGTTAAACTGTCATTGGGGAACACCAAAAAACTTTCCGTTTTAATTTTCCGACCTAAATCAGAAGTCAGCCTACTTTCCTCACTTTTCATTTTATGAATATTCATTCATCCTGCTTCAATGTTATTGCTTTCTTTGTTCTTTTTTCTTTTTTCTTTCTCTAGTTTCGTTCTACTATATGGTTCTGTTCAGGTATTTTACTAGCTGATATAAGTTCGTTCTTTTTCTTCTTTTCTTTCTTCTTTGTTTCTTTCCTTCTTTGCTTCTATTTTTATATATTCCTCATTATTTCCTGTTTCACTCTTTTTCTTCTGTTTCCCCCTTTCGTTTACATCTATTTCATATTTATAGGCTCATTATTCATTCCTGCTTCTTTCTTTCTTTTCCTTCTTTCTTCTTTCCTTTTCTTTCCTTTTTTCCCTTTCTTTCTTTCTTTCTTTCTTTCTTTCCTTTCTTTCCTTTCTTTCTTTCTTTCTTTCTTCTTTCTTCCTTCCTTCTTTCTTTCTTTCTTTCTCTACTTTAGGCACCCCTTTTTCGTTCTCAATTCATAGGAACATTTTTTCCATTAACACCGTCAAAATCCGGTTATTTGTTAACAGATGATTTTTAGAGCTTTTTTTAAATTATAAAGCTCACCCCTAACACTAACACTAACCCTAACCCTAACGCTAACTCTAGCCCCTAACACTAACCCCTAACAAACTACCGGATTTTGACGGTGTAAATGAAAAAAAATGTTTCTATGAATTAAGAACGAAAAAGGGGTGCCTAAAGGTCATAAGGTCCCTGATTTCCCTTTTGTTTCTCTGTCTATCACTTTTTTGCTTTGTTTTCTTTTTGTCATTTCTTTTTCCCACATTTTCCTTCATTGCCCTTAATTTTGTAATTATCCCCTTCAATATCTTACACTTTTATATCCGTTGATACTTTCTTTCTTATTTTATTTCTTTCCTTCAATCTTTCTGTCTTTTTTCTGTACACATCATTCTTTTCTGTTTCATTTACCTTTTTCTATGTTGATTTCCCTCTTTTGCTTTGTTTTATTTATTTCCTTCTTTTTATCTGCATTTCTTTTAATTGCATTTTATTCTTTAGATTTGTACTTCTATATTTTACAAGTTCTTATCAATTACTTCAGTCTTATTTCTTTTTTTCTTTTTCTTTTTTTCTTTTTTCTTTTTTCTTTCTTATATAATCCCCAGTTTTCCATTTTTTCTTTGTTTTTTTTTATTTTTTTTCTTCAATTGTTCTATATTCAACCCCTTTCTTTTCTTTTTTTCTTTCTTTCCTTTTTATTAATTCATAATCCTGTCTATTTCCTTCACCATTCGTTTTCTTCTCTTTCTTTCATTTTTTCTCTATTTGTTTATTTCTATCTTTCTTTTCCTTCGTTTTTTCTTTCAATATTTATTTTATTGTTTCTACATTTTCCTTGATTTTCATTTATTTTTAATTCTGTCTGCGTTTATAGTTTCAATTCATATCATTTAATTTTCTTTCTTTCCTTCTTTCATTCATTCTCCCCTCCGTTTGTTCTTTCTTTCTTTCTTTCCTCCGTTTGTTCTTTCTTTCTTTCTTTCTCTCCTCCGTTTGTTCTTTCTTTCTTTCTTTCTTTCTTTTCTGCTCCGTTTGTTCTTTCTTTCTTTCTATCTTTTCTTCTTTCTTTCTTTCTTTCTCTCCTCCGTTTGTTCTTCTTTCTTTCTTCCTTTCTTTCATTTTTTCTTCCTTTCTTTATCTCCTCCGTTTGTTCTTTCTTTCTTTCTTTCTTTCTCTCCTCCGTTTGTTCTTTCTTTCTTTCGTTCCCTCCTCCGTTTGTTCTTTCTTTCTTTCTTCCTTTCTTTTTCTCCTCCGTTTGTTCTTTCTTTCTTTTCTTTCTTTTCTTTCTCTCCTCCGTTCTTCTTTCTTTCTTTCTTTCCTTTCTTTCTCTCCTCTGTTTGTTCTTTCCTTCCTTCCTTTCTTTCTTTCTTTCTTTTATTCTCTCTCTTTGTTCTTTTCTTTCCTTCCTTCCTTCCTTCCTTCCTTCCTTCCTTTCTCTTTCTTTCTTTCTTTCTTCTCTCCTTTCTTTCTTTCTTCTTCTTTCTCTTCTCCGTTTGTTCTTTGCTTCCTTTCTTTCTTTCTATACCCATCATTCTTTCATATTCCCACTTATTTTTTTATTTGAATTGCCTCTCATTCGTTTATACATTATTTTCTCTTCTTTCCTCGCATTTCTCATCCTCCCTTTCTTTTTTACAATCATAACTAATATTAATAACATTTCCTTCTTTCTTTCATTCCACCCCCCGCCAAATATTTCAAAGACCCGATGCTCACATTCCATTTCTTCAATCTTTTATAGTTCCCCTCTCTTCCCTCTTTCCCGTATCGATTTTTTTTTCCGTACATACAATATTTTCTCACTTTTGCATACCACTCCCTTCTTAATTTGCATCCAGCCTCCCTTTGATGTGGCACGCTGACTAGCCCCGATCTTATCGAAATATGATATAACATCAATAGAGAATGACTGACCGCATAATTTAGGTCCCGTGGTCTGTAATCATAGCACTATGCGTGCGTCCATTTTAAGAGGAGGCTGCAAAGTGAAAGCTTTATAGAAGTGCCCTCCTACCAACCGATTTCAATGATGGAAGCGTCGTTGGAAATCTTGCCTACGCCTCATTGAACAGAAATATAAATCGAAAGCTTTTAGCACCTTGAGGGTAAAAACGGACAGGAATAATGAAAAGGAGCCACTTGGTTAAAATTGACCATCTGACCGAGAATATGGAGAATTATATGTATTTAATTCCCCTTCCTTTTGACTCTTTATGATTGTTATTTTCCCCTTTTAGTGTTTGCCGCTAGTGAGAAAAGATTGGCAAGCGAATGGTGAGGCCCACGAGAATAATGTACTTTTGTATAGCACTTTGTCAAAATACTTCCATCATACAATGTTTTTGATATGAATTGTCAGCACTAGGGCATTTGGAATTGGTCATACGGTTAACAACATTAAAAATGAAATCGGTGAACCGGGTTCAAATTCTGAGAGAGTTATTTCGTGGTTAACATTGCTGATTTTAGGCGGGTCCGTGTTTTATCAATGCCCTTGATACCATGTAACCTCGTAAAACCTGTCACACGTTGCTTGAGGATGAAATGTTTATATAATTGTCGGCCTTCGCCATTTCAAACACATTGTTTGACCACTTCATACTGTCGTGCCATAAGTCACCCAAAAGTGAGATATACATATCAGTTTAAAATAAACGAGAGATTCTGGGGAAGCCAGCTAGTGTAGTGGTTAGAATGACCGCCTGTCAGCCTGACAGGTAGGGTTCGAATCGCACACAAAGCACTACCCTGTCTATAGCTCTGCTGGTGAGGCCTAATGGGCTGAAATGTACATACAGAGATCGACTTTTTCTCGATTTGTTTACGCTTTACATTTAAACCGATATGCACGCCTAATTCATTTAATTATAATTAATTAATTAACAAATTACGTATGACTTATATATATATATATATATATATATATATATATATATATATATATATATAATAGGAGAGTAAACCCCGAAAACAAATCAGGAGCGGAGTCCCTAAGGTGGTGTTACCCATCAACTCCTGCGACACTACCGTTGCCAAACTGCATTGGTCCCTTACCTTTCCTTCGGATCACAGCGGCAGTGTGGGGAGGGGGGATTTGCTGCATAGGCAACAGCTCATCCTCCACATCAACCCGCCCAGGCTATGTAGTTCAAGTTAAAAAATTTAAAAAAAACAAAACGAACAAAAATACTTGGCACTGCTAAACCAAAAAAAAAGAAAAAGAAACCTTGACACTACTCCATCGTCTCTCGTAGACGGAAGGCTGCAAACCATCATATATATATATATATATATATATATATATATAACCCAAAGACACGTCATTTAATACATTCACAGATTTATGATTTAAAACCATACAAACACAAACTTTATATATAGAACTACAATACTTCCTTTTATGCACAAATTCTTTTTAGCTACACACATCGGCAGACAATTTGTATACATAGAATAACACAACTTTCAGAATACAAAAAAAAAAAGAAAAAGAAAGAAATGCAATGGTTCCTTTTTTGAATACAGTTGACAATCCAAATATGACCAAACTGTAACAAAGACAAAATTTCAGAACGGATATACTTCCTGTTTGAGGCGACCGTTTTCATTTTGATTCTTCCTCATGCACGGCCTTGAATAGTAACTGAATATTCACAATAAACGCTCTCAAATTCTGTTTGTGACGGGCAGGTAATTTTTAGATACAATATCATAATGATATATATATATATACACACACACGCACACACACACACACACACACACACACACACACACATATATATATATATATATATATATATATATTATATATATAACTGTATTTTGATATATATTATACATTATATATATTAGCTCAGTCGGTACAGTATCCTCCTAAATCCCACAAATTCCCGGTTCGATATCGGCCCCCGCCAACTCAGCGCACAGCTTGACATTTGCGGTAAAGTAGGGAACTAATGGTAGGGGTGGGTTCACCCGCAACGCGATAAAAAATCTTCCTGATCTAGCACTAATGGAAAGAGGATAGTCTCCCTCACTGTCTGGCTGATAGCGACAATAGTCCACTACGTCGATTTTACTTACTTTATGATATAGCATTACAAGTCATGTACCGTTGGGACGTTAACCATAACCCTAAGTCTCTGTTTTGAAATTAGTGCCCAGTCTTCATTTTGACCACTTCACACTGCTGTGACTATTATATGTTTTTCCCATTAATGCTGTTTAGTCTATGGGTAATACTTATTTCGTTTATTTTATTATCCAACGCATCTCCGTGCTATATTCTGGTTGGCATCTTTCCGTCTAACTAAAGACGATGGCGTAGTGTCCATTTTTTGGTATTTTTAAAAAATATCTGCATCTGCGTGAGTGGTTGAGCAGTACAATTTTTGAATGGCAATCTCTGGTGAAGTGACTGCGAACACTTCGGGTGGCCAGGTCGGATGACCCTCGTTAGGTCCATCAATGCGGTACAGAGTGGCATCCGCTCTCTCCTGCAACTGGCATAGTCAGATTATGTCCATGGTTGCTCGGAAGCCACACTGCGTTCCTGGATATGCAAGATGCAAAGTCTGCAGACGCGCCAGTGTAACACGCGCAAGACTTCTCAAACTATGCTGAAGTCGCTCCTATCTCCTTTGTTCCTGTAGAAGGGGACGATGGTAGCATCCCGCTTGTCCTGAGGGATGTGTCCATGTTCCCAGCAACTGCAGAGTCGCTAGTGTAGTGGTTGGAGAAGAGCTGCCCATGCCTTCAAGATATTTGCTGGTATGCCGTCACTTACGGTTGTTTTCTTATCAGCGAGGCGGTCCTCTCCATTTTGTAGTGGAAAACTACGTAGCTATATTCTACATATCTATATATTAATACTATTCTTCCTTAATTTTCCGACCGTTACCATCTTGCAACAACCTCTGGTCAAAGATGATACCGTCCAAATCGTCCAAGATGAAATGCAAAAATGTAAATCCTGATTATCTGGTGTTGCTTATCCACATCTAAATAATGGACTTTTGTTTTTATAATAAATAAGTAAAAGGAAGAAATAGGACATACCACAGAAAAAGAATATAATAAGAAATAAATAAAGAAAGAAAGAAAGAAAGAAAGAAAGAGAGTAGGGGAGAATAGATAGAGGGGGCGATACCGCTTATCTGTTTCAATCGAACATAAAGAAAAGAGCGAAAAAAAGAAAACAAGAATGAGAGAGAGTTAAATCAAGATTAATATACTTTTGAATATTGAACAATTCGCAATAGCTCTTAAGTAAACAAATCAAACATTGTAATAATTAAATTACACTGGTTTACAAAAAAAAATTTTTGTCTGAGGCAAGAATGTGAATAGGTGTTTTTTACTAATTTGGGTGTGCTGAATTGAAATTTATAAACAGTTTTGCTCTATCACCTCTAGTTTTCTGTCTTTTAAATAGTCTCATTTTAGTAAATACAGAGTATATACGGCTTATTTCAACAGTTGCAGCAGCTTATTACAGACAAAACAGGATAGATAAA
Organism: Doryteuthis pealeii; assembly: GCA_023376005.1. Lineage (NCBI taxonomy): Eukaryota > Metazoa > Mollusca > Cephalopoda > Myopsida > Loliginidae > Doryteuthis > Doryteuthis pealeii. The sequence continues at coordinate 32,446,855 of CM042164.1, forward strand.
GAACACTGACGGAATAGATATACTTGGATGACACAATGTATACCGCAGACAGTTAGAACTAAAAAAAGAAGACATAAGTCACACAATATTAGAAATTAACCCTGAATGCATATACGCCTTTATGTACTGTATGTGTACAAAATGTACTGTATGCTTATCTAAAAAACTAGAGGTGATGAGTAAAAACGGATTTCCAATCTGAATTAAGCACCCCCAAATTAGGTTAAAACAGTTATTTTGTGCTTGCCTCAATTTCTTTGTAAACCAGTGTAATTAAATTATCGTATTGTAGTATATCCACAGTTCCTGCTAGTTGTAATGAAAGTGTTAAGCTCATCATTTGTACTTCGTGAGATGAGTATCAGTTGTGAATTACTGACTTTCCATTATATAGACTTATTAGCTTATTGTTCTTTTCCGTTTCCTTCTTGTAATTTCCGCACTGTACTTAATCTATGTCCCAACAAGGCTTTCTTTTTTTTAGTGTTTGGTATACTTCGTTTTGAAAAAAATACGCACGCCAAGAAACAATAAAATCTATAACACTAAAAAATACTTTCAGAATGTTCGCCGTAATAGAATTCAAGCCGGTAACTGAAGAAAAAAAATTGTACTCAAAGGCCCTATTTAGAAGACTTAACAAGATTCAACCCACAAGACTATTTAGAACACACACACACACACACACACACACACTCAGTCACGAGTTCAAAGACATGGTAATTGCACACTTAGCGCTAATATAGGTATTAATCCTACACAGCAGGGCAGATAAACACACCAGTCACTCACCACTCCGCACACACGTAATATATATATATATATACTCACACACATATACACACACACACACACACATATATATATATATATATATATATATATATTTGGGAATAAAAGGCCTTAAATACCATGGGTATCGTGGTTATGGACCATTTCCACTCGCGAGTATGCTCACGAGCTTCTTCAGACCACTGATATATTTTTTATTATAAATTTATAAATAAAAAATATATCAGTGGTCTGAAGAAGCTCGTGAGTATACTCGTGAGGGGAAATGGTCCATAACCACGATACCCATGGTATTTAAGGCCGTTTATTCCCAAATAACTTTGCTCTGTTTACAATAATTAAACATACGGAACCTGAACTCTACAACAAACTACTGGTAGAGAATTAGAACCCACCTAGAATCACCTTGTACCAAGAAACTTGGTACCGCACCAAAGTATATATATATATATATATATATATATATATATATATATAGAGAGAGAGAGAGAGAGAGAGAGATAAGGACATTTAATTTCATGATTCAAAAAATGAAACAAGTTGAAAAAAAATAGTAGAACCACGTTATGAAGAAACAATATATAGAGTGAAGCGAGACATTATCTACACTGACAATGGACTCAAATAATTGACAGGCAATTACACTGGGGATTGAGAAAGTTACAAGTTACGAGATACGAGATACGAGGTGTGAACAAAAACTAGCGAAACCGAAGGTTTATTGTTCAAGCTTAAAATTTCACTAAAGATGTATGCTAAAAAAACTTAAGAGTTTTACGCGCAATGAACTGGTAACAAATTTGGAAGCGCCTAGCGTAATGGTTATAGTCTACGAAATGGACACAACGAGAGGATTTCGAATCCTGGACGAAGTTGTTTGCATTTCGTAATGGGTAGGAATCCAACTATTCTTCTCCAGCTATGGGTAAATAATAGGGCATACTGGGATATCTAGCCTTGGTTAGGCAACCAGTCTAGGAGAAGTAAAACTCTTAAATTCCGCTTAAGAAATTAACCTTGTGTCACATCCTACTCTTTTGGAGGGGGTTCCTTAAAATGTTGAACCATTTTACAGACAAAAATAGATTACAAAAGGTCGCCATTTTTTGCGATCACCCTCAAATTTGGAGAGCTAAAAATCGACTTGACACGACCAATTCTTGGAATTGGATGCTCAATTGAACAAGTGAATAAGCCAGAAATCTCAATAATTATAGAAAATAGGATAATTTATTGGACCATATGACCTTTAGGCACCCCTTTTGCTTCGTTGATTCATAAGTACATTTTTTCATTTACACCGTCAACATCCGGTTGTTTGTTAGACGATTTTTAGAGTTTTTTTTTTAATTATAAAACTTACCCGTAACCCTAACGCCTAACCCTAACCCCTAACCCTAACTCTAATCCCTAACCCTAACCCCTAACAAACAACCAGATGTTGACGGTGTAAATGAAAAAATGTACTAATGAATCAGCAAAGGAAAAGGGGTTCCTAAAGGTCATATGGTCCAAAATATTTATAATAAAGAGATAAAGCCTACATAAATTGTCTGGTGCCATGATACTTTCTCAACAACAGTTCCTAGTAAAGGGGAAAATATAGCTGTATACATATTTACTAACCCTCCACAAGCAGGATGTGACACAAGGTCAATTTCTTAAACGGGTTCAACAGGTTTGAATTCAGAGTTTTCCTTTTCCTAGACCAGTTGTCTAACTAAGGTTAAAGAGCCCAGTCTGCCCTACTATTTATCCATAGCTGGAGGGAGAGTAGGATCCATACCTTTCCCAAGGGTATTAGCGCTAAGTGAAATGCCATTATCACATCCAGGATTTGAACCCGGGGCGACGAGTCCATTTCCAATTACATTAACCATTACACCACGCGCTTCCTACTTCCTAAAATATAGCTGTATAAGTGCACCACCACCCCATATTTATTCTAAGTGTATTTTTGTCTCCGAAATTCGAGTAGAAAATTAATACTGCTATTCGTTAAAGTTTCTATCCGAAACATCATCATTTCCACGGAAATGGAATGAGCAGGACAAACTCTGTGTAGATATTACAGCTTGACCAGTCTTGAAAAAAAGTAACTACATCGGACCAAGCCATGATCCTAATTGAATCTGGCATTAGGCACCCTATCATCGTAGCAACTGGTCATGACGAGTTCAATTCCTGGAAACATTTCACGTAACGCTAATACAATTGAAAAAGCTATGCAGCTATGGCCGCTTTAACATAAAGTCTCAGCCAATCAGTAGCACTAGACCGCGTCTGAAGCACCACACCTATCATCAGCACCTTACTTTACACACCCTGGACCACATTATATCCTAGCAAGTAGGACTGTGCCACTCATACGCTGAGTTGGTGAGGGCCGGTATCGAACTAGGGACTTGTGGTTTCTAGCCGAACACTCTACCGACTGAGCTAACCCGGCCCAGAGTTATTTCCTATAAGTCTAACATAAACAAAGACGAACCACTCTTGACTGATAAATTATTTATATTCTCATTAAACCAACCCTAAGCTTAACCCTAAACCCTAACCCTAACCCCGTTTTCTTTTTTCCTAGTAGATCAATGAATAAATAAATAATTTATCAGTCAAGAGTGGTACCCCTTTGTTATGTTGGAATTATAGGAAATAACCGTAAAAAGTTTTGGAGAAGGAAAACTGAATTTAAACCTGTCAAACCCCCTTCAGGAGTTGACCTTGTGTCGCATCTTGCTCGTGCAAAGGGGTTAGCTAGCTTCATATATCAAAAAACATAAGGAGCACGAAAAAAATCACTCATAGATGCTTACAAAAATTTATAACATGTAGGTGGCATTTGCCAAGTTAATGTTGAGAAAATGAGGATCTATACAGGTGGTTCTCAACTGGGAGCCATATGACACCCTGGACCACATTATATTTGGGGGAGGGGGGGGGTCCTGGCAAGCAAAAAATATTTTCTTATAATTATAAGCATCGAATAGCATCGAATAGCTACGGGGTTTCCACCAGAGTAAAATGGGTATCATAGGAGTTTCATTGGCATTCCATGTGCCCCTGAAGTTACAGCGCCTCCTGTGACTGTGAAGTCCGATATTTGAAAAACATACTCGACCACAGATTTCGCACTTGAAGGCTGTCCCTGAAGATGTTGATGTGTCGATGCTTTGTTGCCGCTACTTTCTTCTGGACCTCTTAGCTTCATTGGGTTGTGTCAGGGGACTTCTGACATGAACAGTCCTCTACGGAGATTCTGCCGCCACCGAGGGCGGTCCTAAGCTAAATTTACCCAGCTGGAAGGGTCAATGCCAAAGCACCTTTGATCACACAACCTTGAATCGCAGCTGGGGGCGACCAATCTGTCTTTTACCAGACGTAAGCTCTCCAAAGAGGATGTCTTTCGGGATTCGTCCATCATCCATCCGACGTACATGACCCAACCATCGGAGGTGACGTTGTCTCAGTAGAGAGTACAAACTGGGAGTTGAGCTCTCTCTAGGACTGCTGTGTTAGTGATCCTGTCCCTCCAGGTGATACCCAGTATACGGCTAAGGCAGCGAAGGAAGAAGTTATTTAGCCGCCGCTCTTGGTGGGAGAATAAGGTCAATGTTTCACTTCCATACATGAGGGTGCTGATAACACATGCCCTATACACTTGTACCTTTGTACGAATAGTGAGCTTTCTGTTGTCCACACTCTTGCTGTGAGCTTCCAAAAAGTTGAGGCAGCTTCTCCGATCCGGCAACTGAGTTCAGTACCAAGTGACAGGTTGTCGGTGATGGTGGACAGGTGTTTACGGCTTCCTGACTGGTGATGGGATTGGTTTTCTTTATATTAATGGTCAGGCTGAAGTCCTGGCAGGCTTGGGTGAACTGGTCCATGAGTTTTTGCCGGTGCTCCTGGGAGTGTGCTACGACTGCTGCGTCATCAGCAAATAGCATGTCCCAAATTACAAATTGCTTGACCTTTGTTTTGGCTTTTAGACGGCTGAGATTGAACAGATTACCATCTGTCCTTGTGTGAAGGTAGACTCCTTCTGTTTTTTTACCAAAAGCTTGGCGCAGAAGTAGGGAAAAGAAGATCCCAAACAGAATGGGTTTCAACACGCACCCCTGCTTGACACCACGACGGATGCTGGCAGTTTTTGGAATTAATATTAAAGGTTTTTACGGTTTCCAGGGTGTAGTTGTTGATGGTGATGGAGGGAGGATTTACAGTTCCCTGACCCATCCTGGAAACCCAATTATAGCAATTTACTTTCTTTTTCTTTCTTTTTTTCATTTCTTTTTCTTTCTTTTCTTTTTCTTTTTCTCTTTTTAATGCGAATACAGTTCTACGTTAATCTCTGAAAGGAGAAATGTAGATGACCTTATGAAGACGTTGACAAAGAAATACAGGACATTTAAAGATTTCGGGAATTGGCTCTGGCTGAGTTGATTATTTTTAAAATATTGATCCACCCAAAACAGGTTACAGATTTGTTCGGTGTTTGTAATTAGAGAAACGTAATTAATTTGATTTAATTTGGAAAATTATTCCCTGTCTGCTTCGTAATTTGTCATAGGAAGACAGTGCGTCTTTTGCAATCACGATGATATATTTAAGCAGGGTGATGACAGATGATACAAGGTAGGGAACAATTTCAATGAACATAGCAAAAAGTAATAAAACACATACACAGACTCTCTCTCTCTCTCTCTCTCTCTCTCTTCTCTCTCTCTCTCTCTCTCTCTCTCTCTGCTATATATATATATATATATATATATATATATATAAAAGAAGGTCCGCCAAAATGGATTATGTTTTTAGAAATTTTTTAAATTTTTTATCTTTATCTTACATTTACAACATATGATTAATCAATGTCTGAAGAAGATATCAGAAAATCTGAAACACGTGTCGCAAATGTATGATAAAGATTTTTAAAAATTAAAAATTCTTAAAACATAATCCATTTTTGCGGACCTTCTTTAATTTACTCCCGTTCTTTTTTTTTGTTTACTGCTAATAGTTTTAAATCCAGTGTCATTGAAGATATTAACTCATTTTGTTTTTTGTTTGTTTGTTTGTTTAAGTAAGCAATGTATTTCTCCAATTTTATTCCACCCCAACCTGCAGTCACTTAGGTTAAAAGACCCCCCACCTCAAAGAAAAAAACAGTCAGGCACCGTTAATTTGCCAAAACAGTAAATGTTGTTTGAGAGCGAAGACGCGTTCAGATAAGTCATATTTTACATTAATATTTCTGAAGTGTAGAAACGTATATTCTTTAACACATGTTATTTTTTATTTTTACCCTATTGTTTACTTCTAATAGTCTTAAATCCAGTGTCATTGAAAAGCATTAATTTGCATTTGCTTACTGATCTTGCTTTTCGATAATCTAAGATATTAGCTGTGGCCTTATACTAAGTTAAAACTTTGTTTTTTTTTTCGGTGTGGTGGACCCGTAGATCTCGTCAGATCATCCACCTGCGTTCCTCAAAGTCTCTCAGTCATCTTGCCTCGGCTTGTCACTGATACTTGACTTTGGGGAAGGAGAGCACAACATATAAAACAAAAAACATGTGCAGATATTTCTACAAGTCCTACAGTGACAGGGTATATAAAAAACAAGTTGGATCCGTGGGCCATATTATGCTCACAACTGAACGACTTGTAGAAATGGCCTTATTCTGTGAAGTGGCAATCACCACACACACACACACACACACACACACACACACATATATATATATATATATATATATATATATATATATATATATATATAGTCATCCACTGACACGTGTTTCGACTTATCAAGTCTCTTCAGTGTGGCTAAATATTTGAAAGCTACCTACAGCCAGGATTGAAATTTGATCGGTTCAGCATCAGTCAGACACCTTAACTGCTAGGCTATCATCACCCACAGAACGCGAAGGGGATTTTAACTGCTTTAATACACACATCTCTATGAATGTAAAGGCCGCCATAGATTGCGTTTACGATTTAGTTGGCGGTCGTCAGCGAAATATATATTATTAAACAGTTTTATTCAAAACACGGAACATTTCTTATAGATAGATAGATAGATAAATATGAGAATACTGATATAAATTGTAAGGCACAGACTGAGATAGATAGATAGATAGATAGATAGATATGAGTGTGTGTCCGTCTAAGTCTATTCATATTATTTCCTTGTTGAAATGATATTAAAACGTGTACATATATCATAAATAAAAATACATCTCTTTCCTGATCTGTTTTTGCCTGGCAGGTTTAAATGTAGACAGTTCAGCAAAATATAAATGATCATTTCCTCTAATAATCTCTAAGCCATTAACTTGACGAATTCTAAGCTTTACCTTTTCAGAATGCTCAAGTCACTTATTAAATCTCATGATTCAGGAATCCATAATTGATTCCACTAAGAATTCAAAAGTCAAAGTAATTCTAAGTTTAAAACTGGTAGGGCCTATTTAGTAGCGTAGGTCGATTTTCATTTTTTTTTAAATAAAATTTCAGGAGGCACCGAAATTAATGTATTGGTTGTTAAAGTACTGGTACCAAAAATTGGATCTTATACTCGTACTAATCTCTTAGGAAATGGTATCAAAACCGTAAACAAAAATGCACTAAAAAGTCCTCCGTTTTGCAACATTTGGCCTATCATTTTCAGTATATAAAGCAGGGAGTGTTCTCGTTTTATTTTAGCATAAGGAATCTTACGTGACCTAAAGGTTAAGGCTGCTGCTGATGTGTGTCGGTGAAACCCGACGTCTGTCCTCTAAGGGCTCAGGTACCGGTGTAAACCGAAGATAGTCACATAAAATTCCAATACCTTCCCACAACAAAGAGAAGAAAATGTCGTGGGAAATATATATTGTATTAATAATGGAGATTCGCTTCTGGTTTTTGTCTGTAACAAACATGATGTCACTGCTTATGTCACATTACCCGAAATCGTCATAACATAGAATAAATACACTCAAAATTTGAACATGCAACATTAGACAGTCCTCATTTTTTTTTAACAAGTTTTAATAAATACATGACTGGTATTATATATCTATATATAGTTTGTTTTATTTTAATACATATTTAAAGTTTACATTTCAAATTGTTTTATTTTTTAATCCTTTAATGAATTTGATGATTTTACTTAGGGTACAAACTCGCTGACATAGAATTAAAAGATTGACTTGCAATGTTTTTTGTTTTTTTTGTTTTTTTGTTTTTTTGCAAGGGTGGAACATTGTCCGATTGGAAAATTTCCAAAGTTTGTTTTGCAGTAAAATTTTCTTTTTCTAATGTTGAAATATTCCTCGTGTAGTTTCCTTTTTCTTCAGACTCAAGCTCCACATTGTAGTAGCAATTATTAGGTAGAAGTGGGAGGAGCTAGAGGTTAGGCAATGGCGTCAGATAGATAGAATATATATGCATGCATTCACATATATAGGTTAGGCAATGGCGTCAGATAGATAGAATATATATGCATGCATTCACATATATAGGTTAGGCAATGACGTCAGATAGAATATATATGCATGCATACAAAACATATATATGCATGCATACAAAGACATACATATGCTCACATACAAATGCAAAGTCTTTTAGCAAAATGAAATAGAATTAACCTAATTACAGTTTGTAACGTCATGTGGTGTCTTCTTCATCACTGCAGAGAATGCAAGGCAGTATATCGCGTATATCTTACGTGGCCTCTCTGCTCAATTTCTGCACAACTTCTGCACTGGCCACTGGTCTGCGCGCTCCGAAGACAGCAACACGTACTACGAATGTATGCTGGCCGATACCCTCGTTCGACGCAAACTTCGGGGCTTTGTTTACCCACGTGGGATTATAGCAGCTGTCTTCAGTCAATGTCAGCCTTTACCCAAAAAGAGAGAATCTTTCTCTTTGCTTTTGTGGTCAGCAAGTAGGTATCACGTTACCGGGACAGAGTTCTAGCGTCTTAAAAAACCACGCGCCCTTGTTACGGTATCTGTGCGTATCGGTCGAGTCCTACTATTTATTTACGTGTAGTGGTTGGGCCGGATTCATTCATGAATCTCTCGGAGTAATTTTTCGCCGTAGTCAATGATGATAATAACAAAGCTTCTTCGTTTTTATGAGTTTATTTAATTAGCTTATTATTCTCTTCGGGTACGATTAATTTCGTCCAGTCGACGTTCTACAAATTAGCGACAACAGATCCCATTCCAGCCTGTTCCAACTGCTCTCGTGCGTGTCTCAACTCCAACCCAAATATAATTTTGCTACGAATTTTCTAGAAAAGAAACGTCCTGGAATTATCTAGAAGTAGGTAGTTCTAGAATAAGACCGTTATAGAATATTCCTTAAATTTCCAGGATTTTCCAATTTTTTCTATCAAGTTCCAGGACCTCCTGCCACGTGTCACTAAGAGGTCATCCCATCGTTTGGGCAATTAGATCAAAGGAACTGATAGAGACAAGTCTGGGATTTTAAGAACTCATTTATACAATTTAGACTTTTAAATCCACAAATATAGAAAAACAAATAATGGTTTACTCTTGCTTAATATATAGAATCAAATCCGTATAAAAGACCTTAGACAAAAAAGAAGGTCACAGTGTATGACACTGTGGGATTGTCTTCCCTTTTGGCTGGAAGAGTTATCTTCCCTCTGGGTTCCCGTTTTTGTCCACCAGGGTTTTTTTTTTGTATTTAAGCACCTGTTTTGGAACCCTCAGCCTCTTTTTCTTCTGCAGCACCTCACGCACATGGGTTAGACTTTTATGTCTAAACTCTTCTCGTGTGGGGGGATTGTGCCCCTAACGAAACGCTAGTAAGTGACATTGCCCTATGGACTCTCCCTATCCCTTATTTCCAAATGTACATTTAGGTATCTCTTGTATACCTCCTTATTGTATCTCTATTCATGAATGTGTTGTTTATTATATCTTCTTTGTATTTCTGTTATATGTATCATTTCCATGTGCTTGTATAAAAGTCCTTTGTGTATTTAACACTCGTGTCGGAGTTGTTTTGTTCAAGTTATGATAACCTTGAACCTTACAACACAAAACTTTTGCAATTAGGTGCCTCTATTCAAAGCCATATATTTATATGTAAGCTTATATTGTTAACTTAACTGCCATTTCAAGACTTTGAGAATATGAGAGCATAGCCGGTAAGTCTGTGGAAGCTTGTGCATTGGCAATCCAATGTGGACCGTCTAACAAGGACATACATCGACCAGCTTTATGCAGATTCGAGATGCTGCACAGAGGATTTCACTTGAGCGATAACCGATAGTGACGGTTTGCGAGAGATTGTTATGGATATCCGTGCTGCCGGCACGACTCGATGATGATCATGACATAAACACGAGTGTATTCCCGAAGGTTAGGCCTCCAAATATTTAGAAATCGCAGAAATGTTTATTGTTTATTGTCGATGATATTTTGATGAAATAGTTTGGAAAAAAGCTAGATAAGAACTAAAAATGGAGGCTGTGTGGTCTCTTAAACAAATCCTGGAAACAGTATCCCACAAAAATACATATATACGGCCACTTACGTCCTATCACAGAAACCATCCAAGTAAGACGTGCAAGACACACTGAACACTGCTGTAGAAGCAAGGACGAACTCATGAATAACATTCTCTCGTGGATACCTACACATGTACACCATAGAGTGTGCCAAACAGCAAAGACTCACATTGTGAGGATACTTGATGAGGTGAAAGGGCTTTCCACGAGCAATGACTGATAGAGATGAGAGCTGAGAGAGATCCATGGGAATTTGCGTCATGGTGATAGATAGATTAAAATGTTGACATTGATGATAAACAGTTTTGTAGAAAAACACATGTAGTCTAGTTATAATATATGGCCTGATCAACAAAACAACCGGAAGACCAGGTGCAATGATCGACGCATAGGCACAGGAAATGCATGGGTGTTAACATGGGCCTACGATTAAAACAGGATATTGCCTTAACCTGATTGAACCTGACCTTGATTGCAAATCGACAGCCGGGAGATCAGGTGTAGTGACTGACGCGTAGGCACAGGAAATGCGTGTGTATAGCCAATAAAGATTAAAAACAAGCTGGCGTGGGCGAGGAGGTGTCTATACTGGAAATGTCTGGGTATTACGATCAAAGTGATGTGGCCCTGTTGAAGTTTGGAGAGTTATATAAATGCTTAAATCTTTGGGTCTAGCAGATATCTCGCCCTCAGAGGGGTAACAACCCCAATGGGGCCACCTGTTAACCGTGGGTGGCGACCCCTGATGCTTAAGGATATAACCCAGGTGGTTGAGCAGTCCATGACTTGCAATAATCCACTTTGGCCCTTTCTTGGGCTAGAGGGGCGGTCGGATAGACCCCCTCTGATCAATCGGCTGGTCAAGTCAAGCCCTAGCACCTATATGATTTTCTCAACCCTAATGCCTTTATGGCAAGCCCCAACCCCTTTTTATCATGTGGGTGCTAGAAGGCGGTGGCTGAGGGTCTACTCATGTCCTGGGAATGACGTTAAACTCTATCTGATGGTGAGGTTCCAGTTTTGGAGGTTTGGGGAATGTGTTGCACCCCTTCATCACCATTGCTCCCTGGTCCACTCTGACCCGGAGTGGTAGTACCTGTTAGGGTCCCATCTATGGGTTAAATAGAGAAACATGAGTTTATAAACAAAATTGTATTATGCATCAAGAATTAATTTATTTCGAAACTTTGTCGGCATTAAATGACTCACTGAGGTTGATATGCCGTAAAACAAACCAAACCAAACCAATTAAACTACTGTTGTGCTGCGACACTCTAGAAAGTATTTGGGGAAATCACCAACAAGGTAACCGTTCCACTATGATTGGTGACAGGAATATGAAATTAAAGGATGTTTGTTGAAAAGTAAACGTGCTGCCGTGAGGGGCATTATTATCAAATAACCGATTAGAGCGTGATCGTGTGAGTTAGAACGCACAAATCCACAAGGATATTGAACACGTTACAAATTCCTCGCCTGACTCTTTGGAAAAATATGTAAAAACGGTTCTAAATGATTCCTTGCGATCTTCCGTTATTGCAAAGTCTGACTGGCCACGAAAAAAAAAATCACGTGACTTCTGTACAGAAACGGTGGAATATTGTAAAGATGAAGATGAGTTGATATCGGGTCTAATTTTCAGCGATGAGAAGACTCTAAGTTGAAGTCAGTTTCTCAAGAGAATTATCCATTGTGATTGCTTGTATATTAAATATTCTTAAAATTCAATTTTGACCAAGTCAAATTCATTTGGTTTCTTTGTCTTGATTAAAATAGGTAGCAGAAGATGAATTGTAATTTTAAATCATTCAATAAAGATTCTCTAAAATTCATTTCCCACACAATCTCTCTCTCTCTCTCTCTCTCTCTCTCTCTCTTTTCCACAAAATTTCTATCCATTTCTAACTGAAAAGAGTATTTCTGGAGATACAAATGAAATATTGAGAAAGTCATCAACCTCCCCCCGTGCCTAGGAGCATTATAACCAATTTTAAAGGAAACAATTTTCAAGAAGCTATAGTTAACACAACAATTTAATTTCTGAATAAGGTCTTGTATTTTGAAAATACCATGTCTACGTTTATGTATCTCTATCTTTCTCTCTCTCTTCTCCCCCTCTCTCTCCCCCTCTCTCACACACGCACACACTCACACGTATATATATATATATATATATATATATATATACATGTGTGTGTGTGTGTGTGTGTTGAATTAAACAAAAGACACATCTCCTGTTTAACCATTTCATTTATGATTTCTTCAAGTTTTCTGGACAACTTTTTAATATTTGGGCGGAATTCGTAGATTAGTCCACCAAAGTCCATATCCCAAGTACTTTCGGCACTTCTAAGTGCCATCATCAGGGGTGTTAAATGACATTATTAAACAGGAGATGTGTCTTTTGTTTAATTCAACATGCATAAATGAAAGAATACTGCCCAAATACACACACACACACACACACACATACACACACACACATACACACACACACACACACATGTGTAAGAATCTTTAAATTAAAATAAAAATGCATTAAAAATGTGTATACACCAGTGCACGAATACACACTCACTCACATACACATACATATATATGTGTGTGTATATATATATATGCGTTTGTGTGTCTGTGTCTACGTATGTATGCGTGGGTGTTTTGATATCAATGTAAGGCTTCTTATGTTTGTGTTTGTATGTAAAAACTCGGGTCTTTACAGACACGTGCGTACATGAGGAAATATGTGTGTATGCATAGACATCTGCATTTATACAGAAGAGAAAAGCTGAAAAGTTCTTGGCACAACCAACAACAGATTTCATTTTCTTTTATGTTTATAGGATTTTTGCGGGGGGTGAAGATAAGTTAAATTTGGGAAATCATGACATCAAGTGAATGGAACTTTTAGAGGAATAAATTGAAAAGCACGTCCATTTTCTGGTTCTGTGTTGTTTTCTTGGTCTGACCGAGAACTTTTTAGTACGCCATCGTATACGAATGAATCCTATTGTAGACTGAATTGCTTCTCATATGCATCTCTGAACCAGAGAATTAAGTTTTTAAATAAAGGTTTTGCTCTTTTTTTAGCAGAGAGCGTCGAAAACGATTTCTTTTTATCTTTAGAAATATTTCTCTTATAAAGTTATAACTTTACTTACCACTGTCCCAACCTACGAGCCTTCCAAGTTACGAGCAGTCACTTGGTCGATTTTTTGCTGTTTTAATTGTATTGTATTGGACTTTCAGTCTCGGAAGACTATAATAAAGTTTTTATGTGCCCCTGAAGTTACAGCGCCTCCTCTGACTGTGAAGTCCGATGTTTCTCGACCACAGAAGTCGCATTTGAAGGCTGTCCCTGAAGATGCTGATTTGCCGGTGCTTTGTTGTCACTGCTTTATTCTAAACCTTTAGCTTCATGGTGTTGCGTCAGGGTGACTTCTGACATGAACAGTCCTTTACGGAGATTCTGCCGCCACCGAGGGCGGTCCCGAGCCAAATTTTCCCAGCTGGAAGGGGCAATGCCAAAGCACCTGAGATCATTCTTGCAGACATCCTTGAATCACAGCTGGGGGCGGCCAATCTGTCTTTTACCAGACGTAAGTTTTTTTAATATTTAACGCATATCTGGGGTAGGGGCAAAAAGGGTTCATAACTTTGCCAAGGTTATCAATCAGAAAGTGAACATGATTGTGCGACTCGAGTTCGAACTCACTTACTATGATATGATCTATCACGTTAGCCACTACGCCACATGGACACCCCCTCCAGAGATTTAAATCGCATAAAACTTACATATCTTATCATCATCATCATCATCATCATCATGTCGCGCTGTCAGCGCGGATATCAATGACAATCTCTTTCCATCCGTCTCTATCGCTCATCATTCTCTATGTAGCATCCCGTATCCGCACAGAGCTGATCAATGTACGTCTTTGCTGGTCGGCCCACACTGGCCTGCCCATGTGTTGGCTTCCACAGGAGGACGTCGCTTATGAGTTCGTCCTTGCTTCTCCAGCAGTGTCCCACGTGTCTTGTCCATCTTACTCGGATGGTTGGGTGATATGTGGCAGGTTACTGTACAGCTGTTTTCTCGTAGGGTGTTGTTTCCACGTCTTGTTCAGGATCACCCGCAGCAATGCACGTATAGGAAATGCATGGACCGCTATAAATAAATTATCGGTCATATGGAAATCCAATCTCACAGATTCGTTGTCGAATCAGTGCTGCTGTATGGCTGCACCACCTGGACCCCAACTAAGCGACTAGAGAATAAACTAGATGGGAGCTGCACATATCTTATATTTGATTTAATTGTTCAGAAACCATCTGACACTGCTGTTTACAAAACATATTTTCTGGTAAAGTGAGGAAATGGTATTTATTCCCCAAGCGCTTAGTCAGAATAAAACGCAAGGTCCATTTTTGAGCGGAGTACAGCTGGTTGGAATTCAGAGTTTTCCTTTTCTCAGATTAGTTGCCTTTCCTAGGCTTGAGAAGCCAGTATGCTCTACTATTATTTCCTGCCTACGGATTCATGCCTTTCCTAAGGGCATTAACAAGAAAGTAAAATGCAAACAGCCTCGTGCAAGATTTGAAATCGGATCGACGATACAATTTCCCTACGGCGATAACCGTTACGCTGACCTCAGAAACTGCAACAGGTTGTAACAACGGATGTTATTAATTCGATTGAAATGCAAAGAAGACGGCTTTCGTACCACGATATACGAGAAAAAAATAGATGAAAAATATATTATTTACTCAGTCGTCACCCTCTTTCCAATGCCAGACATCAATAACCATGGCCCAGTCGTTCTCGGCAGAGTGCGTTTATCAAATTTAGCAGAGATTAACTGCGCTGATATATTTTATCATTGAAACAGATCAGAAATCTGTGGGCGCCTGTGCAACACGCGTTGGCCAGAAACTCTGTTATATTGTGTTTTTTTAATGATTTTTTTACCGTGTCTTTATTATCCAATGCGATATGGATCGAAATTATCAGATATATTCCGTAGCCTTTCGAGCCTCGAATACTAGCGTTCATTAATCACTCATTCACAAACACACGCACGCATACGCATAAACAGGACAAAAAGCGATAATATGTAAATATATAGAAGGTACATGTTTGGCACTGGGTATGAATTCATATCTAACAATACGTAAATATGAACGTAAATATGTTTTGATAGCTCCTCTTCGACACAAAACAGAAATTCGCGCGTAAAATCTACACGTTCATAAAAAGATTTTAGAATCTGTTATTTGAACTAGCAAATACATGCACATACATATATATGCATGCATGCACATACATATATATGCATGCATACAAATACATACATATGCTCACATGCAAATGCAAATACACACACATATGTGTGTGTGAGTGTGAGTGTGTGTGTGTAGTATTTTAATACGGTTGTTAATAGAGCAGCAGTGTTCAACCATCTATAGCAATTTGCTTAAAGATGCACACCTGTCGCAGAAGAATACTACTGAATAGTTTATATATATATTATAAATATATCATATATACACTATATATATATATATTATATATATATATATATATATATTAACCCCACCCTTTTTTTCTCTTCACTTACTTATTACACAAATGTGCACATATGACACGCGTATATATCTTAACCCCTACCCCCTTACATAATAAACGCACACAGCAACTCAAAAGTTAAAAGAATATTTTCTCGCCACTTACTTGAAACAAACATTTTTTCTTAATGAACATACATTCACGATCGCGCCGCACACACACACACACACACACACACACACAAGCCTTGAGGTTTGTTTCGATGTCGTTTATCGCAAAAGATTTGTACACACAAACGCAACCACACACACAAAACACCTAAAAATGCACAATGCCTTTTTTCGATACACACACTCACACACTCTCATACTCACACCGTCAAAGAGAATATTTGACGTCATATTTCAAACCGTCCACTTTTTCAGCGTCCTTTCTTCAGATTTCAAATTTCGAACAGACTGATAAACAAGGACTATTGCTTGCTTTTCTCGTTATTCTGTGATAAAAATTGTTAAGAAAAAACCAAAGAATTAGAAATCAATAATACTAAGCATATATTTATTAAAATCAAATTCTTAATATCAATATGCAAATTAGCCTCTCGTTCACACTGTAAACCGCTACTTTGTTGAATATATAATATACTTGCATGTTATTAGTATGTAGATTAATCCAACAGTATTAATGAGGTATAACAATTTTATCAATAATTGAGGTTTAGATAAAAATAAATTCATAGTGAATGTGACGTCAATATCTAAGGGAATTGTGACTTGAGTAGTGATTTAGTTTCGGTTACAGGCAGACAAACCCACAATCTCCATTATAATAAGATACGAAATTGCACGCCCCAAACCCCACCTCCACACTCAAAATATGATTTGGTTTGAATACCGATTTTTTTCTTCTCCTATACTGGTTGCCGAACAATGGCTAAACAACCCAGTCTGTCCTACTATTTACCCATAGCAAGTTGTGCGTTAATAATCTTCTTTTTTTTCCTTTTATTGTTAATGTTATATTTGCTATTATTTTGTACATTATATGCTTTTTGTGTATTGACCATTTTCATTTCAAATTGAATTTATTGTCATTTAGTTCAGTCAGTAGAACGTTCGACTAGAAACCATGAGGTTCCTAGTTCGACACTGCCCTCGCCAACTCAGCGTATGAGTAGCACAGGGATCTTTGCGGTAAAGTAAGGAGCTGATGGTAGGTGTGGCACATCACCTCAGACACAAAAAATAATCTCCTTAGTCTAGCGCTAGTGAAAAGGGATACACTCCCTCGCTGTTTGGTTCATACCGAAATTAGGCTGCCCCGACTATATATATATATATATATATATATATATATATTGTGTGTGTGTGTGTGTGTGTGTGTGTGTGTGGTTGAGAATAGAGGAAAAAGTGTGGACAAAAACAGCACAAACAAACAGTAAACAGAAATTTAAAATATTTCGTCTCACATTGAGTGAACATCTTCAGACTTTTATTGAACATTGGTACAACATACAATTCAATATTTTATATATATATATATATATATATATATATATATATATATATATATATAGGTAATTCCATGTCAAATCATCCTTGACATGTCACCTACCCAAATTAATGTTTCTGAAATTTTGTTCTGGTGTGGATTATGATCAGGTTTAGTCAATCCCAAAAATTTGAGCATCCTAAAATTGGCGGAGTTATGTCGATTTTTTGTTCTCCTTTCGGATTCCCTGGGCAAAAATGCTTTTATAAATCAATTTTTAGGAGTAAGAAAGCTCTAGAACTCATTTTACAGACAAAAAAGATTACAAAAGGTCGCCATTTTTCGCGATCCCCCAAATTTGGAGAGCTAAAAATCGACTCGACACGACCAATTCTTGGAATTGGATGCTCATTGAACAAGTGAATAAGCCAGAAATCTCAATAATTATAGAAAATAGGATAATGTATTGGACCATATGACCTTTAGGCACCCCTTTTTGATCTCGATTAAGAAAGGACATGTTTTTCATTTACACCGTCAATATCCGGTTGTTTTAACAGACGATTTTTAGTAACCCTAACCCCTAACTAACAACCGGATATTGACGGTGTAAATGAAAAATATGTTCTTTCTTAATCGAGATCAAAAAGGGGTGCCTAAATGTAATATGGTCCAATTTATTAAGTGAATGTCATAAAGAAGGAAAAATAATAGTACTATTTCTCTGAATGTTTGAGATGAGGTTTGATGATTAGAATTATCTGCGTTATTCGGACTATTATCCTCATCTTCATTGTTAGCTGTACAACGTTTCGGCCGGTATGCCCTCCGACCTTCTTCAGGTATTTCTTGTCGGACTCGGGAACCTTCTCGGACTCTGGGACCTTCATTTGAAGAAAGGTCCCGAGTTCGAGAAGGTTCCCCAGTCTAACAAGAAATACCTGAAGAAGGCCGGAGGGCATATCGGCCGAAACGTTGTACAGATAACAATGAAGATAAGGACAATAGTCCAAATAACGCAGATAATACTACAATAATAGTAATACGTTCAACTCGTAAAGAGAATTCATTTGTGAAGATAAACATCCACAATGGAAACACATTTCTAACATTTAAATGATATTATACACACGGAATGCCAACGAAAGTAATGAAAGATTACAGGAAGGAAATCTACGACGAATGGGAATGCTATGGCGGGAAATGGGAGATACGAATGTATAAATAAATGAGTCGAGCTGAATAGAAATAAAAAAAACATAAAGATAATGAAAAAAGAAAAGAAAAAAAAACATTGGTTCAACGATAAATATGATCACATGAACCCGGTCATGACTCTACTCACTTAACATTCAATTGATCACATTTGTTGAATATATCCGGTTCGCTGCATTTCATTATCACATAATGGGCATCCATATTTCATGCCACACGAAAAAAAATATTCGCCAGGTTTTGTTTATAAATAACTACAGATTACAGCCTCTACAGCACAATAATATGATATTTCATGATGAATAATACGCTCATATATATATATATATATATATATATATATATATATATATATATATATATATATATATATATATATATATTATATATATAAAAACAAAATACAGTAAATATCTAATCATTTATGAAATACAGAACTTAAAAATAAAAATTTTAAAAAATAAAATAATTAATCGTAAAAAATTCCTTTATTAAAAATCTTTTGAATTCCAACGTCACATTTCTTAATACCAGTTTAAATTGTTTCGTCTTGTTGCCAACATCTAAAAAATCCGCTACATTTGGATGACAAAGGTATACATAGAGACATGACCGACATATATATGGCGTGAATGCCCACATTGGTGAATATTGTAACGACTTTCGTTCTTTTTTTTTTGCAGTATTAAGGTTTTTTGTTTGTAAACTGAGTTGACATTCCTCTCCGACCCAAACAACTACGGGAGTGAATGAGCTCTGATGATGATTTTTGTAAATCGAAAATATTGATCAGTATCAGCTATGATTATATTATAAATAACAGCTTTTCATTTTTTCATACTCATATATATATATATAATATATATATATATATATATATATATATATATATCTAATGAATCAGACAAACCTACTAAAAGTTTCGCTTAATGCTCTTCAGGGCTAAGATCTGACTAGCGAGACTAGGAGCAAACGCATTAAATATAGTACAGTTATATATATATATATATATATTAAAATAGAGACAATAATACGCAACGTTGGTAATCTCAGAATTAGAGTAAGTTTATTAATAGCTAAATTACACCCTCGCATAAACAGTAGGTTAGAATTAAACACTGAATATATAATTAGTTAACCTACACATTCCATAAATACATATATATATATATATATATATATATATATATATATATATATAAATAAAAAAATTTAAAAATAAATATATAAATAAATAAAAGGAATGAAA
The DNA here is from genome assembly GCA_023376005.1 of Doryteuthis pealeii. Lineage (NCBI taxonomy): Eukaryota > Metazoa > Mollusca > Cephalopoda > Myopsida > Loliginidae > Doryteuthis > Doryteuthis pealeii. The sequence continues at coordinate 32,466,700 of CM042164.1, forward strand.
ATGAAATTGATTGAACAACGGATATCACGGCTCTTCCGCGTGGCGTTATAACAACCCACGTGACCCGTGTTTATAACGTCCAAAACAAAAAAAAACACACAAGACCGCGTCCATTTCAAAAACAGTCTCTGAAGATGAAGTTTCTTCAAAATTGATTAGACACTGGATATTATTTTAGTTTTTTATACGCATTGTAATTGCCTTCGTAATATAAATAAATAATATCATATTAATGCATATAATCATTCTTGTTTTATTTTAAAGATGATAATTTCTAATTATAATTTTTTTGATAACCATACCAAAAACAGCTTTATTTCCTCAATCTCTTAATTTGTCTCTTTAAATTTATCAGAGATTCTGTTTTATATTAATGTATATAATCATCAGTTACATTTACATTGCTTTTTTGTTATCTTTATATCTTAGGAACTTTATGTCTTAGGAACTTTGGCTTCTGATTTCTTTCCATTAGAAAATGAACAAGAAAAATTAATGTCTTCATTTTATATTGAAATATTAATTTTACTTGTAACTTAACTGGAAAATGAAAATGGAAAATTTTGCATGTGAAATTTTTGTAGCAGAATTGTCTTTGTATTCCAAATAATTTACTTTTATTTGTTCATAATGTGCCAGAATGATTAACTTCTATCATTTACTCGGTAGTGTGAAAATTTTGATTAAATAATAATAACCTAATTTTATGAGCAATGTTTTTTAGTTTTTAAATTACTAAAATGTTGAATGGCTATTTTATGACCGTAATTTTGTTTTTTCGTCGACAATGATTAAAATCTGATATTTTTATTTTAGAGTACGAAAGCCAAAAAAAAAAAAAAAGAAATAACAACAACAAAAGGAGCCCCCACTTTAAAACTAACCATTCTCAAAAATAAAAACTTTTAGAATATACACATTGAAGTGAATATTAAAATAAATAAATAAAATATATTTAGTATTGTAAAATAACGGGTGCAAGAAAAATAAAACATTTATTGCAAAAACACGGACATAAAATGAGGGTTCAGTTTATTTTATGGTAGAATTTACGAGGAAATTGTTAAGGATTACCTCATCAGTTACATTTACATTGTTTTTTTGTTATTTTCATGTCTTAGGTATATTTTACTTTGGATTCTGATTTCTTTCCATTAGAAAATGAACAATAAATATTAATGTCTTCATTCTAATTGAAATATTAATTTTACTTGTAACTTAACTGGAAAATGAAAATGGAAAATTTTGCATGTGAAATTTTTGTAGCAGAATTGTCTTTGTATTCCAAATAATTTACTTTTATTTGTTCATAATGTGCCAGAATGATTAACGTCTATCATTTACTCGGTAGTGTGAAAATTTTGATTAGATAATAAGAAATAACCTGATTAATTAATATGAATAAATAATAATATACTTAACAATGCTTCAAGCAAATTATCAATACTATTATATATACATCCCACAAGAAAGCAGCTAGACGGTCACATGTCCCCTGTTACACCAACCATCCGAGTAAGGCGATCAAGACATGCCGGACACTGCTGGAGAAGTAAGGATGAGCTAATAAGTGAGATCTTTCTGTGGCAACAGGCACATTTTTTAGTTCTTTTATCTATGTTTTTATTAAATTTGGAGAGTCTATTATTTTTTTAAGAAGGGGGTGTAAGTTAAGTGTGTTAGTTATTAAAGATATTTAATACGTTGTATACGACTTTAAATGCTATTTTGTTGATGTTAGGTTTTTTATTTTTTATGCATATTTCTTCAAGGATCTGTAGGCGTTTCTTAATATTATTTTTGTAGATAATTTTAGTATTTTCGGTTAGAATTTTCCTAATATCAGGGGAGGTGGATTATTCTGGGTGTTTTTTTAATTAAGTGTTGTTTTATGGCGCTAGTGTCGGAGAGATGGTATGTGAGGCGGTGGGAGGGTGTTGTAGTTGTAAAAAATAACATGTAAAAACATAGATAAAAGAGAAAAAAAATGAACTAAAACCAACTTATATACCCCATGATGGCGAAACAGTCGAAAGCGCTCGGGATAACAGTATGAGAAATATTCTATATCAATTGGATCCAAACACCAAAAAGATCGCCAGACGACTGGAAAAAAGACAGATCCAAAAAATGAGAGAAAAAGAATTCCGTGTTATTCAATAAGACATGCCTAAAAAATAACTTGCTGCCAAAATACACAACATTTATAATATATATATATATAATATATATATATATATATATATATATACATATATATATATATATGTACATAAACACACCCATACACACATATATATATATATATATATATATATATATATGTATGTGTGTGTGTGTGTGTGTGTGTGTGTGTGTGTGTGTATGCTTATATATATATATCATTACTTGCTAAAAAACTTGAGGTTTTCATTCATATATATAGAGTGATATAGCTAGATAGATATAGCTAGATATATGAATGACAAGCTTAAGTTTATATATATATATATATATATATATATATATATATATATATAATATATATATATATATATATATATATATATATATATATGCTTACTTGCTTTTCACTGAAATTATTTCACTGTTGATCTCATAAATGAGACATAAAAATTCAGATCAACATTCACCTGGATATCCCTAGAGACATAGCTTGATTTTATATATAGTTAGAGAAAAGGAAAATAAAGAAAATTGTAATTCAATACAAAATACAATATATTTTTCCTGGAAAAATATTGGTATGAAGACTATATAGACGATATTAAAGAAAACTATTGTTAGCAAAAATAAAATTAACTATATTAAGAATATGCTCCAATTTATTTACTTTCGTTACTATAAGTTAAAAAAATTGAACAAATTCACTCACTCATTTTTTTTCTCCGATTATTTTTATTTACCGCGAAGCCCATTTCTCCTAACTCATATGATTATGTTACTATGCAAAAGAGACGAAAATAATTTAAGTATAACATTAGATCAATGTAAATTATTAAAACAGAAACTAAGTTATTCAATTTTATATCTTTTTTGTTACAGACAGAAATACAGACAATCTCCATTATTAATAGGCAGCATAGAAGAGACAAGGTTAGTAACTACAACTAAAGGAATTAATGCTCCTTATTGGAGAATAAGAGATATTATTAGGTAATATTAACATCTCCCTTTCTTTATTTAGTACTTAAAATTATTGTATATGTAGTTTATAATCTTCAGTTAAGACTGTGTAATTATGTCATACCTAAAAGAAACCTGTGATTGTTTCATAGATCTAGTCTTTGTGGTGTTTTGATTGTTCTTTTAGAATAGCAAAGCGCAATGGAGATTGGGTGATTTTCTGTCTGTAACCGAAACCTCCATTATTAATAAAAAAATTGTTTTACATCATTAACACTATTGACCTTAAAAACATACAAATAACATGCAATTGTACAGCAAAATAGCGGTTTACAGTGTGAACGGGAAGACTAATTTGAATATTGATGTTAAAAAAGTTATTTCAATAAATATGTGCTTAGTATTATTGATTTCTAATTGTTTGGTTTTATCTTAATGAATATAAGCAGAAATATCAGGGATAAATCTTAATAAAAATCCATTAACAAGAAGAAATAACTGTAATTTTATTCTTTACTTCCTATTTTAACTAAATAGTTAAATTAGGAAAAATTAGCTATGAAGGACAGGGGTGATGGAAGAGTAAGTTTCAGTTCTATTTTTATTATACCCCACTTCTATTTCAAATCTTTTATATCTGCATTCTTATTTAGTTTCATTAGCCTTTCTAAATTGATATATTATATTGCATTAAAACTTAAATACTTGCACCCGAAGGGTGTATATATTTACTAGTTTATATAATAACTAATGTCACATCTTGCCATCCTCCTCTTCCTCCTCTTCCTTTTCCTCTTCCACCTCCTCCTCATCATCACCATCAACATCATCTTCATTATTATCAGCAGCAGCAACAGCTGCAATAGCAGCATCAGAAGCAAGTCGTTCTAACAGCATGAATTCCCATGACTCTCTCTCTCTCTCTCTCTCTCTCTCTCTCTCTCTCTCTCTCTCTCTCTCTCTCTCTCTCAACGTCCCTATCGGTCATCGCCCTGCCAAGGTGTTCTGCACGGTGTACAGTATCCGCACAGAGCTGATCGACTAAGTTATACTAGCGTGTCTATGCGTAAGTTTCCACCAGCAAACGTCACTTGCAGCATGATTGTGTAGTTCCTGTCTAGCTATTTACCGAAGCGTTTCGTTGGAATCCGAGTTGTGCAATCATACAGTAGCACTGATAGAAAATAGCTCACTTTATCTTATCAGAGATATCAGATTTCAATATGATTTATAATTTCTCTATAGCCGACCATGCTTTTCCCATGGGTATATTGGCGTTGCTTTCAGTAGTGGGATATTACTACCTATGAACTTAGATAAAACGGGGTTCAGTTATTTTAAACAAGAAGGAGACATTTGTACACGTAATAGTAAACGTTTTTTGTAGATGAGGAGTTAGTTGGGTAGGGGTTTGAGATGGTTATCATCATCACATCTATTAATAATGGTGATTCGCTTCCGGTTTTTGTCTGTAACAAAAATTACGTCACTGCTTACGTTACATTACCCAAAATCGTCATAACATAGAATAAATACCAAAATTTGAACATGCAACATTAGATAGTCCTCATTGTTTTTATAAACAAGTTTTAATAAATACATGACTGGTATTATATATCTATATATAGTTTGTTTTATTTTAATACATATCTAAAGTTTACGTTTCAAATTGTTTTATTTTTTAATCCTTAAATGGATTTGATGATTTTACTTACTTAGGGTACAAACTCACTGACATTGAATTTTTTTACCCCCACCACTCAGGCAATATGTTTCAAAAATCTATTTTTACATCGCCTGGAGGGTGTTTTTATTTTGTACTAGTCTATTAATAATGGAGATTCGCTTCCGGTTTTTGTTTGTAACAAAAATTACGTCACTGCTTACGTCACATTACCCAAAATTGTCATAACATAGAATAAATACACTCAAAATTTGGGCATGCAAATGACAGTCCTCATTGTTTTTTAAAACAGTCCTCATTGTTTTTTAAAACAAGTTTTAATAAATACATGACTGGTATTATATATCTATATATAGTTTGTTTTATTTTAATACATATTTAAAGTTTACATTGCAAGTTGTTTTATTTTCTAATCCTTTAATGAATTTGATGATTTTACTTATTTAGGGTACCATTTCGCTGACATTGAATTTTTTACTCCCACCCCTCAGGCAATATGTTTCAAAAATCTATTTTTACATCGCCCGGATGGTGTTTTTTATTTTGTACTAGTATAAATAATGGACCTTTCCGTTTTTATTTGAGGAAAGAAAGGGAAGAGAAAGGATAACTGAGAATAATTATTCCCGGTTATGTTTATATTTTTAAAAAGATGAAAAATATACCTAGAAAAATTGGATTGGTAATAAAAAATATTGTTATTATTTTAACCCTTATTTTTACAATAATGTGTTTTGTTTTTCCAAGTGGAGTTGTTGTACTTGTTAGTGTCCCATATATGGGTTGAATAGATTAAAAACTGTGTTTTAAAAGAAAATCGGTTTTTAAGTAAATTGAATAACCAAAAAGGACGAATAAAACAAAAAAGTTCTAAGTGACAGTTATCTCTAGATTGCAGGTTCAATCCTGATCAAGGGCAGCAGTGACATAGAATAATAATTAACACAGCTTAACGCCTCTACCCCAGCTATGGTTAGCGGGATGAGAACAGGATACCCCCGTGGAGAGAATAAAGGGTGAGGTTCAAAGTTCCGTGATGGCCCCCGATTACGACAAGAAGGTTCCGATTACGACAAGAAGTTCCCGAGTTCGAAAAGAAGGTTCCCGAGTCCGAGACGGTTCCCGAGTCCGACAAGATATAACTGAAGAAGGCCGGAGGGTATATCGACCGAAACGTTGTACAGATAACAATGAAGATGAGGACAATAGTCCGAAATACGCAGATAATACTAATCATTGATAGAGTATGTATATATAAGTTAGATGAAATCAACGGTGCTTGGTAACTGACGGTTTCTCGTCGATGTGTTTTTGATAGCAACTGAAAAAGCACTAAAATATTCACTTGTATTGAAAATCGAATAGTGGATGGTCTCACGTGTATGGGGCCTTGTGCCTGACATGCATATGTGGAATGCATGGTAAATACTACATTAATAATATGGACATTCAGAAAAACAAAATACATTCGGCATAAAATAATGAAAGCCTTGACATACCGTAAAGACCAACGAACCAACAAACCAACCATCTTTTTTCTTAGATGTTTTTATAATCAAAGTATGTAATTTACCTTACACCGTGTGGAAATATCGCTACCTTTGTACATAGGATGCATATCAGGTTACTGAGAAACTTGCTTAAGGCAGGAAGAGTGGTTATTGTTTTATCCTAATACTTTGTTATAAACCAAACCAAACAGAAAAAGTAGCTATATATATCTAATATATAAAACAGAGATTTTGGTATGTACGTGTCGACGTATAACAAAAAAACGGGAGGTCACTCAGATTCAAAATCTTGCATACACATTGATATCGTTCTAACTAAGAAAAATTCCAAATTTGGTTATTGATTTTTACTGATTAAGGATTTAATCGATTAATAAACAAAAATCAAACGATTTTTTCGAAAGCCATAGCATAGCTGCTGCTGCTGCTAATACTTGGTCTATCAGCGGAGGCTCGCCTGACTGTTTATCAGCAGAAAGAAAGAAAGAAAGAAAGAAACAAGAAAATGTTAGCGACTCGCCTGGCTGTTTTTTAGCAGCAAAGAAAGAAAAAGAAGAAAGAAAGAAACAATGAAAATGTTAGCGACAAACTAAATTTTAAACGTAAAATAAATTCGTTTTTTTATAATCTTTCTAAATATTTATTTATTTTATCGTATGTTTTTGAAACTAACTTTTATTGTACAATGTACACACACTTAATTTAAATTGTTGTCATGCACAAAAAAATTGTAGAAAAATGAAAATTGTTTCAAAACACAAGTTTACGGTTACATTTTTTTAAATAAAGATTTTAAATGTCAATAAAAATCAGTCACCCAGTATAGGGTTGTATAAATGTTAAATAAAAAAAATGATAAACGAGTTGTTTTGTAATTAATACTAATTGGTTAAAAAAAAAGTCTTAATAGTTTAGAGAACTAATGAAGACGTTTTAAAATGTAAGCAAAAAATAGATATTGCATTCTCTTTATCGTTAAGAACTAGATTGAATTGTCATGTAGAAAAAAATTCAAAGAAATAAATTACAATCTATTCTAACTTATCAAGCAATTAAAAACTGAATTTAAAATTGTCCCCAAATACTATTATTATTTTCAAACTGGAGTTTCAGTGAAACTTTTCGTGAAAAGAAGAGAAAATAATCTTGCTCAATTTATAATTTGTACGAGTCTTTATCAATTGAATATTTTTATAGCGAGTTAGAAAAAAATTATTTTGCTTCGGACAGCAAAAAGTATGTTTTAACGAAAAATAAATTTCTTATTCATATCGCAATCTTTTTATTCCTGTCTTTAAAAATATTAATTTAGTTAGAAATGAATGAATATCTATCCTTACAAATATTTTATTTGGTAGAAAGAGCGAAGTAAAAACAATAATAATGCGCTTATTATTTATTAATAAATAATAAGCGCTTAATTATTAGTTTAATACATTTTATTTCGTTTCATTTAATAAATATTTAATATAACGTCCACTTTGTATTATATACGAAAAAATTAAACAAAAGATTTCTAGAAAGAAAAGCCTTTTTACAAAAATAGGAAGTTAAATTTATACTACTTATTTCGTAACTGACAGTAAACATAAGTTGTATTCGTAATTGTATAAAACTAAAAAACACCAAAAATTATAATAAAAATACGATGTAGTTAACATTTCGTATATACAACAAACAGTGTATGATGTTCTTACCTAACATAAAATAAAAATGATTTTAAATGTACGTAACTTGAATGAGAAATGTGGTTCTTAAATTTTCATAAATTCTATATGATAAATAAAATAGGCATGATTTTTTTTTAAATTAAGGGCGGACCTGAACTTTTGGAACCCTCTAAAATTTTTTTTTTTAATTTTTTTTCTTCTTTCAATGGATTAATTATCGATTGCACACCAATCTATCAGACTGTAAAAAAAATTCAAAAGTTATTTATTTTCGAGTTTTCAAAGGGGTGCTCAGTGTCCGTATAAGTTTTATCGTAATGAACCCCCTTATCGGAACGCGCTAAGAAAGAAAATTTTATTTAAATATTTTATTTTTCCTTCAATGGATTATTATCGATTACACACCAATCAAATCAGATTTTTAAAAAATCTGAAATTCTTTATTTTTTTAAGTTTTCAGAGGGTGCTCATTTCCCCGTATAAGTTTATAGTAAATCGAACACCCATATCGGAAACTCTCGAAGGAAACTGGCGCAAATGTGTCAAAGTTAGGGTGGTCCCAGAAAAAACAGAACCAATTATTTATTTTATTTTCCCATTAAACTTACTTAAACACCAACCCACACCAACCCCTAACCCTAAAACCCTACTCCCAAATCCTAAACCCCTATTGAATTAACAGTTTTAATTAAAAAATTTGTGGGTTCTTTTTTTTCTGTGACACCTTAATTTTGATACCGTTAGTGCAAATTCAAGCCCAACTGTTAAGATGAGCGGTTTCATATGGGGGCTTCAATTTACTATAAACTTATATCGGGGAATGAGCACCCCTGAAAACTTCGAAAATAAATACTTTTTCTTAGTTTTTTTTTTACATGCGGATAGATTTGGTTTGCAATCGATAATATCCAGTTGAAAAAAAAAATAATTAAAAAACGAAAATTGTTAGAGGGCGTGGGGTTCCTAAAAGTTCAGGTCCGCCAAATTAAGTCACCAAACTTTTTTCTCTTTTTTTTTTTTTTTTTTAGTCCGGTCATGGACGCGGGTACTTTAGCTAGGTATATATAATCATATATAATATATATATATAATATACTGAGTCTTGCATAATTATGTGGTGGTACATAGATTATTGGCAACACCGTGTAGATTGGAAAAAATAAAACGTTGATGACCCTTTGACAGCACAGAGGAAAACCGCGAATCAACGTGAGTACGTGAGGGCTAGTTGACTCTTCAGTACCTGCTAGTACGTCAGACGAGAAACATGTTCTTGCCTTAACTGGGGCGGCACTTGCACACGCGCGCTGTGTTAGTTAGTTAATTTTAGTGTAGCGAAAGTGAAAGGCAGAACTATGGACCAGCTAGATTCCCACCCCACGAACAAAGGTGTCCGGATTACGTTTGACCTGTGCAAGGGGTTTGGGGGTGGCGAGTGGCCACGGATATTTGAACTCGCTACCTTCCTCGTGCTGAAATACTGTTTGCAGTAACCCGGATGTAAACAGTATTGACGCGTACTCAAAATGCTGGTGAATACGAAAGTTCCTAAACGGGCAATGCTAGACAGAGTAAGAAGCCCGGAATGTACATATTAACTGGTATTTAAGAGCCTGTTTCTCCCAGAGCCCGAGGGGGAACGAATAGTAGGAGTTTTGCTGTAAGACGCGAGTCGTACTTTTGTTTGGTTTCGGTTGGTTTGTTGTTTTACGGCATAAATCAACCACTCAATGGGTCATTTATGCCGATAAAGTTTTGATAAATCAATTCTAATGGATAATACAATTTTTTTATATATATCATTTTTCTATTTAACCATAGATGGGACCCTAACAGGTATACCACTCCCGGGTCAGAGTGGACAGGGAGCAATGGTGATGAAGGGGTGCTCCAACATTCCCAACCTCCAAAACTGGAACCTCACCATCAGATAGAGTTAACGTCTTCCAGGACATGTAGACCTGCAGCCAAACTGCTTCTAGCACCCATATGATAAAAGGGGTTTGGAGCTTGCCATAAGGGGCATAGTTTGGATGGGTGTTGGGCGTACTTTTGTGAGTGATTGTTGCTGATAAGGACTTTGTCTAGTTGGGAGAACATATACGTCGGACTTGAGTTTTACTTTCATCATTTTATTTCGTTTGTTAGATTTATTAGTATAAAAGATGTAAAAAGAACAGTATGTCGTTGTTGGTTGATGAATACGTTAGTTAAGAATCGACCAGCAAGAGACTAAAGTAGAGAAAATGTATCACGATGAACAACGAACGAAATAGAAGTAAAGCTAGACCAATCGAAGGAAAAACAGACGAAGAAGCAAGTGATGCAAATATGCATCTATACATCTCATCTGTCTACCTGTCTATCTCTCTCCCTCTCTAGATGGAGAGAACATTGTCTATATAACCCACATGGGTATATGTTATGGAATGTAACACTGCAGGCCGCTCCCGCGTCGCCTGGGTAGAGGGAGAATTTTTTTTAAAAGTTAGCCACAGATCCATTATTACTGAATCGTGAGTTGAATCTCGTGGGATGCCCATTGAAATCCTATGTTAAAAAATAAGACCTCGCATTAATCCAGCTTACTCTGAAAATGTTAATGTCTCTTCTAAATATTAATGAAAAGAAACCCATGCTCCTATCATTTAAATTTTTATTTTTTTAATTATCTTACATAAATCAAATCTCTATTATTTTTGCTCAAACCAAGCCCTGGTGATATTTAATATATATAATATTAATATATATATATATATATATATATAATATATATATTATTTACTTGTTGTTATTGTTTTTATTTTCGAAGTTTCTCCGGCATAATAAACACACACAGCTCTTTATATATGTATAGCAGATATATTCACCAATCCGCACAGGAAAACTACACTAGGCTCAATTTTACCAGGACTTTTAAAAGGTTTAACAGGTTTGATTAGTGTTTTACTTCATAGACTGGTTGCCTAGCTAAGTTTAAAGAGGCCAATCTCCCCATTATATAGTGAAAGCAAACGCCTCAATGCAAACGCAACGCAGCACACAACATACACACACACACATGCACACGCAGAATACAAAGATAACAGCAGAGACAACGAGACGAAGACTGTGAAAGACAGACTGAGAGATAAAATAAATAATAAGACAAATGAAATATTTCTTTGTAGTCATTACTCTTTTATAGTTCTAAACTAGTTTTATATTTAGTCATCGGCAGGAGAAATGAATGATCCTGTCTATTTCATTAAATGGAAACTATTGTTTGTGTCCAAGTGTTTTTCACTGACGCATTATAATGATATATCACCGAAAGCTTGATGTTTGTTAAACCTGGGTGGGATGTGTTTGTTTAATATATATATATATTTATTATAATATATATATATAATATATATACTAGCAAATTATGCACCCTCCGGGTGCAAGTATTGTTATTTAAATTTTATAATAAAATATCATATTAAATTAGAAAGGTAATGAAACTGAATAAGAATGTAGATATAAAATTTTTGGAAACAGAGGTATAATCGAAAATAGAACAATTTGAAACGTTACCTTCCAATCAATCCTCTCGTCCCTTCATTGAGCTAATTTTCCTATATCTACTATTGAAGTTAAAATAGGAAGTAAAGAATAAATTTACAGTTATTTCTTCTGTTAATGGATTTTCATTTTAGATTTATCCCCTGAGTATTTTTGCTATATTCATAAGATAAACCAAACAATTAGAAATCAATAATACTAAGCAAATATATTTAATGATAAATCTTTTTAAGCATCAATATTCAATTAGCTCTTCCGTTCACACTGTAAACCGCATTTTGTGTATCATTAGCAATAGAATTCAATGTCTAGTATGTGTTTGTCGTCAATAGCCTAATAAAGTAAAACAATTTATTTATAATAATTGAAGTTTGAATAAAAATAAACCATCATAGAGAAATGGGATGTAATAACAAAGGGAATTGTGCTTCAGTAATGATAGTTTGGTTACAGACACACAAACCACAATCTTCCATTATAATAGATATATATATATACACACACACAACTTATATATATTAAGATACATACATAATATATGAATAACCTGATAATAAATAAACAAATAAATATCAGTCAAGAGCGCTCCCCCCCCCGATACGTTGGAACTATTTCCTATAACTCCAACGTGGGCGGGGGGGGGGAAGCCGCTCTTGCTGATCAATTTATTTGTTTATTTATTATCAGTTTTTCCTTAACTCCAACGTGGGCGGGGGGATCATATATATGTAGTATAATTAAGAAAGAAATGAAAAAACACAGGTTCTTAAATGAGTTAAGTTAAGTCTGGCCCGACGCAGCAGTGTTCGATCTATTAATTTTGATCATCTTCAGGCGCATTTGTTGGTATATGGAAGGTAATAATACATTTTTTTTATCAAAGAATAACGAGAAAAGCGAGTGGAGTCCTTGTTTATTCGTCTGTTCAAAAATTACTGAGGTTTTTAAAAAAAGGAGACGGTTTGAAATATGACGTCAAATATTCTCTTTTACGGTGTGAGTATGGGATTTGTAAGCGTGTGTATCGAAAGAAAGCATGTTGCATTTGTTTTAGGTGTGTAGTTGCGCCGTTTATATATAATATATATATATATATAATATAATAATATATATATATTATTATATATATATATAAGCACCCTCCGCCCTGAGCGGATGATACATAGGTTAATTTCTTAAGCGGTGATTTAACAGGTTTGAATTCAGAGTTATCCTTCTTAACTGGTCACCAACAAATTTAAAGAGCCAATTTGACCTACTTTTTACCATGGCTTGAGGGAGAGCAGTTTAGATCCTTACCTTTTCCACGGGTAATAGCGCTATGTAAATCATTGTTCAGCATTGAACTCTGGTGACGTGTCGCATTTCTTACGACTCTAACAATTGCAAACACAACACCTCGCTTATATATTTAATATTAGTTTTAAAAACGCGTTTTTGGCCAGATATCTAAATTAAGGCATTTGTTTATATATGTGTTTATGCACCAATCGCCTATCTGTCCATTCGATTCAAAGCGATGTTTAGAGGATATTTTTGCTTGAGATTAAAGGCCACTTGGCTTTTCATGTTGAGGACAAGATTTTATTCATATTACTGCGTTCGCTTCATTATCGTCCAGTGTGAATGGTGATTTTATTATTTGTTTGTTAAAAATCATGCTCGTTTTGAAGCAACAACTGTTCTGTTATATACTTAAAAAATCGAGTATATATTGTCGATATAATATTATATATTATATATATATATATATATATATATATATATAAGTTAAGAGTAAGGAAATAATCCGACGTATATGTATAGATTAAAAGGGTTGAACACACACATGCTGTTTAAAATGAAAATGTTTTATATCATTTTCATAGGCTATAATATTTGAACAATATTTTCGATTTATAAAAAAACATCATCAGAGTTTATTTTTAATCCGGACTCATACGAGAGAGAAGCAGAAAAATAATTCTTATTCAAACCGGAAGCTTTTTTTGGAACAACCAATGCTTCCGGATTGAATTTAAATTTTTTCTGCTCTCTCTCGATGAGTCCGGATTAAAAACAAGCTCTGATGATGAATTTTTTAGAAATCGAATATTGTTCAATACTAAGCTAATGAAAATGATAAAAATATTTTAATTTTACACGTTTGTGTTTTTTCATCTTTATCTATACATACATATACACACACACACACACACACACACACATATATATATATATAGTATATATATATAATATTATATATAGAGAGAGAGAAGAGAGAGAGAAGAGAGAAAGACTTGGTGTGGATATGATGGGGGGGATGAATAGATTATTCTTATTTTTGTTTTCGTCTTGTATATTTGTTTCCTGGCATCTTTTCTTGTTGGGGCTGTTTTTTTTCGGGCTGATTCTAACTCTTAGTTGGGCTGGGGTGGTCTGTCATTATTGTTTGACAATTAGAAAGCAATACTTTTTTTTATAGCTTTTTATTACAACAGCCCTAGCCAAAAACCGCGCGGATTGAAAAGGGACATCTCGAAATAACGTCTTCTATCAACGCGCACAAATAACTTCTCATACTTCTATTGGCGCATTTTTGAGGGGTCCAAGTGGATTTCACCACAAGTCAATCATAAACCATAACGGTTTAATGGGAATTTTCCACTCAACCTGTTATTTTGAATCTAACAAAGTTCGATTCAAAAATTTATCTAGCTAAGTACCTACATAATTCATAGACTATCCATGAATTATATAACAGTCCTACATGCATCCGATCTACTGACAAGTTAATGCGTATTCTTCCAGGCTGTGGTTTATATCAAGTACTGTTGTATGGCTGCACGCGTTGGACCCTACACGAGTACCTTGAGAAAAGCTAGATAGAGCTACACAAGATGCTTGAACCAAATCGTGGAAACAGCACCCACAAGGAAATAGCTTAATGGCCACCGGCCCCCATCTCAAACCATACTCCAAGTGAGACGGATTAGAATGCTGGACAACGCTGGAAAGCAAAGACAGCTCATAAAGCGACACTCTCCTGTGGAAGCCAACACACGGACATCTAGTGTGGGCCGCCCACCAAGGACACCTACATTGACCAACTCTGCGAGATGCTGGATGCTTGCCTGGAGGCACCTCCTGGGACACATGAATGATAGGGGAAGGTTGGTGAGAGAGTGTCATGATAATGCCTGCTTATTGGGCGGACACGAATGATTGATGAACATGCATTAGTTTTTATTGTCAATCCGAAGATTTTATTCTGCCTGAACAGCAATTATTTAATCCTAAAGTAAAATGACCATTCCTGATTTTGCATTGTTCTTGGTTGTGTGGAATCCATTAGATAATTAATTTGGTGTTTCTGCAATTAGATGTCTTGGTAAATTTTAAAGTTATTTTTAGTTGTGACGCACGGGAACGAGTTTGTTGATTCAAATGTGTGCTGCTTATTAATTTTTGTTTATTGATTTTAACAGCATATCAAACCCATCTGGGGTTATGTCATGCCTAGCGCTTAGAGAATTATACATATCGTGTACTTATATTTATACTTTTTAAGGAAGCGCGTGTTGTAATGGTTAAAATGGTTAAAGTCTTGGGGAAATGGACTTTCGCCGAGTTCAAATCCTGGACGTGGTTTTGCATTTCACTTAGCGCTAAATACCCTTGGAAAGGTATGGATCTAGTCTCCCTCCAGATATGGGTAAATAGTAGGGCAGACTGCACTCTTTTAAACCATGGTTAGGCAAGTTGGTCTAGGAGAACGAAAACTCCTGAATTCAAACGCTGTTGAACTGCGGAGGGTTTGGTAAATATATATATTATTATAATTTTTGTATTGGTTTCAAGTGTTTGCCGCACAGGTTACATTTTGATATTATATAAGTCGGCAATCTATGAATTTCCTTTGTGTTTCTTTATAAAGTAGTAAAGTGTTCGGGTGGCCTAAAGTCGGTTCAGCCAATCAGCGAGGGAGTCACTCCCCTTTTCACTAGCGCTAGACAGAGATATTTTTTGCGTTCTGAGGTGGGGCGCCACACCTAACATGGCTACTTACTTTTACCGACAGACAGTGTGCTACTCATAATGTTGCAGTTGGCGAGGCCGGTATCGAGCAAAGACTGCTTTTCTAGCCGAAGTACTACTGACTGAGCTTAACGGCCTTTTTATAGATTACTTATTATTTGATATTTTGTTACTTCTTGTAATTTCATTGGAGGTTATTTTGCTTTAATGCAAGCGAGGTATGATTGATTATTGATGCCGATTCTTATTAGGTCCACCACATTGTTAAGAAGCATTATATATATATAATATATATATATATATAATATATATATATACTGACAAATATATATTATAGAGAGAGAGCCAATATATAACATATAATATATATATTTATATCACGCTCAACTCGCATCTCACCACTCCTCGATTTTCACCATGTTGCGGATCTTTCAGGGTTACTCCGCTGTGTAAATCAAGATGATGGTTGATTGTAGACAATTTATATATAGACAAAATATATGTTTACAATCACCAAGCCATCTTGATAACAGTGGAGTTTAACCTTGAAGATCCTCACATGGTGAAACTCTATATATATATTATTATATAATTATATATTATCATATATTTACTTGGAAGGCATTACAATGCATGTATGCATAAATTCGATACTTTTTCTTAGATAAATGAACAGTGCAATCCGGCAAAGGAATCGCTGGTGTGTAGAATATCGTAGACTGTTTTCGACTTTTATTAAGTCTTATATTATATATATATATATATTATATATATATATATTATATAAACCATAGTATATAACATATATGGCCGAGGGAATAAGATATCAGTGGCAATCAGTCAGTCCTTTCGTCCTAGCAAGGATAGTTGTTATGTTAGCAACACTGAAGAGCGGGAAACCCGAAAATGTGTCCTGTGGATGACTTATTAATATATGCTCCCATAAATTTGGTATGAGCTCTCTAATTTGTGATTTAATTAAACTTTTCACTATAAGCAATAAAGCAATGACGCCGTTTGCCCACAAACTAGATCTCTCTTGTGATCGTAAAAATATATCAAACAAACCATGGTAATTTAATGTCTTAAAACTAAGTCCCACTGCAACAGCTTGTCAGTGGCCGAGGGGTTAAGAAATATCAGCTGGTAAAAAAGTCAGTCTGAGTTCGAACCTATGCCAAGGATAGTTTTGTGTCCCTACTAACCCTAGAGGCAATGAAACGCCGCAAACTTGTCTGGGATACTTATAATATATATATATATTATATAGTATATATTTATCACGGATCTTTGCTAATTCCCGAAGCAACAAATTTACTTCTGGATTAATAAAATCGATTTAACAACGTTTGAATCAATGAAAGAGCTATAATACGTTTTTAAAGCGAATGTTATAAATATTCACACTATATTTCTTGCCGTAGTAATTCTTCAGGGAATATATATATATATATATATATATACTATATATATATATATATAATTGCCCCTCCACAAAAAAATCATTAGTGCACACTCACTGAACATACATTCTCAACTCTACTACCAATGGTTATTACCTCCCACTTTCTAATACTAGCTCACATCTTTCTCCTTAAAAACGAGAACGAAAAACCATAAACCATCGTTTCCTACCTGAGGATGGCAAATTGGTATTGCGAAAGCGCTCGTTTTGAAACCTTTGGTGACTTGTTATACAGTTAACACCCCGACACCAGAAAAGATGGCCCGAAATTGGAACGGCATCACCAAACTTTGTCCGACAGGAATTGTCTGTACAGTTCAACAAAACTTGTATAAAAGAAAAAATGCGCAAAAATACACCTTATATATATATATCAACTTATATATAATATATTATATATATATATATATATATATATATATATATAATATTATATAAAATGTAGGTGACTACTGAAGATCACATCAACAGGCGTTAATGATGCGATAGTGTGAACCATTAAACTTATGCAGCCCCAATTATCCGAAGTTTACCACTATCATATTAATCAATGGCTTGAACAAAAGCTAGGCTGGAATTTTTCGCGTTCCACCCCCCGCCCTGCAAGAGAAAACCAGAACTACACTACATGCCGTTTTCTTCTCTGCATACCACACACGTCACACACCATACACGCATACGTCACACACATAGACAACGAGTCGTTCTGTTAATTATATATGTATAATAAAAAGCCAATACTGAATAATGAGTTCATGTGATATTTGATTAGAACAGAAAAATATGTATTTATTAAGCGAATCAATCACAAGTGAAAGGATTACTATCTTTTGGACATTTGCTTTCTTGTCTATAAGATTGAGTATGTTTAGCAGTAATTTTGTGTAGCAAAGAAAGAAAGGTACTCTTCGAGAAAAACCGTCCGCTCCTGCCTCAAAAATCGCTTAGCCGGTGGCTGCTGAAAAAAAAACCAACTATGTTGCATACCTTCTTACTTCTTACTTCTTCTTCTGTTCTTCTGGGGTCCTTGATATCTTAGTTCTTCTTCTAGCGTCTTGATATCCTTGGTTCTTTCTAGGTCTTTCTAGACATCTTAATTCGTCTTGGGGGTCGGTAGCCTTACTCACTTCTTCTTCTATATCAGTTTGTTACAAGAACCTTCACCAACTACAAGACGTGTTTATTTTCTAAGCTTTTATTTCCTTAACTATACTTGCCATGTAACTAAATATCTGCTAACTAGCGCGCGTATGCAGTGAGCTTCAGCTAGGCAGAAAGATTATCTGCCGACGTCTAACTGAAACTGAGGCCAACCAGGTCCCGGTGATCACAGTAAATTGGGCGGTCTTTCTGTACTTATTCATGGAAGTCCCACCGTGATATGAAGGGCCATCACTTTAGAGAAAAACAAGGGATTGACAAATATCTTATGCAACCGCAGAGATTATGTAACACTACGATTGAAAGTCCGTAGGCCGAAGCGGTATCACTCTAAAAAAACTAGGGTTAGGGCAGAAACCGGTATTTATGGGCTTTTTTTTCTTTACAAATACTCAAATATATGCACTCGGTGCAAGTATTAAGTTTTTAATGTATATGAAATATCGTATTAAATTAGAAAGTCTAAATAAAAGCGATAAAAGATATGTTAAACAGAGTGAGGGTATAAAAGAAATAGAAATGAAATTTACTCTTCATCACTCCCGTCTTTTATTGCTGAATTTTACTTATTTACTATTTTTAGTTAAATTAGGAATAAGAATAAAATGACAGTTTATTTTTTCTTGTTAATGGATTTCATTTAAAGATTCATTGAAAAGAGTTTTTGGCTTATATTCATTAAAATAAACTCAACATTAGAAATCAATAATAATTAGCACATTATTTATATCACATTTTTAATTCATATGCAATCAGCTTCCATTCACACTGTTAAACCGCTATTTTTTGTATATATAAATAATTGCATGTATTTTATTAAATATGTGCTTTAATATTATTGATTTCTAACTGTTTAGTTTTATTTAAATGAATATAGCAAACTCTTTTCAAATTTGAATCTTAAATGAATCCATTAACAGAAAAATAACTGTCATTTTATTCTTTTTTCCTATTTAACTAAATAGTTAAATAAGTAAATTCAGCAATAAAAGACGGGAGTGTGGAAGTAAGTTTTCATTCTATTTTTCTTTTATACCCTACTCTGTTACATATCTTTTTATCTGCTTCTTATTAGACTTTCTAATTTAATAGATATTTTTATTACATTAAAACTAATACCTTGCACCCGGAGGGTGCATATATTTGCTAGTATTTGTAAAGAAAAAAGCATAAATACCGTTGCCTAACCCTAGTTTTTTTAGAAGTGATACCGCTTCGCTTACGACTTCAATCGTGTGTTACATATCTTTCTGCGGTTGCCATAAGAATTATTGTCAAATCCCTGTATTTCTAAGTGATGGCCCATTTCATATCACGGTCGGGACTTTCCATGGAATAGTACAGAAAGACCGCACATTACGTGAAGTCACTCGGGCCTGGTTTGGTCCAGTTTTCAGTTAGACGTCCCGGCAGATAGGTCTTTCTGCTTATGCTGACTTCACTGCATCCGCGCGCTATGTTATCCAATATTTAGTTACATGCCAATGTTATAGTTTAACGGAAATAAAGGCTTAAGAAAATAACACGGTCTTGTAAGTTGGTGAATGTCTTGTAACAAGACTGATATAGAAGAAGAAGTGAGTTAAGTTGCTACCGACCAACCAAGACGAAGTTAAGATGTTAGAAGAGACCTAGAAGAACCAGAGATATCCAGAGCTAGAAGAAGAACTTAGAATCAAGACCCCAGAAGAAAAGAAGAAGAGTAAGAAGTAAGAAGGGTATGCAACGAGTTGGTGTTTTTTTTAGCAGCCACGGCTAGCGATTTTTGAGGCAGGAGGCCGGGACGGTTTTCTGCGAAGAGTCCTTTCTTTCTTTGCTACACATACTGCTAACACTCAATCTTATAGACAAGAATGTCAAAGAATAGTAATCCTTTCACTGTTGATTGGATTGCGCTATAAATTACATATTTTCTGTCTAATCAATATCACATGAAACTCATTATTCAGTATTTGCTTTTTTATTACTATATAATTAACAGAAGACTCGTTTGTCTATGTGTGTGCGTATGCGTGTATGTGTGTGTGTAACGTGTGTGTGTATGCAGAGAACGCATGTAGTTCTGGTTCTCTTGCAGGGGCGGGGGGTGAAGCGAAAATTCCCAGCCTAGCTTGTTTCAAGCATTGAATTAAGTATGTAGTGGTAAACTTCGGATATGGGGCTTGCATAAGTTAATGGTTACACTTCGCTATTAACGCTGTATGTTGATCTTCAGTAGGTCTACATTTTTAATATATATATATATATATTAATATATATATATATATATCTTTGGTATATATATATATATATATGTGTATTATTATATAGAGTGTATTTTGGCAGCATTTTTTCTTTTATACAGTTTTGTTGAACTGTACAGACAATTCCTGTCGGACAGTTTTTGGTTGATCCGTTCATTTTCGGCATCTTTTGTGTCGGGGTGTAAACTGTATACATCCACCAAAGGTTTCAAACGAGCGCTTTCCGGCAAATACAATTTGCCATCCTCAAGGTAGGAGATGGTAATGGTTTCGTGTCTCGTTTTTTAAGAGAACGAGTAGTAGCTAGGTATTAAGAAAGTGGGAGTAATAACCATTGGTAGTAGGAGGTTGTAGGAAATGGTAGTGGTTCGAGTGGAGTGTTGCACTAATGTTTTTTGTGGGAGGGGGCAATATATATATATATATATATATTATATATATATATATATATATTCCCCTTTTGAAGAATTACTAACGGCAAAAACTATAGTGTGAATATTTTATAACATTCGCTTTTAAAAACGTATTATTAGCTCTTTTTCATTGAGCACGTTTTAAAATCGATTTTATTAATCCCAGAAGTAAATTGTTTTGCTTCGGGAATTAGCAAAGATCCCGTGATATATAATATATATATATATATATATATATATTAATAAGTTCATCCCAGACAAGTTCTTCGGCGTTTCATGCCTCTTCAGGGTAGCTAGACACAAGAACTATCCTTGGCTAGGTTCGAACTCAGACTGACTTTTCCAGCCTGATATCTTAACCCTCGGCCACTGACAGCTTGTTGCAGTGGGACTAGTTTTTTTAAGACTTTAAATACATAGGTTTGTTTGTATATTTTTTACGATCACAAGAGATCTAGTTTTGTGGAAACGGTCATTGCTTATATGCTTAGTAATGAAAGTTAATTTAAATCACACAATTAGAGAGCTCATAACCAAATTTATGGAGCATTATTTAATAAGTCATCCACAGACACTGTTTCGGCGTTTTCCGCCTCTCAGTGTTGCTAGACCTAACAACTTCCTTGTCTAGGATGAAAGACTGACTGATTTTGCCAGCCTGATATCTTATTCCCTCGGCCACTATATATATATAATGTTTGTTTATATATATATATATATTATATATATATATAATTATATTAAGATTAAGACTAATAAAGTGAAACAGTCTTTACGGATATTCTACACACCGAGCGATCCTTTGCAGGGATTGCAACTTGTTCATTTTCTAATAAGAAAAGTCTCGAATTTTATGCGATCTGCTTGTAATTGCTTCAAAGTAATATATGTTATATAATATATTTATATATATATATTAATATATATAGTTTCACCATGTTGAGGATCTTCAGGTTACTCCACTGTGTAAATCAAGATGCGGTTGATTGTAGACAACTTATATTTTTTGTCTTACTATAATTGTCTAGCAATCAACCTCAATCTGATTTACACAGCGGAGTTAACCCTGACAAATCCTCAACATGGTGAAAATCGAGGAGGTTATCATTGGACCTATTAGTAATTATATATATATATATTATGTATATATTTGTCTCTCCTCTCTATATATATATAATTTGTCCGTATATATATATATATATATATATATATATTATATATATATAATGCTTAACATGTAAGGTGACACTAATAAGAATCGGCATCATATCTAAATCAATCATACTCGTTGTCATAAGCAACATAACCTCATGAAATTACAAGAAGTAACAAAATATCAATAATGAAAGTAATCATATAAAAAGGGCCGCGGTTAGCTCAGTCAGAGAGCGTTCGGCTAGAAAACGCAAGGTTCTTTGCTCGATAACCGCCCTCGCCAACTCAAAATTAATGAGTAGCATGATCTGTGCGGGTAAAGTAAGAGCTCATGTTAGGTGTGGCGCCCACTCAGACGCAAAAAATATCTCCTGGTCTACGCGCTAGTGAAAGGGGGTGGACTCCCTCGCTGATGGCTGATACCGACTTTAGGCCAACCGACGACTTTACTTTACTTCTTAAAAGAACCACAAAGAAATTCATTAGATTTTTGCCGACTAGTAACATATCAAATTACCTGTGCGGGCAAACACATTGAACGCAATTATAAAAAGTAAATATTATAATATTTCAAAACAAAACAACACCTCCGCAGTTCAACAGGTTTGAAATTCCAGAGTTTTCGTTCTCACTAGACCTGCCTAACCATGGTTAAAAGAGTGCAGTCTGCCTACTATTTACCCATACTCTGGATGGGACTAGGATCCATACTTTCCCAAGGGTATTAGCGCTTAAGTGAAATGGCAATACACGTCCAGGATTTGTGAACTCGGCGACAAGTCATTTCCCAAGACTTTTAACACATTTACCATTACATAACCAGCGCTTCCTAAAAAAGTATAAATATAAGTACGCGATATGTTATAATTCTAAGCAGCTTAGGCTTGACATACCAGATGGGGTTGATTGCTACGTTAAATCAAATAAACAAATTATAACGCAGCAACCATTTGAAGTCACACAAACTCGTTCCCGTGCGTCAACTAAAATAACTTTAAACACTTTACCAAGACTCTATTGCAGAAACACAAATTTAATTTATCTAATGGATTCAACCACAACCAATACAATGCAATCAGCAATGGGTCCATTTTTACTTTAGATTAAATAATTGCTGAGGGCAGAATAAAGATTTCGGATGACAATAAACTGTAATGCATGTCATCATCATCGTGTCGCCGCAATTAGCACGGAATATCCAATGACCTCTCTCACCAACTCCCTATCATTCCATTGTCCAGGAGGTCTCCAGGCGCATCCAGCAATCCTCTGCAGAGTTTGGTCAATGTAGTCCTTGGTGGCGCACACTAAGCATGTCCGTGTGGTTGGCTTCCCACAGGGAGAGTGTCGCTTTATGCTCGTCTTTGCTTCTCCAGCCGTGTCCCAGCATGTTCTAATCCGTCTCACTTGGGTGGTTTGTGAGACATGGTGGGCCGGTGGGCATACAGCTATTTCCTTGTGGTGCTTGTTCACGATTTCGGTCAAGCATTCTTGTGTAGCTCCTATCTGCTTATCTCAGGTACTCCGTTAGGGTCCACGCGGTTGCACGCCATACACAGTACTGATTAAACACAGCCTGGGAAGAATTATCGCATTAACTTGTCAGTGAGATCGGATTGCAGTATGGACTTGTTATTAATATCATGGATAGTCTTATGGAATTAGCTGTAGGACTGTAGCTAGATAAATTTTGGAATCGAACTTTGTTAGATTCAAAATAACAGGGGTTGGTGGAAAATTCCATAAACCGTTATGGTTATGGATTGATTGTGGTGGAATCCACTTGACCCCTCAAAAATGCGCCCAATTAGAAAGTATGAGAAGTTATTTGTTCCTTGATAGAAGACGTTATTTCGAGTGTCCCTTTTCAAATCCGCGCGGTCTTTGGGCTGGGTGTTGTAATAAAAGCTATAAAAGTATTGCTTTATTAATTGTCAAACAATAATGCATCAGACACCCAGCCCAACTAGAAGTAGAATCCAGCCGGAAACAGCCCAACAAGAAAGATGCGGAACAAATACAGAGAAAACAATAGAATAATCTATCATCCCCCATCATATCCACAACCAGCTTTCTCTCTCTCTCTCTGCTCTCTCTCTCTCTCTATATATAGTATATATACATATATATATATATTATTATGTGTGTGTGTGTGTGTGTGTGTGTGTATATGTCATGTATAGTAAAGGTATGAACACACAATATTGTTAAAATTAATATTTTTATCATTTCATAGCTAGTATTGAAAATATTCGATTTTCGTCTAAAAAAATCTCATCAGAGCTTGTTTTTAATCCGGACTCATCGAGGAGAGAGCAGAAATAATTTAAATCTCAATCCGGAAGCATTGTTGTTCAAAAAGCTTCCGTTTGAATAAGAATTATTTTCCTGCTTCTCTCCTCGATGAGTCCGGATTTAAAAATAAGCCTCTGATCCTGATTTTTTTATAAATCGAAATATGTTCAATATTAGCTTGAAAATGATATAAAACAATTTTTCAATTTAACAGCATTGTGTGTTTTCAGACCCCTTTTATCTATCATATACGTTCGGATTCATTTCTTACTCTTAAACTTATATATATATATATATTATATATACTATATGATTATATATATATTATCGACAATTTATATACTCGATTTTAAGGGAGTATTACAGAACAGTTATGTGCTCAAACGAGCATCGATTTTAACAAACATGTTAAAATTCACCATCACGCACTGGACGATAATGAGAGCGACCGCAAGTTATAAAGTGTTCATCAAACATGCAAGCAAGTGGCTTAATCTCAGCAAAAATAATCCTCTAAACAAATCGCTTTGAAATCCAGATATGACAGATAGGGATTGGTGCCATTAAAACACATAATAACAAATGCCTAATTTAGATATCTGGCCAAAACGGTTAAAACTAATAGTTTAATATATAAGGGGTGTGTGTGCAATGTTAGAAGTCGTAAGAAATGGACACGTCGACCAGAGTTCAAATGCTGAACAATGCATTTCACTAGCGCTATTAACCCGTGGGAAAGGTAGGATTCTAAATGCTCTCCGCCTGCAGCCATAGGGTAAATAGTAGGTCAAATTGGCTCTAAATTTGGTTAGGATGACGCAAGTTTTTTTAAGAAGGATAATCTGATATTCAAACCTTTATAAATCCGCTTAGAGATTAAACCTTGTATCATCCTGCTCGGGCGAGGGGTTGGGCTTATATATAATAGTATAATATATATATACTATATCTATATACTATAATATATTATATATATATATAACGGCAACTACACACCTAAAACAAATGCACAATGCTTTACTTTTCGATACCACGCTTAGACAAATTCCCATACTCACAGACCGTAAAAGGAGATCATTTGACGTCCATATTTCAAACGTCTCTCCTTTTTTTTTAAAACCTCCAATTTGAACAGACTTGAATAACAAGGACTTCCACTCGCTTTTCTCCGTTATTCTGTGATAAAAGATGTATATACCTTTCCATATACGACAATGGCTAAGATGATCAAATTAATAGATGGAAACACATGCTGCGTCGGACAACTTAAAACTTAACTCATTTAACACCTGTGTTTTTTTCATTCTTTCTTATAATATAGCATATATATTATCCCGCCCACGTTGGAGTTATAAGGAATAACCTGATAATTAAATAGACACAATAATTATCAGCAAGAGCGGCTTCCCCCCCCGCCCACGTTGGAGTTATAGGAAATGTTCCAACGTATGCGGGGGGGCGGCCGCTCTTGACGAAATTTTTTTGTTTATTTATTATCAGGTTATTTCAATATATATGTATGTTTTCTTTATATATATATTATGTATGTGTGTGTGTTTATATAAATATCTATTATAATGGAGATTGTGGGTTTGTGTGTCTTAACCGAAACTATATCATTACTGAAGTCACAATTCCTTTGTTATTTTTACATTGCCCATGTCTCTATGATTTTATTTTTTATTCAACTTCAATATTATATAAATGTTTTAATACATCATGTAAGACTGTTGACCCATATCTACATACCAAATGAATGCAATCGTATTTATATATACAACAAAATAGTCGGTTTACAGTGGTGAACGGGAAGGCTAGATTTGCATATTGATCTTAAAAAAATTGATTTTTAATAAATATATGCTTGTATATTGATTTCTAAGTGTATGGTTTTATCTTATTGAATATGACAAAATCTCGGGGATATCTTAAAGAATTCCATTAACAAGAAGCAAATAACTGCAGATATTATTCTTTACTTCCTATTCTAACTAAAATAGGTGAATTAGGAAAAATTTACAATGAAAGACGGGAGTAGATGGAATTGATTGAAAGGTTAGTTTTCAAAGTTGTCTATTTCGATATATCCCCCTCTGTTCCAAATATTTTATCTTACATCTTATTCAGTTTCATTAAGCCTTTCTAATTTAATAGATCATTTATTATAGACCGTCGCGTCCGCATATAATAAAATACTTGCACCCGGAGGGTGCATATATTTGCTATATATACTAATATATATTATATATTATATATATTATATAATATATAACAACATCCACCCAGTTTAACAAACATCATACTTTCGGTGATATATCATATAATGGTCAGTTGAAACACTTGGACACAACAATAGTTTCCATTTAATGAATAGACAGGATCAGTTCATTTTCTCTCTGCCGATGACTAAATATTTAAACTAGTTAGACTATAAGAGTAATGACTACAAAGAGAAATTTCTATTTGTCTTTTATTTATTTTATCTCTCAGTCTGTCTCACAGTCTTCGTCTCGTTGTCTCTGTCTGTTTATCTTTGTATCTGCGTGTGCATGTGTGTGTGTGTATGTTGTGTGTGTGGTGCGTTTGCATTGGAGGCTGTTTGCATTTCATATATAAAGGGGAGATTGGGCTCTTTAAACTTAGCTAGGCAACCAGTCTAGTGAAGTAAAAACTGAATTCAAACTGTTAAACTTTTAAATCCTGGAAAATTGACCTAGTGTGTTTCCTGTGGCGGGATTGGTGATATATCTGCTATACATATATAAAGAGCTGTTGTGTGTTTATGTATGTCCGGAGGAAACTTCGAAAATAAAACAATTAACGACAAAGTAAATTTTATATATATATATATATATTATATATATATATATATATATATTAAATTAAATATCACCAGGCTTGGTTTTTGAGCAAAAATAATAGAGATTTGATTTATGAAGTAATTAAAATAAAAAATTTAATGTAGGACAGTGTTTCTTTTTCATTTAATATTTTAGATAGTAGACTTAACATTTTCAGAGTAGCTGGATTAATGCGAGGTCTATTTTTTCCATAGGGATTCAATGGGGCATCCCACGAGGATTCAACTCACGATTCAGTAATAATGATTGTGGGACTAACTTTAAAAAATCTCCCTCTACCCAGGCGACGCCGGGTAGCCGCTGCTAATGTTACATTCTCATCAACATATACCCATGTTGGGTATATAGACAATGTTCTCTCCTAGAGAGGGGAAGAGAGATGACAGTAGACAGAGAGATGTATAGATGCATATTTGCATCACTTGCTTCTTCGTCTGTTTGTCCCTTCGATTGTCTAGCTTTGACTTCTATTTCGTTCGTTGTTCATCTTGATACATTTTTCTTCTACTTGGTTAGTCTTCTTGCTGGTCGATTCTCAACTAACGTATTATCACCAACAACGACATACTGTTCTTTCATCTTTTTATACTTAACTAAATCTAACAACGAAATAAAATGATGAAGTAAAACTCAAGTCCGACGTATATGTTCTCCCAACTGACAAAGTCCTTAGTCAGCACAATCACTACAAAAGTACGTCCCACTATTGCCCTTATGGGCAAGCTCCAACCCTTTTTATCATATGGGTGCTAGAAGGCAGTGGCTGCAGGTCTACATGTCCTGGGAATGACGTTAACTCTATCTGATGGTGAGGTTCCAGTTTTGGAGGTTGGGGAATGTGGAGCACCCTTCATCACCATTCTCCTGGTCCACTCTGACCCGGAGTGGTAGTACTGTTAGGGTCCCATCTATGGGTTAATAAGAAAAATGTATATATAAAAAATTGTATTATCCATTAGGAATTGATTTATTTCAAAACTTTATCGGCATTAATGACCCATTGAGGTTGATATGCCGTAAAACAAAACAAACAAAAACCCAAACCAAACAAAAGTACGACTCTCGTCTTAACAGCAAAACTCCTACTATCGTCTCCCTCGGTCTGGGAGAACAGGCTCTTAAATACACAGTTAATATGTACATCCGGGCTTCTTTACTCTGGTCTAGATTGCCGTTTGAACTTCGATATTCACCAGCATTTTGAGTACGCGTCAATACTGTTTACATCCGGGTTACTGCAAACAGTATTTCAGGACGAGGAGGTAGCGAGTTCAAATATCCG
Organism: Doryteuthis pealeii; assembly: GCA_023376005.1. Taxonomy (NCBI): domain Eukaryota; kingdom Metazoa; phylum Mollusca; class Cephalopoda; order Myopsida; family Loliginidae; genus Doryteuthis; species Doryteuthis pealeii. The sequence goes on from CM042164.1 coordinate 32,495,129, forward strand.
TGGCCACTCGCCCCCACCCTTTGCACAGGTCAAACGTATCCGGACACGCTTTGTTCGTGGGGGTTGGGAATCTGCTGGTCCATAGTTCTGCCTTTCACTTTCGCTACACTAAAATTAACTAACTACACAGCGCGGCGTGTGCAAGTGCGCCCAGCTTAAGGAAGAACATGTTCTTCGTCTGACGTCCGAGCAGGTACTGAAGAGTCCAACTGCCCTCACGTGACTTCCGTGATTCGCGGTTTTTCCTCTGTGCTGTCAAAGGGTCATACGGTTTGTATTTTTTCACTATCACGGTGTTGCCAATAATCTATGCCACCACTAGATTATGCAGACTAGTATATATATATATATATTATATATATTATATATACTAGCTAAAGTACCGGTCCGATGACGGACTAAAAAAAAAAAAAAGAGAAAAAAGTGGTGGACTTAATTTGGCGGACCTGAACTTTTGGAACCCCACGCCCTCTATTTTTCGTTTTTAATTTATTTTTTTTTTCAACGGATTATTATCGATTGCAAACCAATCTATCCGATTGTAAAAAAACTAAAAAAGAAGTTATTTATTTTTCGAGTTTTCAGGGTGCTCATTTCCCCGTATAAGTTTATAGTAATTGAACCCCTATCGAAACCGCTCTATCTTAACAGTTGGGCTGAATTTGCACTAAGGTATCAAAATTAAGGTGACACAGAAAAAACAGAACCACAAATTTTTTAATAAACTGTTAAATTCAAGTAGGGGGGTTAGGATTTGGGGTTAGGGTTAGGGTTAGGGGTGGTGTTGGGGTGGTGTTTAAGGTAAGTTTAATGGGAAAATAAATAAATATTGGGTTTGTTTTTTTCTGGGCCACCCTAACTTTGACAACTTTGCGCCAGTTTCCTTTCGAGCAGTTCGATATGGGGGTTCGTTTACTATAAACTTATACGGGGAAATGAGCACCCCTGAAAACTCAAAATAAAGAACTTTCAAGAATTTTTTAAATCTGATTGATTGGTGTGTAATCGATAATAATCCATTGAAGGAAAAATAAATATTTAAATAAATTTCTTTTTAGCGGTTCCCGATAAGGGGGTTCAATTTACGATAAACTTATACGGGAAACTGAGCACCCCTGAAACTCGAAAAATTATAACTTTTTTGAATTTTTTTTTAAGTCTGATAGATTGGTGTGCAATCGAATAAAATCCATTGAAGAGAGAAAAAAAAATTAAAAAAAAAATTTAGAGGGTGTTCCAAAGTTCAGGTCCGCCCTTATATTAAAAAAAAATCTGCCTATTTATTTATCATTAGAATTATGATAAATTAAAGAACACATTTTCTCATTTCAAGTTACGTACATTAAAATCATTTTTATTTTATGTTTAAGGTAAGAACATATCATACACTGTTTTGTTTATATACGAAATGTTAACTACATCGTATTTTTATTATAATTTTTTGTTAGTTTTATTACAATACGAATACACTATGTTTACTTAGTTACGAATAAGTAGTTATAATTTAACTTCCTATTTTGTAAAAGGCTTTTCTATAAATCTTTTGTTTTTAATTTTTTCGTATATATCAAAGTTGAGTTTATTATATTTTAATAAACGAAATAAAATGTATTAAACAATAATAAGCGCTTATTATTTATTTATAAATAATAAGCGCTTATATATTGTTTTTTACTTCGCTCTTTCTTACCAAATAAATATTTGTAAGATAGATTATTTTCATTTCATTTCTAATAAATTAATATTTTAAGACAGGAATAAAAAGATTGCGATATGATAAGATTTGATTTTTCGTTAAAACATACTTTTGCTGTCCGAAGCAAAATAATTTTTTTCTAACTCGCTATAAAAATAATTCAATTGATAAAGACTCGTACAAATTATAAATTGAGCAAGATTATTTTCTCTTCTTTTCACGAAAAGTTTCACTGAAACTCCAGTTTGAAAATAATACTAGTATTGGGGACAATTTTAATTCAGTTTTTAATTGCTTGATAAGTTAGAAATAGATTGTATTTATTTCTTTGAATTTTTCTACATGACAATTCAATCTAGTTTTAACGAATAAAGAGAATGCATATCTATTTGCTTACATTTTAAAACGTCTTCATTAGTTCTCTAACTATTAAGACTTTTTTTTTAAACATTAGTATTAATTACAAACAACTCGTTTTATCATTTTTTTTATTTACATTTACACCCTTACTGGTGACTGATTTATTGACATTTAAATCTTATTTAAAAAAATGTAACCGTAACTCTTGTGTTTTGAAACATTTTCATTTTTCTAAATTTTTTTGCATGACAACAATTTAAATTAAGTGTGTGTACATTGTACAATAAAAGTTAGTTTCAAAAACATACGATAATAATAAATAAATATTTGAAAGATTATAAAAAACGAATTTATTTTACGTTAAAATTTAGTTTGTCGCTAACATTTTATTGTTTTTCTTTCTTTCTTTTTCTTTCTTTCTGCTGCTAAAAACAGGCCAGGCGAGTCGCTAACATTTTTTGTTTCTTTCTTTCTTCTTTCTTTCTGCTGATAAACAGTCAGGCGAGCCTCCGCTGATAGACCAAGTATTAGCAGCAGCAGCAGCTATGCTATGGCTTTCGAAAATCGTTTTGATTTTTGTTTGATTATCGATTAATCCCTTAATCAGTAAAATCAATAACCAAATTTGGATTTTTCTTAGTTAGAACGATATAATGTGTATGCAGATTTTGAATCTGAGTGCACCTCCCGTTTTTTGTTATACGTCGACACGTACATACCAATCTCTGTTTTATAATTTAGATATATATACTACTTTTTCTGTTTTGGTTTGGTTTATAACAAAGTATTAGGATAAACAATAACCACTCTTCCTGCTTAAGCAAGTTTCTCAGTAACCGATATGCATCCTATGTACAAGGTAGCGATATTTCCACACGGTGTAAAGGTAAATTACATACTTTGATTATAAAACTCTAGAAAAAGATGGTTGGTTTGTTGTTTCGTTGGTCTTTACGGTATGTCAAGGCTTCATTATTTTATTGCCGAATGTATTTTGTTTTTCTGAATGTCCATATTATTAATGTAGTATTCCATGCTTCCACATATGCATGTCAGGCACAAGGCCCCATACACGTGAGACCATCCCTATTCGATTTTCAATACAAGTGAATATTTTAGTGCTTTTTCAGTTGCTATCAAAACCATGACGGAAACCGTCAGTTACCCAAGCCACCGTTGATTCATCTAACTATATATANAGCCAGTAAATGGTGATGGGAGGTTGTGAAAATTTAATACAGAGAGTTCATGTCATCACAAGTAAAGCTAAAATCAAGGCAAATTTATTAAAGGAGTTCAAAAATAAAATAAAAAAACAATTTATTAAAGGAGTAAAAAATTTTAAAATAATCTGATGAAATGGAAACCATAATTATTTGAGGTAATAAGACGCACTAATTAAAATTAGGAATATTATTAATGTTAGATTGAAAAGGCTTGAAACCATGCCATAATTATTTGATGTATAAGCCGCACTATAAAATAAAATTATTGATAATGTTAAGATAGAAAATGCTTGGAATTCTGGAAACCATACCCATAATCAAATTTGTTATAAGACACACTATTAAATAAAAATTATTATTAATGTTAGATTGGGAAATGCTTGAAAACTATACCATTAATTATTTGTGGTAATAAAGATACACTATTAAATAAAAATTATTATTAATGTTAGATAGAAATGCTTAACCATACCATAATTCTTTGTCTATTTAAAGACCACCACTAGTAAATAAAATTATTATTTAATGTTAGATAGAAATGCTTGAACCCGTACCATAATTATTGGTTGTATAAGACACACATTAAATAAAATTATTATTTAATGTTTTAGGATAGAAATGCTGAAACCATACCATAATCATTGTCTATAAGACACACTATTAAATAAAATTTATTTATTATGTTAGATAGAAATGCTTGAAACCATACCATAATCATTTGTCTATAAGACACACTATTAAAATAAAATTATTATTAATGTTAGATGGAAATGCTTTGTGAAAAACTATTTACATTTAATTATTTGTGTTATAAAACACACTATTTAAAAATAAAATTATTATTAAATGTTTGATAAGAAATGCTTGAAACCATACCATAATCATTTGTCTATAAGCACACTATTTAAAATAAATTTATTTAATTGTTTAGATAGAAATGCTTGAAACCGTACCATAAATATATTTGTGTTATAAGACACACTATTAAATTAAAAATTATGATTAAATGTTAGAGAGAAATGCTTGAAACCATCCATAATCATTTGCGATAAGACACACTATAAATAAAAAATTATTATTAATTTAGAGAGAAATGCTTGAACCCCATGACCATAAATCATTTGTCTATAAGACACACTATTTAAATAAAATTATATTAATGTTTAGAAATAGAAATGCTTGAAACCATTACCATAATCATTTGTCTATAAGACACACTATAAAAAATAAAATTATTATTAATGTTGTAGATAGAAATGCTTGAAAACCGTTACCATAATATTTGTGTATAAGACACACCATTAAATAAAATTATTATTAATGTTAGATAGAAATGCTTGAAACCAACCATAATCATTTGTCTATAAGACACATATTAAATGTAAAATTATTATTAATGTATTAGATAGAAATGCTTTGAAACCGTACCAATAATTATTTGTGTATAGGGAACACCATGAAATAAAATTATTATTAAAGTTAGATAGAATGCTTTGAAAACCATACCATAATCATTTGTCTATAAGACACATATTAAATAAAAATTATTATTAATGTGTAGATAGAATGCCTTGAAACCGTACCATAATTATTTGTGTATAAAGACACCACCATTAAAGAAATTATTATTAATGTTAGATAGAAATGCTTGAAACCATACATATCATTTGTCTAGAAGACACACTATTAAATAAATTATTATTAATGTTAGATAGAAATGCTTGAAAACCGTACCATAATTATTTGGTATAAGACACACCATTAAATAAAAATTATTATAATGTTAGATTAGAAATGCTTTGAACCATACCCATAATCATTTGTCTATAAGACACACTATTAAATAAAAGTTATTATTAATGTTAGATAGAAATGCTTGAAACCGTACCATTAATTTTTTGTTATAAGACACACCATTAAATTAAAATATTATTAATGTTAGATAGAAATGGCCTTGAAACCATACCATAATCATTTGTCTATAAGACACCACTATTAAATTAAAATATTATTAATGTGTAAGATAGAAATGCTTTGTAAACCAACCATAATCATTTTGTCTATAAGACACACTATTAAATAAAATTATTATAATGTTAGATAGAAATGCTTGAAACCTACCCATTAATCATTTGTCTAATAAGACACACTTTTAAATTAAATTATTATTATATGTTAGATAGAAATGCTTTGAAAACCATACCCATAATCATTTGTCTTATAGACACCACTATTAAATAAAATTATTTATTGAATGTTAGATAGAAATGCTTGAAACCATACCATAATCATTTGTCTATAAGACACACTATTAAATTAAAATTATTTATTAATGTTAGGATGGAAATGCTTGAAACTATATCATAATTATTTTGTGTATAAGACACACTATTAAATAAAATTATTTATTAATGTTTAGATAGAAATTTGCTTGAAACCATACATAATCATTGTCTATTAAGGACACACTATTAAATTAAATTATTATTAATGTTAGATAGAATGCTTGAAACCATACCATAATCATTTGTCTTATAGACACACTTTAAATAAAATGATTATTAATGTTAGATAGAAGCTTGAACCATACCCATAATCATTTGTCTATAAGACACACTATTAAATAAAATTATTATTAATGTTTAGATGGAAATGCTTGAAAACTTATACCATAATTTATTTGTTAATAAGACACACTATTAAATTTAAATTATTATTAATGTATAGATAGAAATGCATTGAAACCATACCATAAATCAATTTTCTATAAGACACACTATTAAATAAAATTATTATTAATGTTAGAGAGAAAATGCTGAAACCGTACCACTAATTCATTTGTCTTCTATAAGACACACTTATATTAAATAAAATATTATTAATGTTAGGATAGAAATGCGTGAAACCATACCAATCATTTGTCTTATAAGAACACCACTATTAAATAAATTTGTATTAATGTTAGATAGAAATGCTTGAAAACGTACCATAATTATTTGTGTATAAGGACACACCCATTAAATAAAATTATTATTAATGTTTAGATAGAAATGCTTGAAACCATTACCATAATCATTTGTCTATAAGACACACTATTAAATAAAAATTATTATTAATGTTAGATAGAAATGCTTGAAAACCGTACCATAATCTTTTGTGTATAAGACACACCATTAAATAAATTATTATAATGTTAGATAGAAAATGCTTGAAACCATACCATAAATCATTTGTCTATAAGACACCTATTAAATAAAATTATTATTAATGTTAGATAGAAATGCTTGAAACGTACCATAATTATTTGTGTATAAGACACACCATTAAATAAATTATTATAATGTTAGATAGAAATGCTTGAAACCATACCATAATCATTTGTCTATAAGACACACTATTAAATAAAATTATTATTAATGTTAGATAGAAATGCTTGAAACCATACCATAATTATTTGTGTATAAGACACACCATTAAATAAAATTATTATTAATGTTAGATAGAAATGCTTGAAACCATACCATAATCATTTGTCTAAAGACACACTATTAAATAAAATTATTATTAATGTTAGATAGAAATGCTTGAAACCATACCATAATCATTTGTCTATAAGACACACTATTAATAAAAATTATTATTAATGTAGATAGAAAATGCTTGAAACCATACCATAATCATTTGTCTAAAGACACACTATTAAATAAAATTATTATTAATGTTAGATAGAAATGCTTGAAACCATACCATAATCATTTGTCTATAAGACACACTATTAAATAAAAATTATTATTAATGTTAGATGGAAATGCTTGAAACTATACATAATTATTTGTGTATAAGACACACTATTAAATAAAATTATTATTAATGTTAGATAGAAATGCTTGAAACCATACCATAATCATTTGTCTATAAGACACACTATTAAATAAAATTATTATTAATGTTAGATAGAAATGCTTGAAACCATACCATAATCATTTGTCTATAAGACACACTATTAAAATAAAATTATTATTAATGTTAGATAGAAATGCTTTGAAACCATACCAAATCATTTGTCTATAAAGACACACTATTAAATAAAATTATTATTAATGTTAGGGAAATGCTTGAAAACTATACCATAATTATTTGTGTATAAGACACACTATTAAATAAAATTATTATTAATGTTAGATAGAAATGCTTGAAACCATACCATAATCATTTGTCTATAAGACAACACTATTTAAATAAAATTATTATTAATGTTAGATAGAAATGCTTGAACCATACCATAATCATTTGTCTATAAGACACACTATTAAATAAAATTATTATTAATGTTAGATAGAAATGCTGAAACCATAACCATAATCATTGTCTATAAGACACACTATTAAATAAATTATTATTAATGTTAGATGGAAATGCTTGAACTATACCATAATTATTTGTGTATAAGACACCACTATTAAATAAAATTATTATTAATGTTAGATAGAAATGCTTGAAACATACCATAATCATTGTCTATAAGACACACTATTAAATAAAATTATTATTAATGTTAGAGAGAAATGCTTGAAACCATACCATAATCATTTGTCTATAAGACACACTATTAAATAAAATATTATTAATGTTAGATAGAAATGCTTGAAACCATACCATAATCATTTGTCTAAAGACACACTATTAAATAAAATTATTATTAATGTTAGATAGAAATGCTTGAAACCATACCATAATCATTTGTCTATAAGACACACACTATTAAATAAATTATTATTAATGTTAGATAGAAATGCTTGAAACCAACCATAATCATTTTGTCTATAAGACACCATTAAATAAAATTATTATTAATGTTAGATAGAAATGCTGAAAACCATACCATAATCATTTGTCTATAAGACACACTAAAATAAAATATATTAATGTTAGATAGAAATGCTTGAAACCATTGAAACCATACCATAATCATTTGTCTATAAAGACACACTATTAAATAAAATTATTATTAATGTTAGATAGAAAATGCTTGAACCATACCATAATCATTTGTCTATAAGACACACTATTAAATAAAATTATTATTAATGTTAGATAGAAATGCTTGAAACCATACCATAATCATTTGTCTATAAGACACACTATTAAATAAAATTATTATTAATGTTAGATAGAAAATGCTTGAAACCATACCATAATCATTTGTCTATAAGACACACTATTAATAAAATTATTATTAATGTTAGATAGAAAAATGCTTGAAACCATACCATAATCATTTGTCTATAAGACACACTATTAAATAAAATTATTATTAATGTTAGATAGAAATGCTTGAAACCATACCATAATCATTGTCTATAAACACACTATTAAATAAAATTATTATTAATGTTAGATAGAAATGCTTGAAACCATACCATAATCATTTGTCTATAAGACACACTATTAAATAAAATTATTATTAATGTTAGATAGAAATGCTTGAAACCATACCATAATCATTTGTCTATAAGACACACTATTAAATAAAATTATTATGTTAATGTATAAGATGATGGAAATGCTTGAAACTATACCATAATTATTTGTGTATAAGACACCACTATTAAATAAAATTATTATTATGTTAGATAGAAATGCTTGAACCATACCATAATCATTTGTCTATAAGACACACTATTAAATAAAAATTATTATTAATGTTAGATAGAAATGCTTGAAACCATACCATAATCATTTGTCTATAAGACACACTATAAATAAAATATTATTAATGTTAGATAGAAATGCTTGAAACATACCATAATCATTTGTCTATAAGACACACTATTAAATAAAATTATTATTAATGTTAGAGAGAAATGCTTGAAACCATACCATAATCATTGTCTATAAGACACACTATTAAAATAAAATTATTATTAATGTTAGATAGAAATGCTTGAAACCATACCATAATCATTTGTCTATAAGACACACTATTAAATAAATTATTTATTAATGTTAGAGAGAAATGCTTGAAACCATACCATAATCATTTGTCTATAAGACACACTATTAAATAAAATTATTATTAATGTTAGATAGAAAGCTTGAAACCATACCATAATCATTGTCTATAAGACACACTATTAAATAAATATTTATTAATGTTAGATAGAAATGCTTGAAACCATACCATAATCATTTGTCTATAAGACACCTATTAAATAAAATTATTATTAATGTTAGAGAGAAATGCTTGAAACCATACCATAATCATTTGTCTATAAGACACACTTTAAATAAAAATTATTATAATGTTAGATAGAAATGCTGAAACCATACCATAATCATTTTGTCTATAAGACACACTATTAAATAAAATTATTATTAATGTTAGATAGAAATGCTTGAAACCATACATAATCATTTGTCTATAAGACACACTATAAATAAAATTATTATTAATGTTAGATAGAAATGCTTGAAACCATACCATAATCATTTGCTATAAGACACACTATTAAATAAAATTATTAATGTTAGATAGAAATGAACATACCCATAATCATTTGTCTATAAGACACTATACCATAATTAATACTATAAATAAAATTATTATTAATGTTAGATAGAAATGCTTGAAACCATACCATAATCATTTGTCTATAAGACACACTATTAAATAAAATTATTATTAATGTTAGATAGAAATGCTTGAAAACCATACCATAATCATTTGTCTATAAGACACACTATTAAATAAAATTATTATTAATGTTAGAGAGAAATGCTTGAAACCGTACCATAATCATTTGTCTATAAGACACACTATTAAATAAAATTATTATTAATGTTAGATAGAAATGCTTGAAACCATACCATAATCATTTGTCTATAAGACACACTATTAAATAAAATTATTATTAATGTAGATAGAAATGCTTGAAACCATACCATAATCATTTGTCTATAAGACACACTATTAAATAAAATTATTATTAATGTTAGATGGAAATGCTTGAAACTATACCATAATTATTTGTGTATAAGACACACTATTAAATAACATTATTATTAATGTTAGATAGAAATGCTTGAAACCATACCGTAATTATTTGTACTAGCAAAATAAAAAACACCCTCTGGGTGTCGTAAAATAAATATTGCCTGAGGGGATGGGAGTTGAAAATTTAATATCAGAGAGTTTGTATCATGAGCAAAGTAAAATCATCAAATTTATTAAAGGAGTAAAAAATTTAAAATAAATGTATTAAAGGAGTAAAAATTAGAATAATTGAAATGGAAATTTAGTTCTGATAACTTTAAATATGTAATAATATTAAAACAAACTATATATAGATATATAATACCATGTATGTATTAATTAAAACTTGTTTAAAAAAACAATGAGGACTGTCTAATGTTGCATGTTCAAATTTTGAGTGTATTTATTCTATGTTATGACGATTTTAGGTAGTGTGACGTAAGCAGTGACGTAGTTTCTGTTACAGACAAAAACCGGAAGCGAATCTCTATTATTAATAGATGAACTTTAGCATCAAAGTATGCCGACAGCACGGAAATCTTTAACTCTCTCTCTCAACATCTGTCCCTGTCAATCATCCTTCTTAGTAGGTCTTCTAGACAGCACTCAGTGTCCAAAAAATGTTAATGAATGTAATTTCTTGTTTGTCGGGCAACACTTGTGTATTAATGTGTTGCAATCAATAGGAGAACGTCACTTATGAGTTCGCCCTCACTTAAGTATTTAACTACCCCTTCACACTAGCAGGATGCAAACGTTTTGTGTAAATACCAGTGTATCCCATCGTGGTGCAATGATTAAAAAAACTAGTCTCGCAGATCCGTTACTATTTAAACGGAGAGTTTGATCCTCGCTTGATCCCCCATGCTTGCTACTTTGTGTCACATACAACAGGTTTGCGAACGGGTTAGGTATATATTTCTTTCCATCGTGGTGTAATGGCTAACAAGCCAGTCTAGCAGATCCAATACTACTTAGTAGCGAGTTTGAACCCCGATGGATGCTCCACACTCGCGACCTTTATTACATTAGATGTAGTTTAACATAATACCGATGACACTAAGACCTCCAGCAATGATGGGACCAACGTATTAATCGGACGTACCTTTCCGACCGCCCGTCTAGCCCAAGTAATGGCCAAAGTGGATTCTTGTATATCATGAACTGCTCAAGCACTAGTATTCTTCCCTGAAGTATTATCGACGGCCAGTAGGAAGCCACGGTAGTGGGGTGTCATTCCTTTGGAGCAGTGGTCCTCAAACAGTGTGCCCGGGTGCACTGGTGCGCCCCAAAGCTTTTTTAGGTGCGCTCCGTAGTATTTCTGAAAAATCTATCCAGATATGAAAAGCAACTGTCGTAACTGAATATGAATCTATCTTGCTGCTATACTACTGCAAAATGCCAGGATATTTATGAAGCCTCATAACATCATAGAAACCAATCAGCCAATCAAGACTTGGAGAATGGAATCACCCAAATGCATGAATGGACTATTTTTGACTTCCATAAATACCAACTATCTTGGGGCATTGGTTCAGTTGTGCTTAGCTAGTTGCTGTTGTTCAAACCAACAGTACACTAACTCACTTCAACAGTCAAGTTATTAGATTACAAGATGATTCCAATTTTTCTGAAACATCCTGTATAAGGAATCTGAAAGTTATACTGATAGTTCATTCACCCCGGATGAAAATGGAATCATTGTAGAGAATGAATCATCCCTAGTAATATTATACCATTTCTTTACGAACACTCTGCTTGTTTCGTTGCGACATTATTATGACTAGCAAATATATGCACCCTCCGGGTGCAAGTATTTAAGTTTTAATGTAATAAAATATTGTATTAAATAAGAAAGGCTAATGAAACTAAATAAGAATGCAGATAAAAAGATTTGAAACAGAAGTGGGTATAATTGAAAAATAGAACAACTGAAACTTATTCTTCCATCAATCTCGTATTTCATTGTTATTTTTCGAATTAAAGTATTTAGTTAAAAGAGGAAGTAAAGAATAAAATGACAGTTATTTTTTCTTGTTAATGGATTTCATTTAAGATTCATTGAAGAGATTTTTGCTTATATTCATTAAAATAAAACCAAACAATTAAAAATCAATAATACTAAGCACATATTTATTAAAATCACATTTTTAATATCAATATGCAAATTAGCCTTCCCGTTCACACTGTAAACCGCTATTTTGTTGTATATATAAATATAATTGCATGTTGTTAGTATATAGATATAATTAACAGTATTAATAATGTAAAACAATTTTTATTAATAATTGAGGTTTGAAGGAAAATAAAATCATTGAGAATGTGATGTCAATAACTAAGGGAATTATGACTTAAGTAGTAATATAGTTTCGGTTACAGACAGAAAAAACACACAATCTCCATTATAATAAGATAGTTATAAATTACTTTCCTTGCAACTGAATTTAAAAAAACAGGTTTTAAACATTTTTATTGAGACCTTGTGTCATATTCTACCCGTGGTGAATGGGTTGAGTATTTACTTACTCTCAGAGTCTACGGACAGATTTCATTTCTATTTACATATAGGAATGATTTTCAACTTGTTGGATTTGAATTTACATAAACTGACCTGTACTTTATCCGTCCTACTTTTATTAGAGCAATAAAAACTGAGATAAGAACGAACGGTCGACGAGATCTTAATGTTTATGGCTCTCTCGTGGTTATTGCTATTACTACAAATGTAAACAGAGCACAGTTCCTTCAAAGATTTTATTTCTAGGTTACTGAAAAAAAAATCTATGAAAAAATGTTATAACTTTGGTTTTTTTTGGGTTTTTTTCTGGTAAAGTTTCTGGTGCAGTCTCCTATGTACTGTTAAACTAAAAGGTAAAGATTTGGTTTAGCTAACGTTAGAAAATTAAAGTAAAGTTCTAGTGTAGCATTATACTTATATTATTCATGAATGATGATTCGTTGATAGCATTATACTTATCTTATTCAGGAATGATGGTACGTTGATTATCATTTCCTCAAATGGTATATATATATATATATATATATATATATATATATATATATATTATATATATATATAAGATAAATATATAAAGGTTTTACATATCTATTTATTAGGTGACAAAGGAACATTCACAACCACATGTTTATTGAATTTTTTGACATTTTTTGAAATTTTTTAGATTTTCCTTACATTTGAAACATCTTCACCTGATGATTGCATCGCATGAAACCAATATGGTTGTGCATGTTCATTTGTCTCCTAATAAATAGATATGTAAAACCTTTATATATTTATCTTATTATATTATATAACAGCTCTATTTTATATGAGCACTCTACGAATAATACTACCTTTGGTACGCTATTCCAGCAAAAGCTGAAACAGTGACCATCTCACACTTTAGTATATATATATATATATATATATCAGTCATCCACAGACACTTGTTTAGAAGTTTACTTCTCATCAGTACGGCCCCACTTTTAACAGCTACCTCTAGCCGGGATCGAAACCCGACAGAATTTTTGTCTGCCAAGTTCCTTACCCTTGCAGCCATCAGCGGCTGTCAATTTGCGGTGAGTAATTAATTGATACATACTTACAGGGGTATGTTTTTACAATCACCAGAGAACTCAAATCTGTAAACATCGACGGACAAGTAACGGCTTACGCCAAACGGTGAAATTTCAATTAATGTCCCCCACTTTGCTCTAACATGGGAGTAGGAAGCGTATATATCAGTCATCCACAGACACGCATTTCGAAGTTTATTTCTCATTAGTGTGGCTCAACTTATTAACAGCTACTTCTAGCCGAGATCGAAACCCGACAGAATTATCGTCTACCAAGTTCCTTACCCTTCCGGCCATAGCGGCTGTCAGTCTGGGGTGAACAATTAATTGATACATACTTACGGGGGTATGTTTTAACAATCACATAATCGCGCCGAAAGTGATCACAAATAGACATTATGGTCTGAGACAACAGTAACAGAAACAATACAAAACAGTATAGAAGAATATAAAGAATGTATGTGTATAGAATGAATATCTCAAGAGAAAATGAGTCCTTGCAGATAGTACTGAACAGAGAATAAAAATCGTCATTTACTAGTTTGAAAAGTTCCTCGCGTAACAGACAAACAGAATGCCTGTCAAGAGGATGGAGACACAACTAATGTGTTTGTAGAGAGTCGTGTATATATATATATATATATATATATATATATATATATAATATACATATATGTGTGTGTGTGTGTGTGTGTGCGTGTGTGTGTGTGTGTGTGTGGTGTGTGCTGTACACATCTTACTAGCATCAAACATGATTTTTAAAAATGGAGAAATAACGAATTCGTATTTAAATAAACAAGCTGTTACAAAAATGTAGTAAAGGATACCGAGCAAAGTCCTTTTCATTGTTCTTGTTTTAATAGTTCATATTTTGTCTTATTTCACTTACCGATTATGGAGCTTCTTACTTTTTGGTGCTCGATTTTGAATTCAGCGTCTGTTAGTTCCGTTATTGGATTTTTGGAATTCTTACTCCCCCTTTTTTCAGACAATCGGCACACGCCATTTTATTAAACGTTACATGTTAACTTTGATAGCTGGAGAAGTTAAGAGGGTTTATAACACCGGCTGCAACATCACCTAGCTGCCAGATAAACTGCGACAACTAAGGGAAATAATCCCAATGCATTAAAAAGAAGCCTTTTCTTGAGAACTGATGTGTTTGGCTATTTCTTTTTATAACTGTTATGCTAGATATATGTTTCGGGTTTCTAATAAAAACGGAAAAATTGGTGTCAATAGATCTAGCTGAAAGTAGGGGTTAGTTTTATAATTAAAAAAAAAACCCTCTAAAAATCGTCTGTTAACAATTGACCGGATTTTGACTGTATAAATGGAAAAATGTCCCCACGAATCAAGATCACAAAAGGGGTGCCTAAAGGTCACATGGTCCGTGATACCAATGAAGGTGTTCTCTGTACTCACTTGCGCTCCAGTATTGGAAACTCACCATTAGGTGTAGTTTAACATAATACCCATGACACTAAGACCCCCAGCAACCGACTTCCGGCAAATATATGTGGGTTGAAGGGTTTGCATAAGAACAATAGGGTAGGGACAATCATATAGGTGCTAGGGCTTGATGGGACCAACCTATCAATCGGACGTGCCTTTCCGACCGCCCGTCTAGCCCAAGTAATGGCCAAAGTGGATTCTTGTATGTCATGAACTGCTCAAGCACCAGGATTCCTTCCTGAAGTATTATCGACGGCCAGTAGGAAGCCACATTAGTGGGGTGTCATTCCTTTGGAGCAGTGGTCCTCAAACAGTGTGCCCGGGTGCACTGGTGCGCCCCAAAGCTTTTTTTAGGTGCGCTCCGTAGTATTCCTGAAAAATCTATCCAGATATGAAAAGCAAATGTATACTAAGTTACTATATTATTCTTTACGAACACTCTGCTTGTTTCGTTGTGACATTATTATGATAGTTATAAGTTACTTTTCTTGCAACTAAATAAAAAAAAACAGGTCTTAAACAATTTTATTGAGAAAAATTATTTTATTGCAATTTTCCACCTCACATTTATGTGAACTGGGATGTTCAACCCTTGCAGCAATTAAGTGTAAAAAGAGAGGAACTCTTCAATGCATTGATGAGGAAATGAGAGGTTGTCTCTCAAACATAAGACCAAACATTGAAGAAATCGCAAGATCATGTTTCTCATTAACACAGGAATTATTAAACTTCATTGAAGTATGTTAAGTTTGCTTTTGTTAAATGTGTTATTTTTTATATATTTAACAGTTAACTTAACATATTAGTCCTATTTTGTATACAGTGCGCTATCAAGTATCTGTAGTACTGTAAGTGCGCCCAGACTGTATAAAGTTTGAGAACCAGTGAGTTAACTTAATAACATTAGTCGTATTTTGTATACAGTGCGCTATCAAGTATCTGTAGTACTGTAAGTCCGCCCAGACTGTATAAAGTTTGAGAACCAGTGAGTTAACTTAATAACATATATGTCCTATTTTGTATACAGTGCGCTATCAAGTATCTGTAGTACTGTAAGTGCGTCCAGACTGTATATAGTTTGAGAACCACTGCTCTGGAGAGATGTAGTCAGTGTATTCTACAGTTCAAGACAACACGGATAGATAACTAAGCAATTGTAAAAAGGATATAAAATCAACCAATCTCGCTGACCTCAAACAGTCCGGTAAATATTCCACTACATTGAAAATCTCTTGAACTTGTTGCATGGGCTTAACCAACTGAGGGGGCCTTCTTGTGCTCCTGTTAAATAATAAGGTGGTTGGAAGTCAGTGTGTTATATCAATGGTATGTTGACATGTTACTGTAATAAATTGCCTCATTAACAAGTTCGCACCTGGGAACAAGGCGCAGATAACTGGTGCGTGGGCACAGGAAACGCATCCTGAAAATATGGGCCTGAAAACAAAAACTGGATATTTCCTTGAACGCATTGAGCATAACTTTGACACCCAGGAAATGCAGGTGTTATTTGATATTGCACAAAGAAAATGGGTAGGTGTAGCCCATGACGAATAAAAACAAGCTACGTAGGCGAGGAGGTGTGTCTGCGGGAAAACTGCGTAGGAGCCACGATCAAAGAGGCTTGACTGTTGAATTAAAGAATTATTTTCAAAAAACATTTCAGACCTCGTTTGAGCAGATCGAGATCGAGATCGAGATCGAGATCGCTCGCAGTCAGAACTCCCGAAGGCTCCTGTGTATGTGCACTACTCTACCGACGACTCTCAGTCTGCACACAATCGAAGAATAAAAATATAACTTTGTATTTTTATATATACATAGGTTCCATGTTCTTCGTCGAGCGTATACATATTTGTGTGAATGGTGCGTTCAAGTCAATGCCGTTGGCTTCTGATTGGTCGAGCAGTGTCAACAGGACAAGAGTGTAAGAGAGAGTGAAAAGTTGAATAGTATTGACTAAATTTTGAGGAAGACGGACGGAAGAAATAGACTGAGTGTTTGAAGAGGTTAGACGCAATATTTGAGTCTGTCCTCTTCGAGATTATAAACTTGGGATTAAAATAAAATAAAATGAACTCTGAGAAAAACAACAACGTCTTGTGTTCGTCATTAAGAACTGCCAACGGATGCAAGTGCATCCCAGGAAAATCCCAAGTTATTCCACTCAAAAAATGGAGAAAATGCCAGTCCAACAATATACACATCTACCCAACTACTCCGATCCAGAATAGCAAATGACAAGTATATCAGATATCCACATCAGCAGATAAGTATAGAAATTAAATTACACACTCCTGGAATTCGATGCTACGTTACATATACTGGCAAAATAAATAAAAAATGCACCCCGAGAGATATAATTATGGATATATAATTATATTCTATATGTACAAATATACGAGGAAGCGCGTGGTGTAATGGTTAAAGTCATGGGAAATGGACTCGTCGCCCCGAGTTCAAATCATGGACGTGATAACTGTATTTCATTTAGCGCTAATGCCGTTGGGAAAGTTATGAATTCTACTCTCCCTCCAGCTATGGATAAATAGTAGGGCAAACAAGGCACTTTAACCTTGGTTAGGCAACCGGTCTAGGAGAATGGTTTCGGAACATCACTTTTAAATGGTTATCCGTCATCAGAAACGTTCACTTTTGAAAAAATTGGACAGTTTTTTTACCCGTGCCTCGTCTCTACAGGATCCGTTATTCGATCTTCCTTTTCCTTTCATCATTCACCGGCGTCCCTATTTGTCGTCATTGAGTCTCGTGTTTTGTGTTTGTGTATTGGTAAAACGGACTTTTAATTGTATTGGTGACTATAAATACAGCTCTTACAGAAGTAATTGAGCACTTTATAATCATTTCTCCAATAATAATAAAAAAGAATTTACTATATATATACACACACACACACCCATATATATATGTGTGTGTGTGTGTGTGTTTGTGTGTGTATGTGTATGTGTGTGTGTGTGTGTGTGTGTGTTACGTCTATGAATACAGTTAAAAAAACGCACACATTCGACCATTTACACCATTTCTGTTATCTAAAAAAAACAACGTTTCGTTTACCTGATGAATGCTTTTAGCAGGAAACCATTGGTAGTAATATCGTTCTCAAATAAATGAATAAAAGCTAAAAACTTTTATTTGTCACTTCATTCAACTACATATATATTATATATATATATATATATATATATATATATATATCATATGGGAGCTGACGCTAGGTTATGCATGCCGCCTCAGTAAAGAAACCTCCCCTAGTCTAGTCCTAGCCAAATGGAATAGACACCGTCGTGGTTGGGCTAATATCGACAATAGGCCACATTGCAGATTTTTGATAAAGGAAATAGAGGATAGATATGTATATATGGATATGAGTTATCTTCATCATCACGAAATCTCTAAGTTCAGTTTAAATCAATAATGGATGATATATATATATATATATATATATATATATATATATAATATATTATACTGTCGTGTAGTAAGTCACCAAAAATGTAGTATATCTCTCTACAAAACAAACGAGAAATCTGGAAAAAAAACCAGCAAGTGTAATGTTTAGAATTCCCGCATGTCAGCCTGACAGTTAGAGTTCGAATCACACACAGAGCAGTTTCCTGTCTATAACTCTGCTGATGAGGCATAATATGCCGAAATGTACATACAGAGATTGAATTTTTCTCTATTTGTATACATCTTACATTTGAAAAGATATGCCCGCCTAATTCCTTATCAACTAATTAATTTTCAAATTAGGTATGACTTCAATTAAGCACATATTCCCCCATATATATATATATATATATATATATATATATATATTATATATATATGAAGCGGAACAAACAATGTGCTATAAGTCACTCAAAGTGGGATATACACATCATTTAAAATAAACGAGAAATTCTGGGGAAGCCAGCTAGTGTAATGGTTAGAGTGTCCGCCTGTCAGCCTGACAGGTAGGGTTCGAATCACGCACAGAGCACTGCCCTCTCTATAGCTCTGCTGATGAGGCCTAATAGGCTGAAATGTACATACAGAGATCGACTTTCTCTCGATTTTTTACGCTTTACATTTAAACCATTTAATTCATTTAATTATAATTAATTAATTAACAAATTAGGTATGACTTTAATTAAGCACGTAATCTCCCCCAAACACACACACACACACACACACACACACACACACATATATATATATATATATATATATATATATAATAGTGTGCATCATATAACAACCCATAATGTAATGATATAATATGCATCATATAACATTATATAATCATATAACTTGATATGTTATTATTACATTTCAAGCAAACCTAATATTGATATAATGTCATGTGTTATTATATAACGTATTAGATTAAATAAATTTCTATGATTTTGAACACAAATTCTCACAAAAAGTGTCAGTCACAGAGAATATTGTACTATAATTATATTATTACTATATTTCATATTTTCTCTAGAAATCGCACAAAAAAAAATTAGAGAATTCGAAAGATTGAATTGAAATGTTGTCAAATGTCATAATTTTTTTACAAAAGAAAGACGATTTCGTCTGTACAATACAATAAAATTATCTATATGTAGAAGACATTGTTCGTATATATATATATATATATATATATATATATATATATATATATATATATATATAAATATATATATATATATATATATATATACGATTACACTAATGTGCACAAATATACACACGTACACACGCTCTCGGTGTAACTGATATCGTTGTAGGAAACATTTATTTCGATGTTACTTGTTTATGTACTAGTAGGGTAGGTCGATTTTGGAACTGTGTCGAAAATCGCAAATTAACATATAGAATTACCACACGAAATATGTTTTCTTCAAAGCTTTGCCTTCGTTTGTGAAAATATATTCAAATCTTCTAAATTGTTATCACTGTTACAGGTTAATTATTAGGTAAAAAACAACATTTAGAGGTGTCAAATATTTTCAATTTGAATTCTAGTTATAATATTTTATTCGTTTTGTTTAAAATGTCAACCTTTTTCTGTTTAAAATATTGAAATTGTTATATTTTCTAACCAATTCCTAGGCAAAATTTTATGAAAACGAGGATTTTTAGTGTAACGTCATTATGAAGGTCCACCGGAGTTTGATAGTGGAAATAAAATTGTGGGTGGACTGCTATAGAAAGAGAGGAAGAAGAAATAAGAGAAAGTAAAGGTTAAAAATAGTAGGGGACACACAACGGGTTTCCGGTAATTTGACCGTGGTATGACCCCTGGAAGAGGCATTGAAAGCCGACCAGAAGTTTCGGGTGTTGACCGGAACCGGAAGTCACGAGATGACGAGGAACGACAAACAAGAAAATCGCCTCTATTTGCTTTCCGGCGGCGAAGATTCGGACGGGTCTGGTGGTCCCGAGTTTGGGACAGCGATATAGTTGGTACTATGTTAAAAGGTACAGGAATTTAACAGTGTCCTCCCTCTCTTTCTCTCTGACTTTCTTTCTCTCCGGAATAGAGCCCGCGACACGAGCCTAAAAATAAATGCTAAGCCCTTGTGACCATATATCCCACGTGTTGTACCTTTTTTATCGACAATGACGACCGCTACGTCACAAATCCCTTTTGGTACCGTGACCATATTATTATACTACTTTAGTGCATTGTAGCAGATATTTGATGTTATTTCCTCAAACAATGGTGCAAGTAAAAGATCTAGTCTTCTAAAATCTATATTTAGTATATCAACACAGAACTTTTGCGTCCTTGGACAGTTTAATATTTTTTGAAAAAGGGAAAAATCAACCTACCCTAATATACCAGTTTCATAAAAAACTAATATGTGGTGTGCGTGTGCGCGCGCGTGTATGTGTTTCTGGGTGTGTTTCTGCTTCTTTTAGTCAATTTTAGTCAATTTTAGTCAATGGGGGTCAATTTTTAGTCATCTTTCATCGCTACATCATATATCACCCAGCCAAGTTCAGAACTAATTTAACAATGCTTTTCATCAAGTATCAATCTGCAAATTACCCTTCCCGAAAATTTCAAAGTCTAACCGCCATGTCGGCTGATGTGTTGGAATGCACTTCTGCAGAGGGGTAAGACTCCCCCAATGGGGACACCTATTGGCTGTGGGTGGCGACCCATGATGCTTAAGGAGAGAGCCCAGGTGGATGAGCAGCTCATGACTTGCAATACTCCACTTTAGCCCTTTCTTGGGCTAGATGGGCCGTCGGAGAGACCCCCTCCAATCAATCGGCTGGCCATTTCAAGCCCTAGCACCAATATGATTTTCCTAACCCTATTGCCCTTATGGCAACCCCCGATCCTTCTTATCATATGGGTGCTGGAAGGCGGTGACTGAGGGTCTACATGTACTGGAAATTACGTTAAACTCTATCTGATTCTGAGGGTCCAGTTCTGGAGGTTTGGGGAATGTGGGGCACCTCTTCATCACCATTGCTCCCTGGTACACTCTGACCTGGAGTGGTAGTACCTGTTAGGGTCCCATTTATGGGTTGAATAGAAAAACATGCGTTTATAAACAAAATTGTATTATGCATTAAGAATGAATTTATTTCACAACTTTGTCGGCATTAAATGACCCACCGAGGTTGATATACCGTAAAACAAAACCAACTCAACATATATATATATATATATATATATATATATATATATATATATAATATATAGAGAGAGAGAGAGAGAGAGAGAGAGAGAGAGAGAGACATAATAGTGTATAAAAACACACAATATTGTTAAAAATGAATATATTTTATATCATTTTCATAGCAGATATTGAACAATATTTCGATTTATAAAAAAAATCATTATCAGAGCATGTTTTTAATCCGGACTCATCGAGAGAGAAGCAGAAAATAATTTAAATTCAAATTGTAACAGTTTTTGAAAGAAAAAGACATACTTCAAATTTAGAAATAGAAAAAGAGACCCGTTCATGGTCGGTTAATAATGGATTTTTTTTTCATCAGAAAAGAAATGTTTATTTAAATACTTAAAATTACTATATATATATATATATAATTATATATATATATATATATATATATATATATATATATAGGGAGAGATGAATAGACTGATAGATAGATAGATATAACACCTCTTTCGCCTGAGTAGGACGTGACAGAAAGTAATTTTCGTATGCGGAGTTTAACGAGTTTAAATTAACAGTTTTCCATATGCTAGATTGTTAACGAGTCAATTTGTCCTGCTATTAACCTATAGCTAAAGCAAGAATAATTGAATGCATGACTTCCCGAAGGGTATTAGAATTAAGTGAAATTCAAACAGCCATGAACAGGATTTGAACCCCAGTCGCCGACTCCATATCCTTTTTTTTAAATAAAAAATAAAATATGTTTCTTTTCTTTTTTTCATTTCAGGTCGAAACTAATTGATTGGTTTGGTTTGGTTTGTTTTGTTTTACGGCATATCAACATCGGTGGGTCATTTAATGCCGACAAAGTTGTGAAATAAATTCATTCTTAATGCATAATACAATTTTTTTATAAACTCATGTTTTTCTATTTAACCCATAGATGGAACCCTAACAGGTACTGCCGCTCCGGGTCAGAGTGAACCAGGGAGCAATGGTGATGAAGGGGTGCTCTACATTCCCCAAACCTCCAAAGCTGGAACCTCGCCATCAGATAGAGTTTAACGTCATTCCCAGGACATGTAGACCCTCAGTCACCGCCTTCTAGCACCCATATGATAAATATGGGTTGGGACTTGTCATGAGGGCAATAGGGTTGGGAAAATCATATAGGTGCTAGGGCTTGACGTGACCAGCCGATTGATCGAATGGGGCCGAAACTAATTGGGGAAATTAAGTCAACTCATAAAGAAAACAAGAAAATAAATAAATGATCTAACCAGGAAATATTCACAAACAAAAAACAAGAGACAACCTCTGATTTTTAATTGAAAAAAAAAATTAACTAAAATGGCGATTGAATTTATTTATCCAAAAGAAAGAAAGAAAAAAAAAAACGATAAAGATTTGTGTTTTTTTCTTGGGGGTAGGAGTCTCAAAATTTTGTCAACGTTTTATTTGCAGAAAATCATCCAAGAAATAAATGGGACATAAATCTATTTAACATGTCCCGAAAGTTATTGTACATTTGAAAATGTTAATAATAGAGTTAAGTGAAAATTCAAACAGCCATGTGCAGGATTTGAACCCCGGTCGCCGAGTCTGTATCCTTTTTTTTTTAAATACAGTATTCTTTGAAAAATAAATGAATAGATACGAGTATTATTAGGTCTTACTGTATTTGTTTGAGATGACAGGTGGAGACGCACACAGAGATTTATGTCAAACATTTCTATGTTTGTTTTTTTTTTCTTTAATTATAGAAAATCTGTCACATTTTATTTTGTTATTAAAGAACGTGACATACATTATTTTGTTTTCATAAGTGAATTTATTCTGAATCCGCAAATTATCGATGCAGAAGTTGTTTCGTCTAATAAGTCAAAGTAATGAGATGTTGTCTTAGGAAACATCAGTACCGCGGAAGAAAAAAAGAAAAAGAAAATATTCCCCAATTATCTACATTCGTCAAAAAACAAATTCTAGCCATAACGGCGGATTCTTAACTCTCTTCGTTTTCCTTCTGGTAAGCCTCGTTTCCACTCGAATAAACACTTAATATAAATCCTAACTAGAAAATAAAAAAAACGCAAAGAAACGTTAGCAAAACAAGATAAAAATTTGAGTGACAACAGCATTTGTAAAATTAAGTATCGCTGGAGGACTTGATATTATTAAGTCTCAGTAGTAGTAATAATAGATATGTTATCTTTATAATATTTCATTCATTTCTTTTTAAAACATGATGGTTATCCATGGATGTTTAATGATAGCTAATCCCATATCCAAAACTTTTCTAAAAATTCCTCTCAACAGTATGAAATAAGTCAAAAGAATGTTCCATTCAGACAAAAATCTTAAGTGCGGGTCCATAAATAAAGAAAGAAAAGAATCCCGCACAGAGATGGGTTAAAGTAACCAAATCCAGGACAACGTTGCGGCCTTCCTAAAAGGAGTTCCCTTTGAAGTTGATGAAAATGGTCAGATTAAATAAAATCTAAAAGATTTTAGGTCGATATTTTAAAATAAGTAAATATTGTTATATACTGTATCAATTGACAGCGCTGGTGTGTAGTACACTGGATTAAAAACCAACACAGGTATACAAAAGAAAGCTGGACTTTATTTTCTTTCCTCGGTTGGCGTGGATGAAAGGAGGTGCGAGACGTGATAGCGCCGGCTTGAATGAGTGGTGAAATGAATCGTAGTTATAACAAGTCTCTTCTTCGGAGAGTCGACGGGAGTGACTGAACTTAGCGGCTACCAAATCTCAACTGCTGAACTCTCGGTCTAAACGTCACTTTTTCAATTTTTACCCAGCATGCTCTGGTCTATTCAAATTACACCGGAACTGTACGGCGTGACCTGCAATCCTAGATTTGTCACCAGTCAATAAGAAGT
This sequence comes from Doryteuthis pealeii, assembly GCA_023376005.1. Lineage (NCBI taxonomy): Eukaryota > Metazoa > Mollusca > Cephalopoda > Myopsida > Loliginidae > Doryteuthis > Doryteuthis pealeii. The sequence continues at coordinate 32,520,017 of CM042164.1, forward strand.
CCTTTGTCATCCTGCTATTGTTGTTTTTTCCGGACAGTTCGTTTGACCCGGTCAGCAGTAAGTCTTAGATCTTTATCACTCTTTCTCTTTCTTCTATTTAGACTTCTGTCTGAAACATCCTTTGTTTCTCAATTCCTTTGTCTTTTTGAATTTCTTTTCGCGCCAAAAGAATTGAAACAATAGCTAATCTGCAACAATATCAGATTAGTAATGTTCTAGAAAACAAATTCTAGACGTAACGGTGGGTTCTTAAACCTCTTCTCTTTCCTTCTACTAAGTCTCGTTTTCACTCAAATAAACACTTAATATAAATCCTAACCTAAGAAAAATAAATACAAAATAAAACAAGATAAACAACTTGAGTGACAACTGTAGTTGTAAAATTAAGCATCACAGGAGAACTTGAAAATCTGGGCACTCTTGAACTTTCACAGCCGTTGAAGCGGTCATCAGTAAATACTTATACCTTAAAAATATAAGACCATTAAGAGATAGATGAGTAGAATTGTTCACATCTATCTATCGCTTGATGATCTGATTTTGTTAAGGTATAAAAATTTACTGAACACCGCTTCGACGGTCGAGAAATTTTCAAAAGTGCTAAATAAGGTCTCATCAGCAAGGTTATAGACATGGGAGACTACCCCGTGTGTGACTCGAAACCTCGACTGCCAAGCTGACAGGCGGAGATTCTAACCGCTTATGTATATAACCTTGCTGATGAGACCTAATAGGTCGAAATGTACATTCAGGGATTGACATTTTCTCGATTTGTTTAGCCTTACATTTGAACATATATGCCCGCCTAAAATTCATTAATTATTAACTAATTAATTTTCAAAATTAGTTATGACCTTAATTAAGCACATATCCTCCAAAAATTGTCGGCTAAAAGCCATATAAAAAAATACATCTGTGTGTGTGTATGTGTGTGTGTGTGTCTGTCTGTGTCTGTGGGTTTGTGGTTCTGTTCGTCTGTCTGTATGTGTGGGTCTTTCTGTTTCTCTGCGTGCGTTCGTGCGTGCATGCGTGCGTGCGTGCATGCGTGCGTGCGTGCGTGTGTGAGTGTATGCATGGATGTATATATTTTCTCAGGATTGCGGGCTATTTCTGAACTGATTTAATAGAAACACTAACGTTAAATTAACTATTGTTTCTTGCTGACTTTTAGATTCACTATTTAGCTAAATTCGGCTGTATATAAAAATAGACCCGCCAGTACACCAACCTTCAACATCAACTACCTATTTATTCTATCGTTATTGTTTTATTTTTGTTTGTTTTTTTTTGTTGTTTTTTTTAGGGGGGTTCAGTCATCATTGTTTTTCATTCTTTTTTTTTTCATTCCGGATTTCTCATCTTCTCAACGGGATTCTGAATGCATTTTTAGACCTAGTTTCAATTCAGCTAATCCTCCCTCCCCACTACGTTATTCGTTATGTCTATGATGTCCTTAGTTATTTCTTTTCCCTTTAGGATAGAAGAAAATAAACAAGAACACTATATTAGTATATATGTAGCGTAATTTTTAGGGTCCACCGGAGTTTTGATAGTGTAATAACCGCTGTGTGCGGACTGCTAGAGAAAGAGAGAAAGAAGAAATAAGAAAAAATTGACCATGTTTCACACTCTATTCGTGAGGTTGGGGCTGGTATATGATTAGTCGAAATCTGAACTTGTATCCTGTTTGTTCGGTGCTGTTTTTTTAAGATTTGTTCAAAAAAATTTTAATTAAGCGATTTTTTATTAAATAAAACAGGGGGACTTTCCGTGATATGTATACAGTATCATCTGTGATATCCGGACTATTGTCCCCATCTTTATTGTTATTTGTACTGAAGATGAGACAATGTCCGATTAACGCAGATAATACTTAATCATCAAGCCTCATCTCAAAACATTCAGAGAAATGTATACATGTGTTGTTTTGCTTTATTTTGGAGTTAATATTAAACAGTCTTTTGTTAGGATATTTGTTTGCAAACCTTTTTTCGTTTGTTTAACATTTCATTAGGGGATTGTTTTGCATTTTTCTCCTCCCGTGTG
>CM042164.1:32522162-32527162 GCA_023376005.1 Doryteuthis pealeii
AGGGGAGATATGGCTGGCACCGCGGTGGACCTACACGAGGTTACCTGAGATAAGCTAGAATAGGAGCTACACAAAGAATGCTTGACCAAATCGTGGAAACAGCACCCACAAGGAAATAGCTGTATGGCCACCGGCCCACCATCTCACAAACCACCCAAGTGAGACGGATTAGACATGCTGGACACGGCTGGAGAAGCAAAGACGAGCTCATAAGCGACACTCTCCTGTGGAAGCCAACACACGGACATGCTAGTGTGGGCCGCCACCAAGGACCTACATTGACCAACTCTGCGAGGATGCTGGATGCTGCCTGGAGGACCTCCCTGGGACAATGAATGATAGGGAAGGTTGGTGAGAGAGTGTCATGGATATCCGTGCTTATTGGGCGACACGATGATGATGACATGCATTAGTTTATTGTCATCCGAAGATTTTATTCTGCCTCAGCAATTATTTAATCTAAAGTAAAATGACCATTCTGATTTTGCATTGTATTGGTTGTGTGAATCCATTAGATAAATTAAATTTGTGTTTCTGCAATTAGATGTCTTGGTAAATGTTTAAAGTTATTTTAGTTGTGACGCACGGGAACGAGTTTGTTGACTTCAAATGTGTGCTGCTTATTAATTTTGTTTATTGATTTTAACAGCATATCAACCCATCTGGGGTTATGTCATGCCTAGCGCTTAGAGAATTATACATATCGTGTACTTATATTTATACTTTTTTAAGGAAGCGCGTGGTGTAATGGTTAAATGGTTAAGTCTTGGGAAATGGACTTGTCGCCCCGAGTTCAAATCCTGGACGTGGTAATTGCATTTCACTTAGCGCTAATACCCTTGGGAAAGGTATGGATCCTAGTCTCCCTCCAGATATGGGTAAATAGTAGGGCAGACTGCACTCTTTAACCATGGTTAGGCAAGTGGTCTAGGAGAACGAAAACTCTGAATTCAAACCTGTTGAACTGCGGAGGGTTTGGTAAATATATATATATTTATACTTTTTAGTAATTGGTTTCAAGTGTTTGCCGCACAGGTTACATTTGATATTATATAGTCGGCAAAATCTAATGAATTTCTTTGTGTTTCTTTTATAAAGTAAAGTAAAGTCGTCGGGTTGGCCTAAAGTCGGTATCAGCCAATCAGCGAGGGAGTCCACCCCCTTTTCACTAGCGCTAGACCAAGGAGATATTTTTTGCGTCTGAGGTGGGGCGCCACACCTAACATGAGCTACTTACTTTACCGCACAGATCCATGTGCTACTCATAATGTTGAGTTGGCGAGGGCCGGTATCGAGCAAAGAACCTTGCGTTTTCTAGCCGAACGCTCTACTGACTGAGCTAACCCGGCCCTTTTTATAGATTACTTTATTATTTGATATTTTGTTACTTCTTGTAATTTCATTGAGGTTATTTGCTTTATGACAAGCGAGTATGATTGATTAATGATGCCGATTCTTATTAGGTCACCTACATTGTTAAGCATTATATATATATATATATATATAATATATATATATATATATATACTGACAAATATATATATATAGAGAGAGAGACAAATATATACATATATATATATATATTACTATAGGTCCAAGTGATAACCTCCTCGATTTTCACCATGTTGAGGATTTTCAGGGTTAACTCCGCTGTGTAAATCAAGATGATGGTTGATTGTAGACAATTTATATATAGACAAAAATATAATTGTCTACAATCAACCAGCATCTTGATTTACACAGTGGAGTTAACCTTGAAGATCCTCAACATGGTGAAACTATATATATATATATATATATATATATATATATATATACATATATTTACTTGAAGGCAATTACAATGCATGTATCGCATAAAATTCGATACTTTTTCTTATAGAAAATGAACAAGTGCAATCCCGGCAAAGGATCGCTCGGTGTGTAGAATATCGTAAAGACTGTTTCGACTTTATTAAGTCTTATCTTAATATATATATATATATATATATATATATATATATATATAAACAAACATATATATACATATAGTGGCCGAGGGAATAAGATATCAGGCTGGCAAATCAGTCAGTCTTTCGATCCTAGCCAAGGATAGTTGTTATGTCTAGCAACACTGAAGAGGCGGGAAACGCCGAAACATGTGTCTGTGGATGACTTATTAATATATGCTCCCATAAATTTGGTATGAGCTCTCTAATTTGTGATTTAAATTAACTTTCACTACTAAGCATATAAGCAATGACCGTTTGCCCACAAACTAGATCTCTCTGTGATCGTAAAAATATACAAACAAACCTATGTATTTAATAGTCTTAAAAAACTAGTCCCACTGCAACAGCTGTCAGTGGCCGAGGGGTTAAGATATCAGGCTGGTAAAAAAGTCAGTCTGAGTTCGAACCTAGCCAAGGATAGTTCTTGTGTCTAGCTACCCTGAAGAGGCATGAAACGCCGAAGAACTTGTCTGGGGATGACTTATTAATATATATATATATATATATATATATATATATATCACGGATCTTTGCTAATTCCCGAAGCAAACAAATTTACTTCTGGATTAATAAAAATCGATTTAAAACGTGCTCAATGAAAAGAGCTAATAATACGTTTTTAAAAGCGAATGTTATAAAAATATTCACACTATAGTTTTCTTGCCGTAGTAATTCTTCAGGGAATATATATATATATATATATATATATATATATATATATATATATATTGCCCCTCCCACAAAAAAATCATTAGTGCAACACTCACTCGAACCACTACCATTCCTACAACCTCCTACTACCAATGGTTATTACCTCCCACTTCTAATACCTAGCTACTACTCGTTCTCCTTAAAAACGAGACACGAAACCATACCATCGTTTCCTACCTGAGGATGGCAAATTGTATTGCCGAAAGCGCTCGTTTTGAAACCTTTGGTGGACTGTTATACCAGTTACACCCCGACACCAGAAAGATGGCCCGAAAATTGGAACGGATCAACCAAAAACTTGTCCGACAGGAATTGTCTGTACAGTTCAACAAAACTTGTATAAAAGAAAAATGCTGCCAAAATACACTTATATATATATATACACTTATATATAATATATATATATATATATATATATATATATATATATATATATATATATATATAAAAATGTAGGTGACCTACTGAAGATCAACATCACAGCGTTAATGATGCGATAGTGTAACCATTAACTTATGCCAAGGCCCCAATTATCCGAAGTTTACCACTATCATACTTAATCAATGCTTGAACAAAGCTAGGCTGGAATTTTTCGCTTCACCCCCCGCCCCTGCAAGAGAAAACCAGAACTACATGCGTTTCTCTGCATACACACACACGTACACACACATACACGCATACGCACACACATAGACAACGAGTCGTTCTGTTAATTATATATGTAATAAAAAGCAAATACTGAAATAATGAGTTTCATGTGATATTGATTAGACAGAAAATATGTATTTATTAGCGCAATCCAATCACAGTGAAAGGATTACTATCTTTGACATTTCTTGTCTATAAGATTGAGATGTTAGCAGTATTTGTGTAGCAAAGAAAGAAAGGTACTCTTCGCAGAAAACCGTCCCGGCCTCCTGCCTCAAAAATCGCTAGCCGGTGGCTGCTGAAAAAAACACCAACTACTGTTGCATACCCTTCTTTACTTCTTACTTCTTCTTCTGTTCTTCTGGGGGTCTTGATATCTTAAGTTCTTCTTCTAGCGTCTTGGATATCTCTTGGTTCTTCTAGGTCTCTTCTAACATCTTAACTTCGTCTTGGTGGTCGGTAGCACTTAACTCACTTCTTCTTCTATATCAGTCTTGTTACCAAGACATTCACCAACTACAAGACCGTGTTATTTTCTTAAGCTTTTATTTCCTTAACTATACATTGCATGTAACTAAATATCTGACTAACATAGCGCGCGTATGCAGTGAGCTTCAGCTAAGGCAGAAAGACCTTATCTGCCCGACGTCTAACTGAAAACTGAGGACCAAACCAGGTCCCGCGTGACTTCACGTAATTTGGCGGTCTTTCTGTACTATTCCATGGAAAGTCCCGACCGTGATATGAAATGGGCCATCACTTTAGAAATACAGGGGATTGACAATAATCTTATGCAACCGCAGAGATTATGTAACACTACGATTGAAGTCCGTAGCCGAAGCGGTATCACTCTAAAAAAAACTAGGGTTAGGGCAGACCGGTATTTATGGCTTTTTCTTTACAAATACTAGCAAATATATGCACCCTCCGGGTGCAAGTATTTAAGTTTTAATGTAATGAAATATCGTATTAAATTAGAAAGTCTAATAAGAAGGCAGATAAAAAGATATGTAACAGAGTGAGGGTATAAAAGAAAAATAGAAATGAAACTTACTCTTCCATCACTCCCGTCTTTTATTGCTGAATTTTACTTATTTAACTATTTAGTTAAATTAGGAAATAAAGAATAAAATGACAGTTATTTTTTCTTGTTAATGGATTTCATTTAAGATTCATTGAAAAGAGTTTTGCTTATATTCATTAAAATAAAACTAAACAGTTAGAAATCAATAATATTAAGCACATATTTAATAAAATCACATTTTTAATATCAATATGCAAATCAGCCTTCCCATTCACACTGTAAACCGCTATTTTTTGTATATATAAATACAATTGCATGTTATTTTTTATGTAGATATGCGCAACACCAATAAAAAGGTGAAGCAATTTTATTAATAATTGAGGTTTAAATATAAATAAAATCAGGGAGAATGTGATGTAAATAACGAAGGGAATTGTGACTTGAGTAGTAATATAGTTTCGGTTACAGACAGAAAAACACACAATCTCCATTATAATAAGATATATATGGGTGTAAATATGAAAATAAATCCGACAATATTAAGAAATTTGAAAAACGAAGTATTCCAAAAATAAGATGATTTTATTTATCGATGCTTAAACGTTTCGGTTTATTTAAACCTTCAT
>CM042164.1:32529662-32534662 GCA_023376005.1 Doryteuthis pealeii
TTTCTTTGTCTCTCTCTCTCTCTCTCTCTTCTCTTTCTTTCTTTTCTTTCTTCTCTCTCACTCTCTATCTCTCTTTTGTCTCTTTGTCTCTCTCTCTCTCTCCTTTTCTTTCCTTCTTTCTTTCTTTTTTTTCTTTCTCCTCTCTCTCTCTCTCTCTCTTTCTCTCTCTCTCAGTCTCTTTGTCTCGCTCTCACTTTCTCTCTCTCTCTCTCTTTCTTTTCTCTCTCTCTCTCTCTCTCTCTCTCTCTCTCTCCTCTCTCTCTCTCTCTCTCTTCTCTCTCCCAGCGGTGTTAATACTTCTACTTGAAATGTCATTCCTTTCCTTCCTCCCTGATTCTCTCCCCCCACCAACTATTAACACATGACAGACATTCTGTTCTGTCTATTTAACGATAAACCTTTGCCTTCTTCTTCTCATGAACATAACGACTTGATATGTCTTCAGTGGTGAGGATAATAACCTGGTGGTTTTTGTAATTATGACACAACTCTTTTATAAGGGGATTTCCTTTAAAACAATAATCAGAGGCGTCAATAAAATCTTGTTAAATTATAATAATATTCCCAGTTCTTTCTCATTACTCATAACTGAAAATAGTTCGAGCTCTAGGATAACTGCCCAAAAATCTCATAATTGAAAATCAACCACTGCCTGTTTTTATTTCGGCAATTTCATACAAATGTATAGATGTTATTTAAAAAAAATGAAATAGTCGATATCTACAAGAGAAATAGAGTTTCGATCATTAGTAAGTATACCACTACCAGTTTTCTCTTTGAAAACAAACTTTGTCATCATTATCATTACTAGCAAAATAAAAAAACGTCCTCTGGGTGACGTAAAATAAATATTGCCTGAGGGGATGGGAGTTGAAAATTTAATATCAGAGAGTTTGTATCACAAGTAAAGTAAAATCATCAAATTTATTAAAGGAGTAAAAAATTAAAAAAAAACAATTTATTAAAGGAGTAAAAAATTAAAAAATCTGAAATGGAAACCATAATTATTTGAGTATAAGACGCACTATTAAATAGAATTATTATCAATGTTAGATAGAAATGCTTGAAACCATGCAATAATTATTTGTGTATAAGACACACTATTAAATAAAATTATTATTAATGTTAGATAGAAATGCTTGAAATCATACCGTAATTATTTGTGTATAAGACACACTATTAAATAAAATTATTATTAATGTTAGATAGAAATGCTTGAAACCATACCATAATTATTTGTGTATAAGACGCACTATTAAATAAAATTATTATTAATGTTAGATAGAAATGCTTGAAACCATACCTTAATATTTGTGTATAAGACGCACTATTAAATAAAAATTATTATTAAAGTTAGATAGAAATGGTTGAAAACTATACCATAATTATTTGTGTATTAAGACACACTATTAAATAAAATTATTATTAATGTTAGATAGAAATGCTTGAAAACTATACCATAAATTTGTGTATAAGACACACTAAAAAATAAATTATTATTAATGTTAGATAGAAATGCTTGAAACCATACCATAATCATTTGTCTATAAGACACACTATTAAATAAGATTATTATTAATGTTAGATAGAAATGCTTGAAACCATACCATAATTATTTGTACTACTAAAATAAAAAACACCCTCTGGGCGACGTAAAATAAATATTGCCTGAGGGGATGGGAGTTGAAAATTTAATATCAGAGAGTTTGTATCATAAGCAAAGTAAAATCATCAAATTTATTAAAGGAGTAAAAAAATTAAAATAAATGTATTAAAGGAGTAAAAATTAGAATAATTGAAATGGAAATTTAATTCTGATAACTTTAAATATGTAATAATATTAAAACAAACTATATATAGATATATAATACCATGTATGTATTAATTAAAACTTGTTTAAAAAAACAATGAAGACTGTCTAATGTTGCATGTTCAAATTTTGAGTGTATTTATTCTATGTTATGACAATTTTAAGTAGTGTGACGTAAGCAGTGACGTAGTTTTTGTTACAGACAAAAACCGGAAGCGAATCTCCATTATTAATAGACGAACTTCAGCATCAAAGTGTGCCGACAGCACGGACTCCTTTAACTCTCTCTCTCAATATCTGTCCCTGTCAATCATCCTTCTTAGTAGGTCTTCTAGACAGCACTCAGTGTCCAAAAATGTTGATGAATGTAATTTCTTGTTTGTCGGGCAACACTGGTGTATTAATGTGTAGCAATAAATACGAGAACGTCACTTATGAGTTCGCCCTCACTTAAGTATTTACCTACCCCTCCATACTAGCAGGATGCAAACGTTTTGTGTAAATATCAATGTATCCCATCGTGGTGCAATGATTAATAAAACTAGTCTCGCAGATCCATTACTATTTAAACGGAGAGTTTGATCCTCGCTTGATCCCCCATGCTTGCTACTTTGTGTCACATACAACACGTTTGCAAACGGGTTAGGTATATATTTCATTCCACCGTGGTGTAATGGCTAACAAGCCAGTCTAGCAGATCCAATACTACTTAGTAGCGAGTTTGAACCCCGATTGATGCTTCACACTCGCGACCTTTATTACATTAGATGTAGTTTAACATAATACCGATGACACTAAGACCTCTAGCAACCGCCTTCTGGCAAATATATGTTGGTTGAAAGGTTTGCATAAGAACAATAGGGTAGGGACAATCATATAGGTGCTAGGGCTTGATGGGACCAACCTATTAATCGGACGTACCTTTCCGACCGCCCGTCTAGCCCAAGTAATGGCCAAAGTGGATTCTTGTATGTCATGAACTGCTCAAGCACCAGTATTCCTCCCTGAAATATTATCGACGGCCAGTAGGAAGCCACGGTAGGGGGTGTCATTCCTTTGGAGCAGTGGTCCTCAAACAGTGCGCCCGGGTGCACTGGTGCGCTCCAGAGCTTTTTCAGGTACGCTCCGTAGTATTCCTGAAAAATCTATCCAGATATGAAAAGCAAATGTATACTAAGTTACTATATTATACCATTTCTTTACGAACACTCTGCTTGTTTCGTTGCGACATTATTATGACTAACAAATATATGCACCATCCGGGTGCAAGTATTTAAGTTTTAATGTAATAAAATATTGTATTAAATAAGAAAGGCTAATGAAGCTAAATAAGAATGCAGATAAAAAGATTTGAAACAGAAGTGGGTATAATTGAAAAATAGAACAACTGAAACTTACTCTTCCATCAATCTCGTCTTTCATTGTTATTTTTTCGAATTAAAGTAATTAGTTAAAAGAGGAAGTAAAGAATAAAATGACAGTTATTTTTTCTTGTTAATGGATTTCATTTAAGATTCATTGAAGAGATTTTTGCTTATATTCATTAAAATAAAACCAAACAATTGAAAATCAATAATACTAAGCACATATTTATTAAAATCACATTTTTAATATCAATATGCAAATTAGCCTTCCCGTTCACACTGTAAACCGCTATTTTGTTGTATATATAAATATAATTGCATGTTGTTAGTATATAGATATAATTAACAGTATTAATAATGTAAAACAATTTTTATTAATAATTGAGGTTTGAATGAAAATAAAATCATTGAGAATGTGATGTCAATAACTAAGGGAATTATGACTTAAGTAGTAATATAGTTTCGGTTACAGACAGAAAAACACACAATCTCCATTATAATAAGATAGTTATAAGTTACTTTCCTTGCAACTAAATAAAAAAAAAAACAGGTTTTAAACACTTTTATTGAGACCTTGTGTCATATTCTACCCGTGGTGATTGGGTTGAGTATTTACTTACTCTCAGAGTCTACGGACAGATTTCGTTTCTATTTACATATAGGAATGATTTTCAACTTGTTGGATTTGAATTTACATAAACTGACCTGTACTTTATCCGTCCTACTTTTATTAGAGCAATAAAAACAGAGATAAGAACGAACGGTCGACGAGATCTTAATGTTTATGGCTCTCTCGTGGTTATTGCTATTACTACAAATGTAAACAGAGCACAGTTCCTTCAAAGATTTTATTTCTAGGTTACTGAAAAAAAAATCTATGAAAAAATGTTATAACTTTGTTTTTTTGTTTTTTTTTCTGGTAAAGTTTCTGGTGCAGTCTCCTATGTACTGTTAAACTAAAAGGTAAAGATTTGGTTTAGCTAACTTTAGAAAATTAAAGTAAAGTTCTAGTGTAGCATTATACTTATATTATTCATGAATGATGATTCGTTGATAGCATTATACTTATCTTATTCAGGAATGATGGTACGTTGATTATCATTTCCTCAAATGGTATATATATATATATATATATATATTATATATATATATATATATATATATATATAATAAGATAAATATATAAAGGTTTTACATAACTATTTATTAGGTGACAAAGGAACATTCACAACCATATTGGTTTCAGGCGATGCAATCATCAGGTGAAGATGTTTCAAATGTAAGGAAAATCGAAAAAATTTCAAAAAAATTCAAAAAATTCAATAGACATGGGATGTGTATGATTGGATAAAATGATGTGCGATGTATGTGAAGGTAAATTGAATGTATGAGAATGTTTATAGACAGCATACACATACACATCCCATGTTTATTGAATTTTTTGACATTTTTTGAAATTTTTTAGATTTTCCTTACATTTGAAACATCTTCACCTGATGATTGCATCGCATGAAACCAATATGGTTGTGCATGTTCATTTGTCTCCTAATAAATAGATATGTAAAACCTTTATATATTTATCTTATTATATTATATAACAGCTCTATTTTATATTGAGCACTCTACCAATAATACTGCCTTTGGTACACGATTCCAGCAAAAGCTGAAACAGTGACCATCTCACACTATAGTATATATATATATATATATATATATATATATATATATATATATCAGTCATCCACAGACACTTGTTTAGAAGTTTACTTCTCATCAGTACGGCCCCACTTTTAACAGCTACCTCTAGCCGGGATCGAAACCCGACA
>CM042164.1:32539662-32552162 GCA_023376005.1 Doryteuthis pealeii
CTATATTTTCTAACCAATTTCTAGGCAAAATTTTATGAAAACGAGGATTTTTAGTGTAACGTGATTACGAAGGTCCATCAGAGTTTGATAGTGGAAATAAAATTGTGAGCGGACTGCTATAGAAAGAGAGGAAGAAGAAATAAGAGAAAGTAAAGGTTAAAAAAGGAGTAGTGGACACACCGGGTTGCCGGTAATTTGATCGAGGTATGACCCCCGGAAGAGGCATTGAAAGCCGACCAGAAGTTTCAGGTGTTGACCAGAACCGGAAGTCACGAGGTGACGAGGAACGAGAAACAAGAAAATCGCCTTTTTTTTTTTTGCTTTCCGGCGGCGAAGATCCGGACGGGTCTGGTGGTCCCGAGTTTGGGACAGCGAGATAGTAGGTACTATGTTAAAAGGTACAGGAATTTAACAGTGTCCTCCCTCTCTTTCTCTCTGACTTTGCTTCTCTCCGGAATATTACCCACGAAACGAGCCTAAAAATAAATGCTAAGCCCTTGTGACCATATATCCAACGCGTTGTACCTTTTTTTATCGACAATTACGAACGCCACGTCAAAAATTCCTTTTTGGTACTGTGACCATATTATTATACTACATTAGTGCATTGTAGTAGATAATATTTGATGTTATTTCCTCAAACAATGGTGCAAGTAAAAGATCTAGTCTTCTAATATCTATATTTAGTATATCAACACAGAGCTTTTGCGTCGCTGGACAGTTTAATATTTTCTGAAAAAGGGAAAAATCAACCTACCCTAATATACCAGTCTCATAAAACTAATATGTGGTGTGTGTGTGTGTGTGTGTGTGTGTGTGTGTGTTGTGTGTGTGTGTGTGTGTGTTTGTATGTGTTCCTGGGTGTGTTTCTGCTTCTATTTTAGTCAATTTTAGTCAATGGGGTCAATTTTTAGTCTTCTTTCATCGCTACATCATATATCACCCAGCCAAGTTCAGAACTAATTTAACAATGCTTCTCATCAAGTATGAATCTGCAAATGACCATTCCCGAAAATTTCAAAGTCTAACCGCCCTGTCGACTGAGGCGTTAGAATGCACCTCTGCAGAGGGGTAAGACTCCCCCAATGGGGCCAACTGTTGGCTGCTGGTGGCGACTCATGATGCTTTAGGATAGAATCCAGGTTGATGAGCAGTTCATGACTTGCAATATACCATTTTAGCCCTTTCTTGGGCTAGACGGGCGGTTGGAGAGGACCCCTCCGATCAATCGGCTGGTCACGTCAAGCCCTAGCACCTATAAGATTGCCCTAACCCTATTGCCCTTATGACAAACCCCGATCCTTCTTATCAAATGGGTGCTAGAAGGCGGTGACTGAGGGTCTACATGTGCTGGAAATTACGTTAGACTCTATCTGATGCTGAGGGTCCAGTTGTGGAGGTTTGGGGAATGTGGGGCACCCCTTCATCACCATTGCTGCCTGGTCCACTCTGACCCGGAGTGGTAATACCTGTAAGGGTCCCATTTATGGGTTGAATAGAAAAACATGCGTTTATAAACAAAATTGTATTATGCATTAAGAATGAATTTATTTCACAACTTTGTCGGCATTAAATGACCCACCGAGGTTGATATACCGTAAAACAAAACAAACTCAACATATATATTATATATATATATATATACTTATATATATTATATATATATATAGAGAGAGAGAGAAGAAGAGAGAGAGAGAGAGAGAGAGAGAGGATAGATAATAGTGTTGAAAACACACTATATGTTAAAAATGAATATATTTATATCATTTTTCATAGCAGATATCATCATCAGAGCATGTTTTTAATCCGGACTCATCGAGAGAGATGCAGAAAATAATTTAAATTCAAATCGGAAAAATTGTTGTTCCAAAAAGCTCGCTTCAACATATGTTGCGGATTGTATCTTCATTATAACAGTTTTTGAAAGAAAAAGACATACTTCAAATTTAGAAATAGAAAAAGTGTTAATAATGGATTTTTCTTTCATCAGAAAGAAATGTTTATTAAATACTTAAAATTACTATATATATATATATATATATATATATATATAATATATATATATATATATATATATATATATATATATATTAGGGAGAGATGAATAGACAGATAGATAGATATAACACCTCTTTCGCCTGAGTAGGACGTGACAGAAAGTAATTTTCGTATGCGGAGTTTAACGAGTTTAAATTAACAGTTTTCCATATGCTAGATTGTTAACGAGTCAATTTGTCCTGCTATTAACCTATAGCTAAAGCAAGAATAATTGAATGTATGACTTCCTTAGCATTTATGTTAAGTGAAATTCAAACAGCCATGAGCAGGATTTGAACCCCAGTCGTCGACTCCATATCCTTTTTTTTAATAAAAAATAAAATCTTTTTCTTTTCTTTTTTTTCATTTCAGGTCGAAACTAATTGATTGGTTTGTTTTGGTTTACGGCATATCAACCTCAGTGGGTTATTTAATGCCGATAAAGTTGTGAAATAAATTTATTCTTAATGCATAATACAATTTTGTTTATAAACTCATGTTTTTCTATTCAACCCATAGATGGAACCCTAACAGGTGCTGCCGCTCCGGGTCAGAGTGAACCAGGGAGCAATGGTGATGAAGGGGTGCTCCACATTCCACAAAACTCCAAAGCTGGAACCTCACCATCAGATAGAGTTTAACGTCATTCCCAGGACATGTAGACCCTCAGTCACCGCCTTCTAGCAACCATATGATAAAAATGGGTTGGGACTTGTCATAATGGCAATAGGGTTGGGAAAATCATATAGGTGCTAGGGCTTGACGTGACCAGCCGATTGATCGGAGGGGGCCGAAACTAATTGAGGAAATTAAGTCAACTCATAAAGAAAACAAGAAAATAAATAAATGATCTAACCAGGTTATATTCACAAACAAAAAACAAGAGACAACCTCTGATTTTTAATTGGAAAAAAAGGAACTAAAATGGCGATTGAATTTATTTATCCAACAGAAAGAAAGAAAGAAAAAAAACGATAAAGATTTGTGTTTTTTTCTTGGGGGTAGGAGTCTCAAAATTTTGTCAACGTTTTATTTGCAGAAAATCATCCAAGAAATAAATGGATCAGAAATTTATTTAACACATCCCGAAAGTTATTGTACATTTGAAAATGTTAATAATAGAGTTAAGTGAAAATTCAAACAGCCATGTGCAGGATTTGAACCCCAGTCGCCGACTCCGTATCCTTTTTTTTTTAAATACAGTATTCTTTGAAAAATAAATGAATAGATATACGAGTTATTAGGTCTTACTGTATTTGTTTGAGATGACAGGTGGAGACGCACACAGAGATTTATGTCAAACATTTCTATGTTTTTATTTTTTCTTTAATTATAGAAAATCTGTCACATTTTATTTTGTTATTAAAGAACGTGACATACATTATTTTGTTTTCATAAGTGAATTTATTCTGAATCCGCAAATTATCGATGCAGAAGTTGTTTCGTCTAATAAGTCAAAGTAATGAGATGTTGTCTTAGGAAACATCAGTACCGCGGAAGAAAAAAAGAAAAAGAAAATATTCCCCAATTATCTACATTCGTCAAAAAACAAATTCTAGCCATAACGGCGGATTCTTAACTCTCTTCGTTTTCCTTCTGGTAAGCCTCGTTTCCACTCGAATAAACACTTAATATAAATCCTAACTAGAAAATAAAAAAACGCAAAGAAACGTTAGCAAAACAAGATAAAAATTTGAGTGACAACAGCATTTGTAAAATTAAGTATCGCTGGAGGACTTGATATTATTAAGTCTCAGTAGTAGTAATAATAGATATGTTATCTTTATAATATTTCATTCATTTCTTTTTAAAACATGATGGTTATCCATGGATGTTTAATGATAGCTAATCCCATATCCAAAACTTTTCTAAAAATTCCTCTCAACAGTATGAAATAAGTCATAAGAATGATCCGTTCAGACAAAAATCTTAAGTGCGGGTCCACAAATAAAGAAAGAAAAGAATCCCGCACAGAGATTACTTAAAATATCCAAATCCATGACAATGTGGCGGCCTTCCTAAAAGGAGTTCCCTTTGAAGTTGATGAAAACGGTCAGATTAAATAAAATCTAAAAGATTTTAGGTCGATATTTTAGAATAAGTAAATATCAGATTAGTAATGTTCTAGAAAACAAATTCTAGACGTAACGGTGGGTTCTTAAACCTATTCTCTTTCCTTCACTCAAATAAACACTTAATATAAATCCTAACCTAAGAAAAAGAAATACAAAATTAAACAAGATAAACAACTTGAGTGACAACAGTAGTTGTAAAATTAAGCATCACGGGAGAACTTGAAAATCTGGGCACTCTTGAACTTTCACAGCCGTTGAAGCGGTCATCAGTAAATGCTTATACCTTAAAAATATAAGACCATTAAGAGATAGATGAGTAGAATTGTTCACATATATCTATCGCTTGATGATCTTATCTTTTTAAGGTATAAAAATTTATTGAACACCGCTTCGGTGGTCGAGAAATTTCAAGAGTGCAAAAATCTGATAGAGTTACGTAGAATCATTTCTCGAATGTATTTTTATATAATTCAACCAAATATCTTGAAGTAAAGTGTAAAAGACAGTATTTTACTATTACAGGTGTTTTAGATAATCAGAATAATTGTGGCTTAAGCTGTATGAATATTAATTCGATATCTTTATGATGTCACCTATTGTGGTATTGTGAATTTTTACAAAGATGACACATTTTGAATTGAAGACGATATTTCATCTAAAAGGATTTCATTTGTAAAATGGGCAAGAAACTGTCAGTTATTAAGAACAGTAAACTTTATATCTTCGCTACTCTAACTATATATATATATATATATATATATATATATATATATATATATATATATATATATATATATATATAATATATATATATATAGTAAATCAAGGAAAAAACTCTAAACTTGCTTCATTACAATAATTTATTTCAACCGTATTACTACGGCATCTTCAGGTAATCACAAGAACATGGCTCATACTGAGAATTTCCCAAAGTAACATCGCTTTTAAATCTATTAATTTGGGGAGAGTAGGTTGGTGTCTTAGTTTGAAATGGGCAGGATTAGTTTCTTTGAATGAGGCGGGGAGGTCTATGCTTTGGATGAGGTGTGATGCCGTAGTAATACGGTTGAAATAAATTATTGTAATGAAGCAAGTTTAGAGTGTTTTCCTTCATTTACTGAATATCTTGCTCTATCCTTCTAGTCACTGGTATTAGGCACATTGAGCTCTCCTTATGGTCTACCTGCATCAGCTTAGTTAAACTACACATGGAAAGATCTAACTACAGAATATATAATATATATATATTATATATATATATATATATATATATATATATCCTCTAAGATGATATTGAGCTCTCTGTTACAACATTGTAAACAATATTCTCTCTCTCTCTCTCTCTCTCTCTCTCTCTCTCTCTATATATATATTATATATATATATATATATATAATATATATATATATATATATATAGGAGACTGACAGTAGGTGTGGCGCTCAGACGCTAAAATAATCTCCTTGGCCTTGCGCAAGTGAAAAGGGGATAGACTCCCTCACTGATTGGCTGATACCGACTTTAGGCCGCCTGGACGACTTACTATATATATATATATATATATATATATATATATATACGGTGTTGAGGATCGTTCCATGTGATGTTCTTATGAAGTGATATAGGTCATACGTATAGCTTGAGGTACATTGTTTTACATATGTGAGCGGACAGAGCAATATTGATTAACAACATACTTGAAATTTTCTTCATATTATAATTTATTTCAACTGCAATAAGCTTAGCTCCTATCAGCATCATCAGATATGATTTTCTCTCAATCTGAAGATGCTGTATTGAGCTAAGTTTGTTTCATTCGAAACAAATAATCACATGAATCAAATTTAAAGTCATTTCCTTCCTTTATTAACACACACACACACACACACACACACACACACACACACACACACATATATATATATATATATATATATGTGTGTGTGTGTGTGTGTGTGTGTGTGTGTGTGTGTGTTAACATTTACACTTAAAGACCAGGATGAAGATTTCGTGGTCAAAACCTGCTTAAATAATAACTTGCTGCCAAAATACACAATATATATGTAGGCATTTGAACAAATTTTTACTGTGTCACTTACCACCTGACCCTAATTGATCCCTGAATTTTCGCTCTCCTTTTATTTATTTAAAAAAAAATAAAAAAATAAGAATTCATCTGAACACCGCGTGCATTAACACCAATGTAAGTTTGTTTGATTATAATGTTTTTTAAATACAAATTTAACGTCATGACATTACATCACGTGAACACAATCCACGTCACATAAACGTTAAACAAGCCACAGTTAAAAAAAAACAATTTTTAGCTTTACATTTCCCATCTGATGATTGGATTACCATGAAACTTTAAGTTATGAGTGTGAAACCATAATATTACCATTTATTATATATACTAGCAAATATATGCACCCTCCGGGTGCAAGTATTTTAGTTAAATTTTATAATAAAATATCATATTAAATTAGAAAGGCTAATGAAACTGAATAAGAATGTAGATAAAAAGATTTTGAACAGAGGGGGTATGATTGAAAAATAGAACAACTTTGAAACTAACTCTTCCATCATTTTCTGTTACTCCCGTCTTTCATTGGTAAATTTTCCTAATTAAACAGTTTAGTTAAAATAGGAAGTAAAGAATAATATTAGTTATTTCTTCTTGTTAAGGAATTTCTTTTAAGATTTATTGAAGAGACTTTTGCTCATATTCAATAAGATAAAACCAAACAATTAGAAATCAATAATACTAAGCATATATTTATTAAAATCAATTTTTAATATCAATATGCAAATTAGCATTCCCCTTCACACTGCAAACCACTATGATTTGTATATATAAATACAAATGCATGTTAATAATAGGTAGATATGGTCAACAGTATTAATAATGTAAAACAATTTTATTAATAATTGAGGTTTGAATGAAAATAAAATCATGGAGGATGTGACGTAAATGACTAAGGGAATTGTGACTTGAGTAGTAATATAGTTTCGGTTACAGACAGAAAAACACACAATCTCCATTATAATAAGATATATATGTATATATATATATATATATATATATATGTGTGTGTGTGTGTGTGCGTGTGTATCTGTCTGTCTCTGTCTCTGTGGTTTGTGGTTCTGTTCGTCTGTCGGTATGTGTGGGGTCTTTCTGTTTCTCTGCATGCGTTCGTGCGTGCGTGCGTTCGTGCGTGCGTGCGTGCGTTTGTGAGTGTATGCATGGATGTATATATTTTCTCAGGATTGCGGGCTATTTCTGAACTGATTTAATAGAAACACTAACGTTAATTAACTATTGTTTCTTGCTGACTTTTAGCATTCACTATTTAGCTAATTCGGCTTGTATAAAAAATAGACCCACCGGTACACCAACCTTCAACATCAACTACCTATTTATTCTATCGTTATTGTTTTATTTTTGTTGTTTGTTTTTTTTTTGTTCTTTTAGGGGGGGGTTCAGTCATCATTGTTTTTCATTCTTTTTTTTTCATTCCGGATTTCTCATCTTCTCAACGGGATTCTGAATGCATTTTTAGACCTAGTTTCAATTCAGCTAATCCTCCCTCCCCACTACGTTATTCGTTATGTCTATGATTGTCCTTAGTTATTTCTTTTCCCTTTAGGATAGAAGAAAATAAACAAGAACACTATATTTAGTATATATGTAGCGTAATTTTAGGGTCCACCGGAGTTTGATAGTGGTAATAACGCTGTGTGCGGACTGCTAGAGAAAGAGAGAAAGAAGAAATAAGAGAAAAAATTGACCATGTTTCACACTCTATTCGTGAGGTTGGGGCTGGTATATGATTAGTCGAAATCTGAACTTGTTTGTTCGGTGCTGTTTTTTAAGATTTGTTCAAAAAAATTTTAATTAAGCGATTTTTTATTAAATAAAACGGGGACTTTCGGTGATATGTATACATGTACCATCTGTGATATCCGGACTATTGTCCCCATCTTTATTGTTATTTGTACTGAAGATGAGGACAATGGTCCGAATAACGCAGATAATACTAATCATCAAGCCTAATCTCAAACATTCAGAGAAATGTATACATGTGTTGTTTTGCTTTTATTTGGAGTTAACATTAACAGT
Source organism: Doryteuthis pealeii (assembly GCA_023376005.1). Classification (NCBI taxonomy): domain Eukaryota; kingdom Metazoa; phylum Mollusca; class Cephalopoda; order Myopsida; family Loliginidae; genus Doryteuthis; species Doryteuthis pealeii. The sequence goes on from CM042164.1 coordinate 32,547,895, forward strand.
ATTTTGTTAGGATATTTGTGCAACTTTCGTTGTACATTATTAGGGATGTGCAAAAAAAATACCTACCTTCTAAAACACCGTTAAAAAACAAAAACAAATCGACTAATTACACTGGTTTACAAAGAAATTGTGGCAAGCACAAAAATAGCTGTTTTAACCTAATTTGGGGGTGCTGAATTCAGATTGGAAATCCGTTTTTAATCATCACCTCTAATTTTTTTTAGATATGCATACTGTACATTTTGTACACATACTGTACATAAAGGCGTATATGCATTCAGGGTTAATTTCTAATATTGTGTGACTTATGTCTTCTTTTTTTAGTTATGCAATAAATGTAAGTGATAGCATTACATTATATATATATATAGCTGTATATCAAGACGGATTTTGGCAATTAAACGTAGCCAACACGTCTCAATCAACAGCCAGTAGTGTACTGGCCAGTAGTGCACTGGCAGTCAGCAGATCATCTAAGAAAACACATTTCTAACTGTCTGCGGTACAATGAATTGTGTACATTGTTTCATCCAAGTATATTTATTCCGTCAATGTTCTTTATCTATCCTGTTTTATCTGTAATAAGCTGCTGCAACTGTTGAAATAAGCACGTATACTCTGTATATACTAAAATGAGACTATTTAAAAGATAGAAAACTAGAGATGATAGAGCAAAACTGTTTATATATTTGAATTCAGCCCACCAAAATTAGTAAAAAAAAACACCTATTCACATTCTTGCCTCAGACAAAAAATTTTTTTTTGTAAACCAGTGTTATCGGATTTTAATTAATTCTTCGATATTTAAAACGATAAAAGATGAAGTTTCTTTTAAAATCCATTTTTCTTCAAAACTCTGAAAATTTTTTGTCATGCTACACTCATCCGTTTGCGTAGTTCCAATCTAACTTTTTTCCAAGCGTTTCGTTAGAATCCAAATTGTGCAGCCATCAATAGGTCCAATCAATAAACCTGATTTCAAAACGAGAAGAATTACAGTATATACTCATGTATAAGTCGAATTTTGGAAAACCTAAATTTTGGGCAGAAACAAAATGTCATTAAACGATTCATGAATACACTAGCAGGACCTGTGGATATACCACAGTATAATAATTGTATCACTTTCCCCCTCATATTCCACTACTTTTTCAAATATCTAGCAAGGTCCAGGTATTTATCTCTTTTCGTTTTCTTTCATCACACCTGTGATCAGCTGGAACTGCAAAATCTACCAGTATTATTATTATTATGATACAACGTTTGATATGTTTACTTAAGAACTATTGTATAATAGTTCAATATGTAAGGGCTTCAGCTTTGAAGAATTTTCATTTTCTCTTATCAGAGATATCAGATTTGAAAGTTAAAGTAAATGCCTCAAAATTTCAAAAATCTCAATACTTCTATCCACTATCAAAAAGTTTTAAAATTTGAAAGTGCAATTTCAAGAGTATAGATAAGGATACAATTTTTCAACCCGAATTGAGGTTTAATGACTGCCTAAAAGGGAATCTGGATGCTGCTATCGCTGTGAAAGACAGGGAGAACTTAGCTTGTAATATACCTGGCTGAAGAGATACCATACACCGGCCAGTGAATTTGATTCCAACCGAATTAAACACAAAAAATTGAAGCGGGCTATTAGAAAGTGTGATTTTCAGTCCAGCAACATTGAAAGTGGAGAAGTTCCAACTTGTAGTTTATGTGAAAGAATATCTCACTCCATAGTTGGCCTGGTGAGTCATCTGAGAAAACACAAGGATACAGTGTCAAACGCTACTGGCGCTCAAGAATGAAAAAAGAATAGGAAATGGTCTTACTCGTACAAAAGTTGACAGCCAACATTGTATCTATTAATAATGGAGATTGTCTGTATTTCTTTCTCTAACAAAAACTACGTCATAGCTCTACGTCACAGCTTACGTCACAATATTCTTATGCTATATACACCCAAAATTTGAGTAAGCAATTTTAAGAATTGTTTTTTACGCTCGTCCTTTTTTTACAGTAACAAAAAGTTATCTAAAAAGTTTACAAATAAATAAATACCTAATATTTTGTGTAAAATTGATGTGGAAAATATTTAAAATGATTATTTGTTTATTACATGCACGCAACATTTTATTTGAGAGGGACGGGACTCAGTTTTCATTTCAAATTGTTTTTTTGTTTTTTTACTCCTTTAATAAATATGAGGATTTGTCTTACTTATGATACAAACCTTCTGACATTGGATTTTTAACTCCCACCCTCTCAGACAATGTCTTTCAAATATCAATCTTTACGACGCCCGGAAGGTGTTTTCTGTTGCTAGTAATTATAATACAGGGTCACCTGCATGGTACAAGTGAACTTAGTCAAGTGGTATTCTTTGCTTCATATAGCACAAGTCTTACCATTTCTTCAGGTACGATCAGTTACAAATATGACTTGGACCGCGCATCTTTTTATAGGTTGATAAAAAATAATAAAAAGTGTCATGTCTGATGGTATCTCTGCCACAATTTTAGCGAATGGTATCCCTTTAGTTCTTCCAGGTAGCTTTCTTTTGATTAATGAACCTGTGGTTCGGACATTTTCAACCCATAGTTGTATCGATTTTAAATCCGTAACAGCATCATTCCAACATAAACTGAACTGCTAGGTCATTAAATCCTTAGAGTCTTAAGTTTACCGGCATTATAAAAGGCAACGGAAAGTAAGTATTTTCTATTTTTATTAAAAGGTTTTTTTAACTCTCAGCATACATACACGGACGGTTTAGCTCAGTCGGTAGAGCGTTCGGCTAGAAACCACAAGGTTCCTAGTTCGATACCGGTCCTCGCCAACTCAGCGTATGAGTAGCACAGGATCTGTGCGTTAAAGTAAGGAGCTGTTGGTAGGTGTGACGCGCAACCTCAGATGCCAAAAGACAATCTCCTTGGTCTAGCGCTAGTGAAAATGGGATAGACTCCCTCGATGACTAGCTGATACTGACTTTAGGCCTCCCCGACGACTTTATTTGTTTTACTCACATGCTCTGTGGGCTGCAAAGCTGAAACCCAGTAAGAAGTTTTGTGTCATATTCAAGATATTGTTTGTATATATTACATAAATAAAAGGCGCATATAATACCTAAGTGGCTCGTCGTGCCATTAGATTACCTCGGTGTATATTGGTCAGACTTTCATTTTCGGTTTGCGGGGTAGAATGTTACTGTATTAATCTTAGATATTAGTTGGTTGGTTGGTTTATTAATTTTAACGGCATATCAACCCGTCCAGGGTTATATCATGCTTAGCATATTGTGCATTCATATATATACATTCAGCAATTGGTTTCAACAATGTGTCAGCACTACTGGGAATCATATTGTATGGCATTGATTTGTTTCATGTCTATATTCTATGGTATAATTTTATTTCCCTCAAAAAGGAGAAAATATCCTATATGTTAACATTTTCAAATAGATCCTTCATATTGTTTGCTTTAAAATAATGTTTTCTGATGTGAGCAAAAAATCTAGTAAAGAGCTGATGGTAGGTGTATCGCGCCACCTCAGATACCAAAAAACAATCTCCTTAGTCTAGCGCTATTGAAAAGAGAATAGACTCCCTCGCTGACTGGCTGATACCGACTTACTTTTTTTTTTATACATACACGATGTGTTGTGTATTTGAACGTGCATGTAGTGAGCTATAAATTGCTGACGAAGTAGCATAGTGTTAGATATTACGTGCCAAATTTTAATAACCTCATTTCTCCTTAAGGTGTAATGAGAACATTAACATAGCAACTTTTAAATTAACGCAAGAAATGAAATGGTACTCAGTGCTCTTGGCGCTGATGGACAATCATGGACAATCCCAGGCACTGGGAGATAGCCTGCTTCTTAAGATTGACCAGGTCCTTTGTTCATCAAGATCTGGTTAAAAGCTGGAGGTCTATGACGGGAACGTGTCATCTGGATACAAATGATAGGAACATCCTCAGCGATTAGAAAATGTGATTTTCAGTCCAGCAACATTGAAAGTGGAGAATTTCAACTTGTAGTTTATGTGAAAGAGTATGTCATTCCAGGGCTGGCCTGGTGAGTTATCTGAGAAAACACAAGGATACAGTGTCAAATGCTACTGGCACTCAAATATAAAAAAGAATAGGAAATGGTCTTACTCGTACACAAGTTGACAACCAACATTGTATGAGTGGACTCTTCTGAATAAGAAGAAAAACTGAATTCGTCCTGCATCAATAATGATGACTACAAGAGAATGTGTGCCGAGCAT
>CM042164.1:32554662-32574662 GCA_023376005.1 Doryteuthis pealeii
GCTTATTATCTTTTCCCACTATATATATATATATATATATATATATATATATATATATATATATATATATATATATATATATATATATATATATATATATATATAGTATATATATATATATATATATATATATATATATCAGTATATATATATATATATATATATATATATATATATATATATATATATACATACACATACGTATATATATATATATATATATATATATATATATATGTGTGTGTGTGTGTGTGTGTGTGTGTGTGTGTGTCTATTATCTTTTCCCTCTTATATTTTATAACACATATTCTGAATTACTTTATCTTCCTGTCAGTTGGAGAAAACAAATCTTTCATCCAACCATTTTCTTTTCTCTTTCTGAATCTTCAAGAGATGAGCATTTTTTTCTTCAATACAACCATCCATTTTTGCTTAGTGATGAACAGGAGTTTTCATGCCATACTCCTGAACAACTTACTCCGAAAGTATTTTAACTCTCCTCTTTTTATTACATTGTTTCACAACGTCAGATGTGGATATTGGTGATATGGCAGTAGAGCTAGAAAAATTCTTCAAATAACCAATATTTGTACGTAGACGGTACAGTAATCCCCAAAATAATCTGTGCCTTGTTACACATATTATCTGATGGTGGTCCTCCAGAATAGCATGGGAAGCAGGCCTTTTTCATTGTAATTTCTCCATAGATACTCTGATATCTATTTTCAAGCCCGTCAAGATGTGGGATGAAAAAACAAGCTCCCTACACGTCATACACCAGGGAGGACGGGTAATGTTAAATAAAAATTCGTAAATATTATCTGCGTTATTCGGACTATTGTCCCCATCTTCATCGTTATTTGTACAATAGTCCGAATAACGCAGATAATACTAATCTTCAAGCCTCATCTCAAACATTCAGAGAAAAATTCGTAAGTCGTCGGGAGAGCCTAACGTCGGTATGAGCCAATCAGCGATGGAGTCTATTCCCTTTTCAATAGCGCTAGACCAAGGAGACCTACCATCAGCTCCTTACTTTACCGCACAGATCCCTTTGCTACTCATACGCTGAGTTGGCGAGGGCCGATATCGAACTAGGAACCTTGTGGTTTGCTAGCGGAACACTCTACCGACTGAGCTAACTCGGCCCTATGTTAAATACCCACCAAGTGTTATAGATTTGAAGGGTAAATCGAGTGAAAACTATTTAATCATTAACAGTAGGGTGTGACACAAGGTCACAAGTATGGGGCATCCAGTGAGAATCGAACTTGCTGTCCATTAGTAATTCATTCCTGAGAGTTGCTTGGTAACTATTCTACCAATATGTCAGGTTTTGTATGCGTATATGTGTAATGTATATAAATGTATGTATGCCCGTACAATATTTTCTTTGATCAATAAATACGATTTTGATATCCGCTAACAAAAATATTTATTTTACATTTTATAAATTTTAAAAATCCCTGAAAAAAAACAAAAAACAACTAGACAAAAGGAACTTTTAATATAAATTCTTTAGAAAATAATCTAACAATTTAGAAAAAAAAGATACATATTTTTTCTTATTTACGAGATTTAAGTTTCAATGTTAAAGATGCCCTATTACCAAAACCGAGTTAGTAGCGATTTAGTTTTTTCTGTCATTAAATTATCTTATCCCCTAAAACTGTAGCCCACATCGCAAAATGTTAATTCATAGACTGTAGTTAAACTGTTATTGGGGACCACCAACAAACTTTCCGTTTTAATTTTCCGACCGTTTTAAGAAGTCAGCCAAGATTCGTACACTAGGTGACTTAAAATTGTTTTCCTATTGAAAAAAAAAAAATTAAAAACAATTTATGTCATGTTTTAATATGGATTTTTTTAATTACTTTAATTATTTTTTAAAAACTTATAGGGTCAATAAATGTGAATAAAATGTATGAGTGTGTGGGGGGTATAGTTAGCATATATGTAGGTTTGTATTCAACATGAATCTACATGGATGCGAGTGGAAAGTACTATCAAAGAGATTGTTAAACAGGGTAGTCATATTTAGATAAATGATAATGTAATGTAATTGGATATTGGCTGGACAGGTGTTTCAAAGTCTGGAAAAAATGATTTCCGAGGATAGGTTAGAAATGATAATGAGAAAAAATGTAACGTCGAGTGTCCAGTGAGCTTCGGCCACTGGATCAGTAAACTAAATTAATAGCGTTGATCCCAGGGGGCTATCCCCTCAGGCAATACCTGCCCCCTGACAACTTCATATGAAATACAAAACACTGAAAACCGAAGAATCACGGAAACCAGCATCACAAAATTAATGTTAACAAATATTCATTGATGAAAGAAACAACGAGGAATTAATAAAACAAATTATGATGAAAAAAAGTACATTAATATCCCTAACATAACAAGTTAATAGTACGGGTCTTTCGGGTCCTGTGTGTTGTTAATGTAAATTAACAGCATTGATCCCAGGGGGCTATCCCCCCAGGCAACACCTGCCCCCTTGATTTAAAGGGCAGGTCTGGGTTTATTGCCCAGCGCCTAAGGCGTCCCCCTTGAAGGGAATGCCGACGGGATCGACGCATTTTTTGCCTACCACCGATGAGCTTCGGCTTGTGGGTGGACCCACATAAAAATGTCCTTCTGTCATGCCCTCATAAGTGGGATGAGAGACAAATACCTACTTTCCTGGCCCTCGTCGGGATCCATTGAGCTTGGCCTCTGGATCAGTAAACAAAATTAATAGCGTCGATCCCAGGAGCTATCCCCCCTGCAATACCTGCCCCTTGATTTAAAGGAACAGGGCTGGGTTTATTGCCCAGCACCTGAGGCACCTCTTGACTGGGATCGACGCAATTTTGTGAGCCCACGTAAAAACGAGACATTGTGTCCAACCCATACAAGTGGGGTATGAGATAAATATCTACTTTTCTGAACTTGCGTAACTGAAGAGATATAATTATGTCATATCACACCTATTAATAATGGAGATTCGCTTCCGGTTTTTGTCTGTAACAAAAACTACGTCACTGCTTACGTCATACTACCTAAAATCGTCATAACATAGAATAAATACACTCAAAATTTGAGCATGCAATGTTAGACAATCCTAATTGTTTTTTTAAACAAGTTTTTAAAAATACATACCTGGTATTATCTATCTCTCTATGTATTTTTTTTTTATTTTAATATATATTTAAAGTTATCAGAACTAAGTTTCCATTTCAATTTTTTTATTTTTTACTCCTTTAATGAATTTATTTTATTTTTACTCCTTTAATAAATTTGATGATTTTACTTTACTTATGATATAAACTTTCTGATATTAAATTTTCAACTCCCATCCCCTCAGGCAATATTTATTTACGTCGCCCAGAGGGCAATTTTATTTTGCTAGTACTTTAATTACAATATGTTACCCTAGTCTTTCGAGAATTTTAATTTTGTCTGAAAACAGAGTTTAATATGAACATTTGTCGCTACCCTGTGTCAACGTTAGTTTGTGTGAACCGATGTATGAATATACATTTACCCAACACTTCGTGCCACTAGCGGAGAACGACATATGGTCAATTTTTCGACGGAATAAAGCTTAACATTTTTCCCTCATTTCCTTCATTGATACTGGATTGCCTTATATATATTTACCAAACCCCTCCACACGAGCAGGATGCGACACAAGGTCAATTTCTTAAGCGGAGTTTATCAGGTTAGAATTCAGAGTTTTCTTTCTAGACTGGTTGCCTAACCATGTTTAAATAGCCCATTCTGTCCTACTATTTACCCATAGCTGGAAGGAGAGTAGGATTCTCAAGGGTATTAGCGCTAAGTGAAATGTAATTACCAAGTTCAGGATTTGAACTCGGGGCGAGGAGTCCATTTCCCATGACTTTATACCATACCACGCGATTCCTCTTTTTTTTCCCTCCGCACGAGCAGGATGCGACACAAGTTCAATTTATTAACCGACTGCACCTCTGCAGAGGGGTAAGACTCCTCCAATGGGGCCACCTGTTGTCCGTGGGTGGCGACCCGGGATGCTTAAGGATAGAACCCAGGTGTATGACCAGTTCATGACATGCAATACTCCACGTTGGCCCTATCTTGGGCTAGACGGGTGGTTGAAGAGGCCCCCTCCGATCAATCAGCTGGTCACGTCAAGCCCTAGCACCTATATGATTTTCTCAACCCTATTGCCCTTATGGCAAGCCCCAACCCTTTTTATCATATGGGTGCTAGAAGGTGGTGACTGCGGGTCTACATGTCCTGGGAATGACGTTAAACTCTATCTGATGGTGAGGTTCCAGTTTTGGAAGTTTGGGGAATGTGGAACACCCCTTCATCCCATTGCTCCCTGGTCCACTCTGACCCGGAGTGGTAGTACCTGTTAGGGTCCCATCTATCAGTTAAATAGAAAAATGTATTTATAAAAAAATTGTATTATCCATTAAGAATTGATTTATTTCAAAACTTTATCGGCATTAAATGACCCACTGGGTTGATATGCCGTAAAACAAAACAAAACAAAACAAATTTAATCTATTGAGTGGAGTTTATCAGGTTTGAAATCAGAATTTAAAACTTATTAAAACTTAGATACTTGCACCCGGCGTGTGCACATATTTGCTAGTATATATAACATAATCAGATAACGACGAAATCCTCAGTGACTCGAACACTTTGTAGACGTGCGAACGTAGGCAGAGATTATTCAGGACATTTTGAACACGTAATGCATTGCTAAATACACCGTGGCTGCTGACAGACGTTTCTCAGTTCCTGGTCTGCAAAAACGTGACCGTCATTTCCCTTACCCAAAATTTGATTTTTTTTCTCTTTCCGGAGATGAACTTCCGGTTGATTGGGAGTCACGTTGACACGAGTGCAAAGATCCGGACAGAAGCAAAGGAAGTGTTCGACTAATTCACATTTCACGACATTCAGCACAGCACTAGTCACTGTGATTGCTTAACATATGACAGACGAGATTACTTAGAAAAAAGATGACGGAAACTAATAGAATATGATATTTATTTCTAACGATTGAATGCATTTAGTAGCACCTCCTGTATGGCCGTTTTTTCTTTTCTTTATGTCTGTCTCTTGTTTCTGTTCTTGTTCTCTAGCATTTTTACTTCATTCTCTGTAGGAACACCTACTTTTCATTCACATATAATCGTTCTTTCTTTGTCCATATTTCTCATTCGTTTTAGTGCTATTTTTGTAATCTTACTTTATTCTCTCTAGGAAAGCCTTCTTTTCAGTCACATATAATAATTTTTCATTTGTCTATATTTTTCATTCGTTTTTTTTTTTTTTCTTCTTTTTTTAGTTCATTTCTCGAGGATTACTTCTTTTCCGTATCATATAAACATTCTTCATTTGTCCATATTTTTCATTCGGTTTTTGTTCTTTTTATAATACTTCATTCTCTCTAGGAATTCCTTTTTTCACTCACATATAATTATTCTTCCTTTGTCCATATTTCTCATTCGTTTTAGTGCTATTTTTGTAATCTTACTTTATTCTCTCTAGGAAAGCCTTCTTTTCAGTCACATATAATAATTTCTCATTCGTCTATATTTTTCATTCGTTTTTTTTTTTGTTGTTTTTTTTTAGTTCATTCTCTCGAGGATTTACTTCTTTTCTGTCTCATATAACATTCTTCTCTGTCCATATTTTTCATTCGGTTTTTTTTTTTTTATTATACTTCATTCTCTCTTGGAATTCCTACTTTTCATTCACATATAATCGTTCTTTCTTTGTCCATATTTCTCATTCGTTTTAGTGCTATTTTTGTAATCTTACTTTATTCTCTCTAGGAAAGCCTTCTTTTCAGTCACATATAATAATTTTTCATTTGTCTATATTTTTCATTCGTTTTTTTTTGTTGTTTTTATTTTTATTTTAGTTCATTCTCTCGAGGAATTCCTTCTTTTCTGTCTCATATAATCATTCTTCATTTGTCTATATTTTTCATTCGATTTTTGTTCTTTTTTATTATACTTCATTCTCTGTAGGAACACCTACTTTTCATTCACATATAATCGTTCTTTCTTTGTCCATATTTCTCATTCGTTTTAGTGCTATTTTTGTAATCTTACTTTATTCTCTCTAGGAAAGCCTTCTTTTCAGTCACATATAATAATTTTTCATTCGTCTATATTTTTCATTCGTTATTTTGTTGTTGTTCTTCTTCTTTTTATTTTAGTTAATTTTCTCGAGGAATTCCTTCTTTTCTGTCTCATATAAACATTCTTCATTTGTCCATATTTTTCATTCGGTTTTTGTTCTTTTTTTATTATATTTCATTCTCTCTTGGAATTCCTTCTTTTCATTCACATATAATTATTCTTCATTTGTCCATATTTCTCATTCGTTTTAGTGCTATTTTTGTAATCTTACTTTATTCTCTCTATGAAAGCCTTCTTTTCAGTCACATATAATAATTTTTCATTCGTCTATATTTTTCATTCGTTTTTTGTTGTTGTTGTTGTTGTTCTTTTTATTTTAGTTCATTTTCTCGAGGAATTCCTTCTTTTCTGTCTCATATAAACATTCTTCATTTGTCCATATTTTTCATTCGGTTTTGGTTCTTTTTTTATTATATTTCATTCCCTCTTGGAATTCCTCCTTTTCATTCACATATAATCATTGTACATTTGTCCATATTTCTCATTCGTTTTAGTGTGATTTTTTTTATCTTACTTCATTCTCTCTATGAAAGCCTTCTTTTTAGTAACATGTGATAATTTTCATTCGGTTTTTGTGGTTCTTTTTTTATTATACTTCATTCTTTCTCGGAATTCCTTCTTTTCTGTCTCATATAATCATTCTTCATTTGACCATATTTCCCTTTCAGTTTTAGTGTTCTTTTTTTATTTTACTTCATTCCCTCTAGGAATTCCTTCTTTTCTGACTCATATAATCATACTTCATTTGGCCATATTTCTCATTCGGCTGTAGTGTTCTTTTTATTTTACTCCATTCTTTCTCGGAATTCCTTCTTTTCTGTCTCATATAATCATTCTTTATTTGTCCATATTTTTCATTCAGTTTTTTATGTTCTTTTTATTTTAATTCATTCTCTTTAGGAATTCTTCTTTCATTCGTCGATATTCTTCTTCATTCTCTTTAGGAATTCCTTCTTTTCATTCACATATATCATATTTGTCCATTTTTTCATTCGTTTTCTATATTCTTTTTATTACTTCATTATTTTTAGGAATTTCTTCTTTTCATCCATATATAATCATTTTTCATTTGTTCTTATTTCTAATTGGATTTTAGCGTTCTTTTTATTTTCAGTCTCTCTAGGATTTCCTTCTTTCACATTCCTCATTCGTTTCCTTTGTTCTTCTTTCTCATTTTACTTCATTCTCTCGTGTAATTTCTTCTTTTGTTTCTGTTCTTGCTATCAAGTCATTCTTTATTTTTTCCATATATCTCGTTCATTTTTTTCTTATTCATTCCCACTAGTAATTCATTCATATTTAATCATTTTTCATTTCAATATTTTTCTTTTCTGTTGTTCTTTTTCATTTAATTACTTTCTCTTTGCTAATTTCTTCTTTTCCTTCATGTATACTCATTCTCCATTTCCCTATATTATTTCCATAGTTCTTTTTCTTTTTTTCTTTTTCTTCATTCTCTCTAGCAATTCATCTTTTCATTCATTCATTTATTCTTTTCATTCATTCTTCAGTTTACCAGATTTCTCGTTTGTTTGAATCGTTTTTCTTCATTCTCTTTAGTAATTCATTATTTTCTTTCATATATGCTCATTCTTCATTTTTTCCATATTTATCATCCACTTCTGTTCCTGTTCTCTTATTTTTCCTTCATTCAATGTAGCATTTATTGTTGTCATTCATATATGGTAATTTTTCATTTTTCCAAATCTATTGTTTGTTTTTGTTTTTTTTTTGTTTTTCTTTTTCCTTAATTCTACCAGAAAATTCATTATATTCATTCATATGTGTTCCTTCTTCATTTTTTCATATTTCTCATTCGTTTCTGTTCTTGTTCTATTTCTTTTTTTCATTCTCTTTAATTTATTCTTTTCTTTTCTTTATGATGATTCTTCATTTCTTCATATTTCTCATTCATTTTTGTGTTTTTTTAAACTTTTTTCCTTGCTTCATCTTAACCTTATTTTAACTTCATTCAAAGATGATTTTTCTTTTTTGTATTTTATCTTAAACTTTAATACTTACTTTTGTTAAGTTATCAATATGCAATTCAGTTTATCTACTTTCTTTTCTAGATAAAGGGAATTTGATATCTATTCTACTTATGTGGGTATGCTAAAAAGTTCTCGGGCAAAGCAAATAATAAATGACTGATTCATTATTTTGTTATACGGCATATCAATCCTTCCTGGGTAATTCAAAGCCGAATCAAATCAGTTTGATAAAAAAGGGCCCAGGTTTCTTACAGTAGCAGCTGTTGCTTAAGTGGTCACCCAACAGTCTCATCGCTGCTTAAATGTTGAGATATAGAGGCAGCCAGTGCTTATTTTATAAAAACCTGACAAAATTGGGGTATCCGGGGTAAGTGGGAACTAGAATAAATTAATGGCATTTCAGTTCCTTTCAATGGGAAAAATTGATTGAAAATAGAAGAAGGTTGACTGAAGTGCGGAACGAATTATACTTGTAAGTTAAGATATCGCTATAATTAGTTCTTATGGCATTATTTTGTACTGCTATTTTTGTTTTTCTTAATGTCTGTTCTGTACACTTATGGAACTGAATCCATCTCTTGGGCGTGAAGCTATCATAATAGTTTGATAGGTATATTTGATGGATAGACATCTTCTTAATGCAAGCAGTACCGGGGAAGAGGATCTTCTAGACATTATATCTTAATTTTACCAGATATTTCTGGTATAATATTCCATCTCTGTTGTCGACTTAATGCTCCCATTTTTTTCAGGTTGTTTTTATGGATCATTATATTTGGGGAGTTTTTCTGTCGTTTTTAAGGATGTGTTACTTTTGATGGGAACAGACATAATCATGAGCAGAATATGTATATCTCTGTCCTTCGCTAATATATCAATTCTGTGAGCCTTAGTCTCTTTATCAGTTTGGATTGGTATGTTTGAAAGCACTTCATTGTTTTCTGTTACAGTTAATGATCGTAATATATGTATTTGACTTACGCTAATACCCTTGGGAAAGGTATGAATCCTACACTCTCTCCAGCTATGGGTAAATAGTAGGGCAGACTGGGCTCTTTAACCATGGTTAGGCAACCGGTCTAGGAGAAGGAAAACTCTGAATTCAAACCTGATAAACTCCGCTTAAGAAATTGACCTTGTGTCGCATCCTGCTCGTGCGGAGGGGTTGGTAAATATATATATGTGTATTTGACTTTGATGTCTACAAGGGGTGTTTTTTTTTACTTTGTAGTGCCTTTGTATTCATTCTGAGTTAACCAATAATCCTCCTCATCATCATCATAATCATCAATATTATTTCACTCCGTTCATACTAGCCTACTTATGATATATATATATATATATATATATATATATATATATATATATATATATATATTATTGACGAGGGCTGAAGAATGTATCGGCCAATATGCTTGATCAATAACACCAAGTCTAGCAAGAAGGGTTTGAGTATTACAGTATTATGGATATTATTTCGTATACTAATGTCTCTTTCCAGAGTAAGAATGTGTAATTTAAGCCTTTTTGGTTTGGTTTGGTTTGGTTTGGTTTACGGCATATCAATCTCAGTGGGTCATTTAATGCCGACAAAGTTTTGAAATAAATTAATTCTTAATGAATAACAAATTTTGTTTATCAACTCATGTTTTTCTATTTAACCCATAGATGGGACCCTAACAGGTACTACCACTCCGGGTCAGAGTGGACCAGGAGCAATGGTGATGAAGGGATGCTCCACATTCCCCAAACTTCCAAAACTGGAACCTCACCATCAGATAGAGTTTAATGTCATTCCCAGGACATGTAGATCCTCAGTCACCACCTTCTAGCACCCATATGATAAAAAGGGCTTGCCATAAGGGCAATAGGGTTGGGAAGATCATATAGGTGCTAGGGCTTGACGTGACCAGCTGAGAGATTGGAGGGGGCCTCTCCGACCGCCCGTCTAGCCCAATATAGGGCCAACATGGAGTATCGCAACTCATGAACTGCCCATCCACCTGGGTTCTATCCTTAAGCATCACGGGTCGCCACCCACGGCCAACAGTTGGCCCCATTGGGGGAGTCTTACCCCTCTGCAGAGGTGTAATTGGTGCATTCTAACGCCATAGACAACAGGGCGGAAGGCTTTTTGCAAAAATCGTTAGAAATAAAATTAACTTAAATATCCTTGTTATATTCGAACTCTGTTCACCGATGATTTTCTGAGCTGATATCCATTACACCACATTTTTTCATCTTTCTTATTTTTAGGGTCGGCTTAGCTCAGTCGGTATAGCGTCCGACACGGAACCACAAGGGGTCCGATAACGGCATTCGCCAACTCAGCGTATGAGTAGCATAGGGATATGTGCGGTAAAGTGGAGAGCTAGTGGTATGTGTGGCGCTCTAAATCTGTCGTCAAAACAATCTCTTAGTCTAGCGCTGGTGAAAAGGGGTTAGACTCTCTCGCTGTTTGACTGATACCCGACTACTTTACTTTTTACTTATGTCATAAAGTATTCTGGTTGGATCGACCAGAGGTGGCGAGTCAAATATTTTCAAACAAATGTACGAGTGCAGTGATCTGTCGTTTCTTTAACAATAATTCTGCGCTGCCTTTCACCCCTTTATACACGGTGTTTTTTTAACTTCCTCTCAATCTTGGTGTTTACCACTTTTATTAAAGCTTTCTCTCTTCTCAATGATATTCCATCCTCTTTTCAAACCTCTAACAATTGATCCACATTTTGCCACCGTCCACTCTTCGCTCTCTGACATTTCCCTTGATTAATAAAAAAAGATCTTTCTCTCCTGTCACTCAGCAATAATTAAAACCATTCTTATCATGTGACCTTCCACCTTGTACCTACCTCCTATAACTTGTGACATTCCACCTTTGCTGGTTTTTTCCCCTCTTTCTGCCTTTATTCTAGGGTTTCATTTGTCCTTTCTTGAAATAATAATCTTGTGTTTGGCTTTAGAGACGTTCGCGTCCTTTTCAGTTTACGCTTTACTTGTTTTTTTTGTTTTTTTTTTTCCTTTTTTTTTAAATTTTTATTTTGTGTTTATTGTTGCTTTGTTTTTCCCTTAGTGTTTTGTATTTGTTTGTTTGTTTATTTTTCTTTTTCTTTTTCATCATAAGATTCTTTTCTTCTTTGTTCCTTCCTATTTTTCTTGATATTTCCAAGAGTTTCTTTATTTCTTTGTCAGTTGGACAATATATATATATATATATATATATATATATATAATATATATATATATATAAGAGTTGATTTTATACACTTCTAAGAGACAATTATCTGGAGGCTGCAGGTTTAATATTGACTACAGGCCAAAATTATATAGAATACTTTGAAGTTCGGTGAAGGCTCCGATTTTGACAAGAAACACCAGAAGAAGGCCGCAGGCCCATCAGCCAAACGTTATGTATAACAATAAAGATGACGACAACAGCCCGGAAAATCTAAATGACACAAGATATTTGTTTTTCTTTGTTTCCCTTTATTTTCTATTTCTTTTTTTAATTATTTTTTATCTATTATGTTTTTCTCCTTTTGTAATATCTTCCCGTTAATTTTATTTCAGTTTGGTTCATTTTGTAATAATCTTATGGGTCATCCTTTAATCTTTAAGCAAGAGTATTTGTTCAGCGGAAATCCTTTGGTAATCCTCTGGTAAAGAATCCTCAGCATTGTAAGTTCCTTCATCAAAGGTTGCAAGTAGACTATAAAAGGATCAGTGTTTAAGTAGTGAATCAGCCGAACATTATGGCTGTTGATTGGCGTAGGAATAAGCCACGTGACCTCGGCTAGCCTATAAATTTAGGTGTGGAATTGCAGCACACCTCATATACAAAAATATTCCAACGCATTTTGCTTGACGGCTTATCAATATTCCATGGATTATTCAATGCTAGAGTATCATAAAAATCTTTTTTTTTCCTACTAGCAACAGAAAACACCCTCTGGCCGTCGTAAAAATTAATTTTTGAAAGACATTCCCTGAGAGGGTGGGAGTTAAAAATTCAATGTCATAAGTAAGACAAATCATCATATTTATTAAAGAAGTAAAAAAATAATAAAACAATTTGAAATGAAAACTGAGCCCCGTTCCCCAAAAAGAAAATGTTGCGTGCATGTAATAATCAAACAATTATTTTGAATATTTTCCACATCAATTTTCCACAAAATCGTAGGTATTTATTTATTTGTAAACTTTTTAGTTAACTTTTTGTTACTGTAAAAAAAAAAGACGAGAGTAAAAAAACAATTTTTTAAATTGCTTACTCAAATTTTGGGTGTATATAGCATAAGAATATTGTGACATAAGCTGTGACGTAGAGCTATGACGCAGTATTTGTTACAGACAGAAATACAGACAATCTCAATTATTAATACTCGTAAAATAAAAAGACACCCTCCGGACGATGTAAAACTAATTTTTTGAAAGATATTGCCTGGGAGAATGGGAGCTGAAAATTCAATGTCATATAGTGTGTACCATAAATATGTAAAATCGTCAAATTTATTAAAGGTGTATAAAAAATAAAGAAAGAAAGAAATACAATTTGAAATGGAAACAGTTCCGATAACTTATTATTATATTAGAATAAAACAATCTATATATAAATATATAACGCTGGGCATCTATTTATTGAAACAATGAGGATTGTCTAACGTTGCATGCTCACATTTTGAGTATATTTATTCTATCTTATGACGTTGGATTATGTGTTGGGTAATGTGACGTAAGCAGTGACGCAGTTTTGTCACGGACAAAAACCGGAAGCGAATCTCCATTAGTAATAGATAATACTAGTACAAAATAAAAAAACACCCTCCGGGCGATGTAGAAATAGATTTTTGAAACATATTGCCTGATGGGTGGGAGTAAAAAATTCAATGTCTGCGAGTTTGTACCTTAAGTAAGTAAAATCATCAAATTCATTAAAGGATTAAAAACTAAAACAATTTGAAATGTAAACTTTAAATATGTATTAAAATAAAACAAACTCTATATAGATATATAATACCAATCATGTATTTATTAAAACTTGTTTTAAAAAACAATGAGGACATGCAACATTAGACATTAGATATTTTTTAAAGCAATACGTAATTAAAAACAACCTTAATCCCCTAAAACTGTAACCCAATTCGCAAAATGTTAATTCATAGAGTCTAGTTAAACTGTTAATTCATAGAGTCTAGTTAAACAGTGGGATCACAGTTAAACTTTCCGTTTTAATTTTCCGACCTAAATCAGAAGTCAGCCATATTGTGTTACCCTAACAGCATCTGGTACATCTGCTAGTAATATTTTGAAAATATAAATAATTCATCACGTCAGATGTGCTCTGATTCTGAATCATTACATACCGAAATGAATAGATTAAATTAGATAAACAACTAAATTTCTTTCATTGACTAGTGAAATGTTTCTGTGTGTATTTACAGCTGATTTGGCGCATAACTCAAATATATTTCTCAGTTGGGGAAGTGGCGTTTTAATTTTTAGTTTTAATTAGCTGTCAGTAAATATGGCATAATAATTTATTTAGAGCCAATTAGAATAAACATTGATTCTTTAACTGTGAAATTCTACGTCATAATTAATGGATATGTGTTTTATTTCTTATTTCATTTTATTTTTATTCTATACATAAAATCTTACGGTTTTCCTTTATCTTCATTTTAGAAGCAAAAACAGGAAATACGTATATTATTATGTGACAGCTTATAACACTAGTAAAGTAAAGTAAAGTCGTCGGGGTGGCCTAAAGTCGGTATCAGCCAATCAGTGAGGGAGTCTATCCCCTTTTGACTAGCGCTAGACCAAGGAGATTGTTTTTGTGCCTGAGGTGGAGCGCCACACCTACATTTAGCTCTTTACTTTACCGCACAGATTCCTTTGCTACTCAAACCACAAGGTTCCTAGTTCGATACCGGCCCTCGCCAACTCATTAATACTAGTAACTAATGCTTTTTAGTAATGTATCCCCCCCAGTCGTCTGGGGATATATAATATCCTGACTGCATCTCTGTAGAGAGGTAAGATTCCCTCAGTGGGGTCACCTATTGACGGTAAGCGGTGACTCGGGATGCTTAAGAACGACATCCTGGCTGAGCAATTCATGACATACAACACTCCACTTTCGCCTTTACTTGAGTTAGAAGGGTGGTCGAAGAGGCCACCTCCGATCAATCTGCTGGTCACATCAGGCATTAGCACCTATATGATTGTCCCGACCGCATTGCTCTTATTGCACACACCACCGGGTTTTTTTTGTGACGGTGAACGAGAAAGGAAAAAGAGCAAGACATCGAACCCACGTCCTCCCGCATGCAAAAACAATGCGATTTAGGAACTGGACGGACGCAAGATTCGACTGATGTGCCCGGATGTTTGGGTAATATGCACCTAAAATAACCAAAGCGAGCGTGGCGTGAAGAGCAGAGAAGCATTCGGCCTACGTGAGACGGCAGTCAGTAAAGATTATTTTGACGACGACGACGGATTTTTAGCTGCTGGTCGAAGACGAATACTGTGTTGACAAAAGAAGTTTGGCCTGCGAGAAGACGGTGAACTCGCTTCTTTTTTGGTCCCCCCCCCCCTTCAGCAGGAACTTGTTGACAGATATCCATTTTCCCCCAGAGAACATTCTTATTATACTATATGAGCTAGAAGGTAGTGGTTGAGGATCTTAGTGTACTGACTATGACGTTAAACTGTATCTTGTGGTGTGGTTCCAGTTCTGGAGTTCTGTGGATTGTGGAGTACACCTTCATTGCCACTACCACCACATCCACTCTGAACCTGTAGTACCTGTTAGGGTACCATAAATGCGTTAAATAGTTAAAATATAAATACCCAACAAGAATGAACAAAACAAAAACATTTTCAGCAAGATTAAAGTTAAAGAAAATGAGTTTAAACATTTTAATACCCAACAAGATATTAAATATCTTATTATAATGGAGATTGTGTGTTTTTCTGTCTGTAACCGAAACTATATTACTACTCAAGTCACAATTCCCTTAGTTATTTACGTCACATTCTCCATGATTCTATTTCTATTTAAACCACAATTAATTATAAAACTGTTTGACATTATTAATACTGTTGGCCTTACCTAAATACTAATAACATGCAATTGTATTTATATATACAACAAAATACCAGTTTTCAGTGTAAACGTAAAGCTAATTTGCATATTGATATTAAAAAAATAATTTTAATAAAAATGTGCTTGGTATTATTGATTTCTAATTGTTTGGTTTTATCTTAATGAATATGAGTAAAATTCTCTTCAATAAATCCTAAAAGAAATTCATTAACAAGAAGAAATAACTGTAATTTCATTCTTTACTTCCTATTTTAAATAAATAGTTAAATTAGGAAAATTTAGCATTGAAAAACGGAAGTGATGAAAGAGTAAGTTTCAGTTGTTCTATTTTCCGATTATACCCCTCCGTTTCAAATCTTTTTATTTGAATTCTTGATTAGTTTCATTAGCCTTTCTGATTTAATCTAATATTGTATTACATTTAAACTTAAATACTTGCACCCGTAGGGTGCATATATTTGCTAGTATGTTTAATAATTATTCGTATACGATAGAGCCATGCACAAAAGATTTTCAGTAAAAAACTACTAAAAAATTAAGTATTAAAAAACAATGAAATGGGTACCCTAATCTGTTGGCATAAAATAACTCTAGACGGGTTTAAATGCCATTAACAGCAATCCATCATTCAATCTATTACTCGTTATGCGCCAATTTCCTACATTCTCTTCTTTGAACATTTACTGATTCATATCTATTTCTATATAACTGTACACAGAATACATCGATTATATCCTCTGTGAAGTGATAAGCCCCTCCCTCAATAGCGGTGTCCTGTGTACGATATTAACTGTAATCGGTGGTAGGGGTACAATAATCAAACTCTGGAATGTGTAGAGCACTCAATATTTTCCAGGGAGTCCCATTCATAGCTCAAATATCTGTTTAATAATTATTCATATTCGATAGAGCCATTCACAAAAGATTTTCAGTAAAAACTACTAATAAAATTAAGTATTAAATCACAATGAAATGAGTACCCTAATCTGTTGGCATAAAATAACTCTAGACGGGTTTACATGCCATTAACATCAATCCATCATTTAATTATTAAAGTACAATGAAATAATCATTCAAGTATTAAAGTACAATGAAATGGGTCAAAAAAGGGGGGAAAAAGCTAAATGGAAACTACACAAAGATATTATGAGCAGTTTTCAAGAAATCCCTACACAACAGCTGTTGACCGGCCATTGACCTCCCATCTCAGACGTGCTTTGTACTGCTAGAGAGGTAGTGAAAAACTCATTGGCGACGTTCTCCTATAAATGGACATACCAGCTTTAATCGAAAAGTCCAAAATTACATTCATCAGCTCTGTGAAGGTATTAGAAGAATTTGTGCAATTGGAATGTCTTGATGATGATAATGATAATGATGATGTTGATGATGTACCAAGGGGAATTGGTACATTACACATCAGTTGGCTTAAAATACCTCTAGACGGGTTTACATGCCATTAACATCAATCCATCATTCAATAACTGCTTTCTTTGATTTACTCTTTAAATTCCTTCATACGCTTCAGACTAAATTTCCTTTGTCGTTTCCCGTATCATCACCTGTAGTATTTCGTTTTAACTTCATTCATTGACTTATTTTCCTTCTTTTTTGTCTTTCTTTCACTGTTCCTTTTTTTCTCTATCCTCGCTGCCTGCTTTCTTTTCTTTCTCACCCGTTTTTTCTTTCTTTCTTTCTTTCTCTCTTTCTTTCTTTTTCTTTTTTTTCTTTCTTTTCTTTCTTCTTTCTTTCTTTTTTTTTTCTTTCTTTTTCTTTCTTTTTTTTTTCTTTCTTTCTTTCTTTTTTTTCTTTTTTCTTTTTCTTTCTTTTTTCTTTCTTTTCTTTCTTTCTTTCTTTCTTTTTCTTTCTTTTTTTCTTTTCTTTCTTTCTTTCTTTCTTTTTTTCTTTTTCTTTTTTCTTTTTCTTTTCTTTCTTTCTTTCTTTCTTTTTTCTTTTTTTCTTTCTTTCTTTTCTTTCTTTCTTTTTTTCTTTTTTTCTTTCTTTTCTTTCTTTCTTTCTTTTTCTTTCTTTTTCTTTTTTCTTTCTTTCTTTCTTTCTTTCTTTTTCTTTTTCTTTCTTTTTTCTTTTTTTCTTTTTTTTTTCTTCTTTCTTTCTTTTTTGTTTCTTTTTTCTTTTTCTTTTTCTTTTTTCTTTTTTCTTTCTTTTCTTCTTTTTCTTTCTTTTCTTTCTTTCTTTCTTTCTTTTTTCTTTCTTTCTTCTTTTTTCCTTCTTTTTTTCTTTCTTTCACTGTTCCTTTTTTTCTCTATCCTCACTGCCTGCTTTCTTTTCTTTCACGCTAGTTCTTTCTTACTCTGCCCCTAAATTTTCGTCATCATCGCTGACTGCTTTCTTTCACACCCGTTCTTTCTTTCTTTCTTTTCTTTCTTTTTTTTTCTTTCTTTTTCTTTTTCTTTCTTTTCTTTTTCTTTCTTTTTCTTTCTTTCTTTCTTTCTTTCCTTTCTTTCTTTCCACAATCGCTAACTATAAATCTATGATCGTCGTTCTCTGCACATTGTGACTTTCCCTTTTCATTGGCTGGTTCTTTGAAGCCCCACTCAGTCACGTATGAGTGGTTCGCCATCTTTTAATCATTTTTCTATTGCTACCAATGACGCCCTTTGTTATTTTGGTCCACTTCATTGCAGCCTTGTATTTCTAACGTCTCTCCTGAATCGAACAAAGATGGCCGACTCACTACATTGTCTGACTAAAGTAGTTCCATTCAATCATTACATCGATTGACTTCTATGAAAAGGTACCAAGACACTTCCTGTGTATATATTCAAGCGTTTGGATATACTAATTCCAATTCACAGAAAACTTCGTAAACTAATTAAGTCATCTTTCAAGGAATTTAGTAGGTTTTCTTTTATTCATCGATATAAATATTTTCATAATTTTCGGGGTAACCTTAGTGCCAAAATTAGTTCACTGGGTGTGAATAAAGAAATATACTGACCACGAATATATAGTCTGAGAGATCGTGTCCTTTTTTTATAAACAATTGTAATCGACAAATTACCCAAGACTTTTGACTGTGGTTCGATTCCCAACATGAATCAATTGATGCTGATTTGTACTGTAGTCAAAACTGATTTAAGTTTGGTAAAAGTCACAAGGGATTCCCAGTGAGAATCTAAAACACTAACAATCGTTTGTTTTGTTTTGTTTTACGGCATATCAACCTCATTGGGTTATTTAATGCCGATAAAGTTTTGAAATAAATCAATTCTTAATGGATAATACATTTTTTTATAAATACATTTTTCTATTTAACCCATAGATGGGACCCTAACAGATACTACCACTCCGGGCCAGAGTGGACCAGGAGCAATGGTGATGAAGGGATGCTCCACATTTCCCAAACCTCCAAAACTGGAACCTCACCATCAGATAGAGTTTAACGTCATTACCAGGTCATGTAGACCCGCAGCCACCGCCTTCTGGCACCCATATGATAAAGAGGGGTTAGGGCAATAGGGTTGGGAAAATCACATAGGTGCTAGGGCTTGACATGACCTACCGATTGATCAGAGGGGGTCTCTCCGACCGCCCGTCTAGCCCAAGATAGGGCCAAAGTGGAGTATTGCAAGTCATGAACTGCTCATCCACCTGGGTTCTATCCTTAAGCATCACGGGTCGCCACCCATGGCCAACAGGTGGCTCTATTGGGGGAGTCTTACCCCTCTGCAGAGGTGCAGTCGGTGCATTCTAATGCCCCAGCCGACAGGGCGGACTAACAATCGTCAACTAGTCTGACTAAGGAGCCATTATACAACGCCATGGTCTTGTCACTGATAAGATACAACGGGAATTCTTCGAAACTGTAGACGAGTCAGTTCTATTCTATGGTTGCATCATTTGGGATATAAACAAAAACAAAAATGGTGGAATAAGAAGGTATCAATTTGCCCGGTTTAGCTCAGTCAGTAGAATATCTACCTCGGAATCACAAAGTTGCGGGTTCGATACCGGTCTGTGCCTACACAGCACGTGAGTTAATACAACTTGGGTAATCTGGTCTGTGCGATAAGACATATGGGAGCTGACGGTGACAAGCTCCGCCTCGACAAAAAACTCCTTGCTCTAAAGCAAGCGAAAAGGGGATAGACTCTCTCGCTGTTTGACTGATGTCGACAATAGGCCACTCCACAGACTAAAAAAATATTTTATCTATCCTTTTCAAACAGTAATTTTTTAGCGTTTATTTACCTTACTCACCTTTAGCAAAACACTTTAACCAACTAGAACACACACTTGACAATATGAAATGTATTCTAATAGACAGTAACTTTGCAGCAACACAAATACGCGAACAAAAAGAAATGAAATGGATAATCAAACTCAATATACTTTAAAATGGTTTGAATACTGATCTCCGTATTTTAAACATATACAAATACTTTCACACAGCCCATGCCTAATATCCCACCACAAACATGATAACCCTTTAAAAAATACATAAATTCCACGTAAATGCGTATTTCGGCCTAAGACACGACGGGAAGCCAAAGGTTAATTTTAATTTTTACGATTATGATTACCTTGATCGATTTCAGATGAGTTACGTCACACAATTTCAAAAATAAAAATAACGGCTAAACAACGCCAAATCCTTTCACTTCATTTTTTTCTCCCATATACAGTATTTCATTTTTCTCCAGAACGTTTCTATTCTCTATACCTTGAAAAAGGGTGAAG
>CM042164.1:32579662-32654662 GCA_023376005.1 Doryteuthis pealeii
TCTCGGCTTGTGGGTGGTCCCACGTAAAAAGGCCTTGTGTCGTATCGTGTACAAGTGGGGTACATGTAAATACCATGCATTCTCACCCCGTCCTTCGGGTCGGAGGTCCGGTGAGCTTCGGCCACTGGACCGGGAGTTGTGTTAAATTAACGACGAGACTAGAATTGAGTTGTTTGAGCGTAATTCTAGAAATCATGAATTGGGGAACGATGACGATGTCTTCAAAATAAAGAACACAGTCCCAACATGGAAATTTACAGGGTGTTAGAGTTATGGCTGGTGTATGCTTTCTTTTCTGGAAAGGGTACGAGCAACATATCAGTAATAGATAGGAGAATAAATGCTGCAACCCATCAAAATATTTTGGAAGCAAATTTTATAATTTTGGTTGAAAATCGTGAACTTCCTCTGAATGGATCTTCAAACAAGATAATGATCCTAAGCACACTGCAAAATCTACAAAGAAATGGCTTGCTGAAAATAATTCGAATATCCTGAGCGGCCAAGCCATTACCCAAATTTAAAACCTATCGGGAATCTGTGGTGCTATTTAAAAATTCAAATCCAATTGAGAGATACAACAAAGATCCAGAATCTTTTAAAGAAAAAAAATTAAATTGAAATAGATCACAAAATAGGCCTGAGCATATTCTAGTAGTGACCACTCCTAGTGGAGATTTACGAGGTTTGAATTCAGAGTTTTCCTTTTCTTAGATTGGTTGCCTAATCAAGGTTAAAAAGCCTAGTCTGCCCTACTATTTACCCATTGCTGGAGGGAGAATAGTTTGATTGCTACCTTTTCCCAAGGGTATTAGTGCTATGGGGACTGTGGCTTCGTCCAGGAATTGAACCTGGGTCGACGAGTCCATTTCCTACGACTCTAACCAGTACACAACCGCGCATCCCTAATCTGAGGACGCTATGCGAGCAGCTAAGAATCGAACTCACGAAAATCTGCTTGATAATATAGATTGGTAGCCATTACATCACTTGAGGAGCCCATCCATAGTTATAGAAATAACATACTCGAATGTAGGTGGCTATTTAAAGATTTTAAATTTGCCTCATGTAATAATATATTTCATCGGCAACACTTCCGGCCATCCGGATATATGGGATTCTAGTTAGTAGTACAAATATCAGCCGCTGGTGTTCAAAGGGTTAAAGAACTGGAGCCGCACAGCTACCATTAAAAAGACCCTTTCAATGTCCCCTTTTGTGAGTGATATTCGCTTATTAGTCCCTGAAAATCATGGCTCCTGTTTATCCATTACTTGCATCAAATCGTTAAATGAACAACCGTCGACATTGGGATAAAATAGACGCTGTCAAAATGAAAAAGAAAGAAGTTCTATTTTTTTGTTTTATTGCCAAATGCTTCGTGCTGAAGCGTTATGGCTAACTGAATTGAATGCAGAACAACGAATCTTTGGTATTTCCAGTATGCAACAAGCAATGTCGGAGAATTTAATGTGTCTGCCTCGGTTCCATGTTTAGCCATCCTAAACGATATTGTGAATCAGTGCGGAGGCCATGTTGAATTACTCTCAACGCTGCGTTGCTGTTCTTATTGCATGACTTCGATGATAGGTCGTTTTATGAATCAGACTATGACATCCCAAAAATGAGATGCATGATAAAAGAAAAGAAAAACTCATTTCAAAAGAATTAAGATAACATGGGATATTGTCACATTATGGGTAAATTTTACTAGCTGTAGGAAAATGAATATAAAAACGCAGGGATAAACGTAGATGAAAGAAAGAAAGAAAAACAAAAAGGAAAAGGCTTGAGGCTGTTGAAGCTTCACAGGCAAAGGAGATAGAATGAAATAAAAGAAACATACAAAAAAAAGTGAATGGAAGAAAAGAGAGGAGGAAATAAAGAAATAATCAGCGCATATGGCTGGAAAATTTCCAGAGATAAAGTAGATAGAAGGAAATAAAGGAAACATATGAAAGAGATAAAAGAAAGAAAGAGGCAAACTGAAAAGATTCAGGCCGACAAGGCTTAAGAGAAAAATAGGATAGAATGAAATAGAAAAGAAATAAACATAAATGAATAATGAATGAAAATCTGGAACAGAAATTGAGACAAAAGAAAGGAAAGAGCGAAGAAAAAATTAAAAAAGACAGAGGAAATATTTGAAAGAAAGAAAGACTGAATGAAAGACAAACGGAAATAAATAATAAGGAAAACAATCGAAAAGAGCGGAGAGACAAAACAGCGAAAGAAGAAAAAAAGAATCGGAAGAAATTAATGAAAGAGCAAAACAACATTTTTAAAAAAAGCTAGCAAGAAAGTGGAAAAGAAAAGGAAGTTTAATTTGACAAGGAAAGAAAAAATATACAGGAAGAAAAACTTTTAAAAATAAAATAACTGAAATTAAAGAAAAAAAAGAAAGAAAGAAATTGACAAAATGGGTAGAAGGAAAAAGATATAATGAAAAATATCTGAAGGGAGAAAGAAAAGAAATTGACGGAATGATATTAAAGTATATAAGAAAACAAGGTAGAACAAATCATCATCCTCATCATCCTCCTCTTCTTCTTCTTCCTCCTCCTCCTCCTCCTCATCATCATCATCATCATCATCATTATCAGCAGCAGCAGCAGCAGCAACAGCGGGTTGCGCTCCCAGCATGAATTCCCATAACTCTTTATCGCCAACCGTTCCTATCGATCATCATTCCTGGTAGGTCTTCCGCACGGCATCCAGAATCTACACAGAGCAGAACGATTTAAATTTTTGTTGGTCGGCCTAAATTGGTATCCCCATGTGTAGGTTTCCTTAGAAGAACGTTTCTAATTGGTACGTCCTTTCTTCTCCAACCGTGTCCAGTATGTCGTGTTCATTTCAACCGATCGTTTATGCAATAAAGGTGCAGGTGACTGCAAACCTGTTTTCTTGTGGGATGCTGCTTCCAAGATTTGTTCAGCACAAGACCCAGCATCATTGTTTCTTTGTTTCTTTGTTTCTTTGTTTATTTAGCGGCATATTAACCCCCTCGGACATAACCCCAGACGGCTTGATATGCCGTTAAAATCAATAAACAACCAACCAAACAAACAAAATATAAAAGGATGTTTGAAACAAGTAGGATATAGACAGTTTTAATTCGTTTTCACAGCATATCAATCCTTGTTTGATTATTTAAGGCCTAATTCAAGTTTTTTTTTTTCAAATAACTAATGAAAAACATTTGTAAACAATTATAACATTGAGTAACTATTCTTAATGCAAACAATTTGCACATAGTTGTATGATCTCAGGTATTCCTCTCTAATCTATTAATAATGGAGATTGCTTGTATTCCTGTCTGTAACCAAAACCACGTCACAGTTACGTCACAGCCTACATGAAAATATTATTATGTTTTTTTTACATTCAAAATTTGGGTAAGCAATATTTAAAAAAAAAATGTTTAATTTTTTTTTTACCATCGCCCTTTTTTCAGTAACAAGAAGTTTAATTAAGAAGTTTACAAATGAATAAATACCTACGATTTTGTGAAAAAATCTATGTGAAAAATATTCAAAATAATTGCTAGATTAATAATAAATAGATACACATAACATTTTATTTGAGGGAGCAGGACTAAGTTTCCGTTTCAAGTTGTTTTATTTTTCCACTCCTTTAATAAATATGAGGATTTGTTTACTTATGATACAAACTCTCTGACATTGAATTTTTAACTCACGCCCACTCAAGCAATATCTTTCTAAAATTAATTTTTACACCACTCGGAGGGTGTGTTTTTTTGCTAGTACTATTAATTTTCAAATGGATGTATTTGACTCATAGATGGTACAATAACAGATACTACCACTTCAGGTAATTTTCTTCAAAATACAACATATACTGAAAAACATTGAAACTGAAGATGTATTTACCAAAAATAAAAATATTCACATTACTCAAAATGAATAGCAGCTGAAGATTTCATTTCCTGGGGCGATAACCGTTACGCCTAGAAAAAAAGATAATCGTAAGAAATAAAGATACTGGAATGTAAGAGAATGACGGCATACACGGGAAAGAAGGAAGAATTAAAACACGCGAAGAATCACTGAAGAAACACATTTTAAGTCTTAGATTATTCTTCAATTTAAACTTGCTTATTTTATATCCGTTACAAGTAAACAGGATTCACACATTTTCCGTTCCACCACATCTGGCCAATCAACCACCAGGTGTCGCTTCCTGGCTCATCAACGGCAAACGACTCCAATTAAGCCGATTACGTCGAACCAATCACAGTGAGCTAAATTAGGGAAGAAATTAAGTCGACACAACCCTCCCCCATCTCTCAGCCAGTCCGACCTTCAGACACCTGCAAACCGGGTAATTTGCTTTGAATTACTTTGCAAAGTCGGTTTTCGTGATTATTATCATTGCATTGCAGTGTAAGAGAGAATAATGTTTATTTTGACGAGTTTTCATTCGAACTGATCCCCTGATATTATGAAACTAGATGTACGTGGAGATGATTAAAATGATCTATTTTTAAAACAATGATACACCGTTTGATTTTAGATGGTTCTCGGGAAAGGATTACAGTTCATGTTGTGAGGTTTTCTTTTTTATTTAATGGAATATCCGGGCAATCTATGTTGCGTAGCGCCTTCTTTACCGACTAAATCGTATATGTTATATACTGGCATCAAATTCTATATATGTTATATAGCGGCTTCTTCAAATGCACGCTGAATCGTATACGTTGCTGGTATACTACGGGTATCTAACCCTTAGACGATATATGTAGTGGTCGCTTAATGAAATCACAAAGCATGCTGTATGTAGTAGGAGATTGACTTTTTATTTCTTCTCGGCTGCACGTGGTGGGCGGCGAGCTTGACAATGGGAATCTGCCCAAGGGTTGACAATGCGTTGGTGAGGTGGAGGGGGCTGGTGACGTCTCACCGCCCTAGGTCGCGGTGGTGCGTGACCACGTCGGTCACACCGTTCTCTTTGTCGTCCGCTGTCTCTCTGGGGTCTGTTCACTCTGACTCCCTTTTATATATCTCAAACGCCTATGCGTTTTCTAAATGTGAGATTAGAATCAATATTATGATGATATTATAGACACAGTCTGAAAAATAAAACAATGCTTTCTTCAGCTGATAACTCAGCATCATTAACAATTTCATCCGTCTACTAGAGACGATGGCGTAGTGTCCAAAAATAAGTGAAAGTACGTTGCCGGAGCGGGTTGATATGGAGGATGAGCTGTCGCATAAGTAACAGGTTTCTCTCTCTACAAAATCAATAAGAAATAATGCCGTTTTTGATAAGGATAGGGACGCTGGAGTTGCTGAGGATTTGATTTCGGGGTTTACAACGCTAGCGTTTGCTTGGGATGAGGTATAGCCCCTAGGTAGCGAAGGTTTTATAACAGACTTTTATCACAGACTTGTCGCTACCACATCACACCGTAATGGAATAGGACACTGGGATATAGATATATTTACCAACCCCTCCGCACGGGCAGGATGCGACACAAGGTCAATTTCTTAAGCGGAGTTTAACAGGTTTTGAATTCAGAGTTTTCCTTCACCTGGAATGGTTACCTAGCCATGGTTAAAGAGTCCAGTCTGCCCAGCTATTTACCCATAGCTGAGGAAGAATTGGATTCATACATTTCCAAGGTATTAGCGCAATGTGAAATGCCAACAGCTTCGTCCAGGAATTGAACTTTGGTCAACGAGTCTATTTACTATGACTTTAACTATTAGACCACGCGCATTCCCTATGACTTTAACCATTAGACCATCCGCCTCTCTCTCTCTCTCTCTCTCTCTCTCTCTCTCTCTCTCTCTCTCTCTCTCTCTCTCTCTCTTATATATATATATATATATATAGAGAGAGAGAGAGACAGACAGAGAGACAGACAGACAGAAAGTGAGACGAAGACAGAGAGAGAGAGAGAGAGACGTAG
Source organism: Doryteuthis pealeii (assembly GCA_023376005.1). Classification (NCBI taxonomy): domain Eukaryota; kingdom Metazoa; phylum Mollusca; class Cephalopoda; order Myopsida; family Loliginidae; genus Doryteuthis; species Doryteuthis pealeii. The sequence goes on from CM042164.1 coordinate 32,585,601, forward strand.
AGAGAGAGAGAGACGTAGAGAGAGAGAGAGAGAGAGAGAGAGAGAGAGAGAGAGAGAGAGAGAAATAATCATTATTACACTGGAGATAACTTAGGTAAAAATAAAAACATAGTCCAGTCTGCCCTGCTATTTACTCATAGCTGGAGGAAAAATTGGATTCATACTTTTCTCAAGGGTATTAGCGCCATGGGAAATGCCAACAGCTTAGTGCAGGAATTGAACTTGGGTTGACGAGTCCATTTCCTGCGACACTCCGATATAGGGATACAAATGTTCAACTGATGATTATTATCATTGCATTTCTGTTTTATTATTCTTATTACTTTCTGCTTTATCTTCTAATCCTTTTATCTCTGGTCTAGGTTCTTCCTAATTGTCTCCGTCCTGTCGGCTGGGGCGTTAGAATGCACCGACTGCACCTCTGCAGAGGAGGAGTAAGACTCCCACAATGGTGCCACCTATTGGCCGAGGTTGGCGACCCGTGATGCTTCAGGATAGAACCCAGGTGGCTGAGCAGTCCATGACTTGCAATATTCCACTTTAGGCTAGACAGGCGGTCGGAGAAGTCCCCTCCGATCAATCGGCTGGCCATGTCAAGCCCTAGCGCCCAGATGATTGCCCTAACCCTATTGCCCTTATGGCAACCCCCAATCCTTTTTATCATATGGGTGCTAGAAGGCGGTGACTGACGGTCTACATGTCCTAGGAATGACGTTAAACTCTATCTGATGATGAGGTTCCAGTTCTGGAGGTTTGGGGAATGTGGAGCACCCCTTCATCACCATTGCTCCCTGGTCCACTCTGACCCGGAGTGGTAGTACCTGTTAGGATCCCATCTATGGGTTGAATAGAAAAACATGAGTTTATAAACAAATTGTATTATGAATTAAGAATTAATTTATTTCACAACTTTATCGGCATTAAATGACCCACTGAGGTTGATATGCCGTAAAACAAAACAAACCAAACCAAATCCTAATTGCCTCGAGATGTATCGGGTGTTGAACTCTAGGCTTCCATCTTAGTGCAGTTCAAAAGGTTCTCTCGCCGATTTCCTAACTTTTCTCATTGATGGGCATGTTACGTGACTTCCCTGAACAATGAGAGATTCCCTTTACAGGTCAACCCGGGGTGAAAGTTTGTTTGTCAAACATATCTGAAATTATTGCATTTTTCCATGACTCTTTACATCTGATCGTTAAATCTTAGATTCTACACTACATTACAAAATAAATAAGGGAACCTATTGTTATAAGCGCCGGTTTAGCTCAGTCGGTAGAGCGTTCGGCTAGAAACCATAGGGTTCCTAGTTCGATACCGGCCCTCGCCAACTCAGCGTATGAGTAGCACAGAGATCTGTGCGGTAAAGTAAGGAGCTGATGGTAGGTGTGTCGCTCCGTTTCAGACGCAAAAAAATAATCTCCTTGGTCTAGCGCTAGTGAAAAGGGCATAGACTCCCTCGCTGATTGGCTGATACCGACTTTAGGCTACCCGACGATATATATATATATATATATATATACATATATATATATATATATATATATATATACAAAAAATATATATATATATTAGAAAAGGCGTGATCCGTTGGGTCACTCATTGAGCTCGGGTTAGATTGTTGAAAAAAATTACAATAATGTAATTTATTTTTAATACATTTTAAACTAATTTTCGGTCAATTTTGCTCAAATATATCGTGAACATGGCTGTCAACGCTGTCTAAGATGATGTAAAATCAGTATTTTACAAAATAAATTTAACACCTACCCTGCATTGAAAAAGAATTACCAAAAATCAAGGAATTTTCCAATTTTAATGAAATTTTCATTAAATGTATTTCGTAAAATATGGATTTTACGACAACATTGCCAGTGCCCAATATTTTTCATTTAGAAGAATTTTTTGTATGTTTATCCTTCACAAAATATAAATATAAATGAATATAAATAAACATTTGTGTTGAATCTGTGTTGTTATTTTAACATTACTTGCATTCATAATAAAAATATTTACAGGGCCGGTAAAATAAACATAAAAGTAGGTTTGTCTTAATAATAGCCTCTTCTAAATTTCTACTCCCAATTATTTTATTTGTTATCTCTGACCCTATAAATTTTAAAAATTGATAATTAAAGTAATTTTTTTTAAAATCTATTTTAGGAACATGACATCAATTCTATTTATTTTATTTTTTTACAACCAAGAAAACAATTTTGTGTACGAATCTTATTTAGATTTTTTTTAGAAATCAAACAATTATCTTATGTTTACCCTCGGCAAATTTTAAGATAGAGAAAGGGATTCAATCACCAGTCAGTCAGCATTGTCAACTGGAAACGGAAGTTAATTTCTCTCTCTCTCTCTCTCTCTCTCTCTCTCTCTCTCTCTCTCTCTCTCTCTCTCTCACACACACACACACACACACACACACATTGATGCAAATAGAGAAAGCAATACATATACTGAGTAGGTATTGTAAATATATTGAGAGGGGAAGAAAGATACCAAGTAGTATATATATTGTGAGGGGAAGAAAAAACAGGCTGGAAGCATAGACAGAGAATGGTGGATTTCTGACTTAATTGCAAATTACGACTAATTAAAACCAAATGAAATGGAATTTTTTCAATTTTTAATTAGATTTAGGATTAAATCGTATTTTGGGATATGTTTTATATCATTAAACTACCGAGGAAAAATCCTTTAGGCGGAAAAAGTTGATGCGCTCAGCTTTAAAGTTAAACCTAATGAGTCAGTTTCGCATAGTAGCTCTTCAGGGTAAAGATCTGAGTAATATATATATATATATTATTATTATTATTATTATTATTATTATTATTATTATTATTTACTCTACTTAGGTATTGAGCAGTATTTACTTTTTAGCTTTAGATAATAATTATATAATATATATATATTTTTCATACATATATATTTTTCTCTTGGCCAAGTACTATAGTATCAACCTATTATTTTCGGTTGGTACGCAATTTTTTTCACCCGGGAGATGTTTGGTAGTATATTTTTACAATCAAACTATAAATTAATTTCATAAATTAATTTAAACTAATTTAATTAATTGATTAATTAAACAAAGGGTATTACTTATGACGCACCCTATATATATATATATATATATATATATATATATATATATATATGCAAATGTAAACAAATCTAGCTATTTTCAGCCGACAGTATCTGGGAGAATATGTGCGTAATTGAAGTCAGACCTAAATTTTTTGAAAGTTAATTCATTAATGATTAATCCCGCCTAATTAATCATTAATGAATTAACTTTCAAAAAATTAGGTCTGACTTCAATTAAGCACATATTCTCCCATATATATATATATATATATATATATATATATATATATATATATATATATATTATTGATAAAAAAGGATACATATCAGTCGTGTTAACGGTTTGAACTTTATTTCAACCAAATGACTCTCATCTTTGAGAATACTTGGCATCCTAAGACCGATTACAATAATAAACGAAAGAGATTGACTGACCGGGATAAATTTATTAGTAGTCTTAGTCATTGTTTATGTTTAAGGTGATTATATCTAGGGCAGGGCTATAAGCCATTTAAAAAGCTAGAAAGCGCGTGGTGTAATGGTTAAAGTCATAGGAAATGGACTCGTCGTCCCAAGTTCAAATCCTGTACGTGGTAATTGCATTTCACTTAGCGCTAATACCCTTGGGAAAGGTATGAATTCTACTCTCCCTCCAGCTATGGGTAAATAGTAGTGCAGACTGGGCTCTTTAACCTTGTTTAGGCAACCGGTCTAGGAGAAGGAAAACTCTGAATTCAAAACCTGTTAAACTCCGCTTAAGAAATTGACCTTGTGTCACATCCTGCTCGTGCGGAGGGGTCGGTAAATATATATAAGCCATTTAAATTTCTATGCACTCCCGGTTTATTCCAGCAACAAACAACAAAAATCATACATACACACACCCACAAACAAACACACCCTCACACTCACACTCACACACACACATATATACAATCATGACGTTGGCGGAGAAACGCGGTGCCGATACGCAAATGACGAAGCGATCGCATGGCTTACACGCTTTTTGGAACAACAATGCTTCCGGTTTGAATTTAAATTATTTTCTACTTCTCTCTCGATGGGTCCGGATTTTAAAAAAAAAGCTCTGATGGTGATTTTTTATAAATCGAAATATTGTTCAATATTAGCTATGAAAATGATATAAAATATTTTCATTTTCATAGTATTGTGTGTTTAAATACCCGTTTATCTCTCTTTCTCTCTCTCTCTCTCTCTCTCTCTCTATATATATATATATATAATATATATATATATATATATATAGAGAGAGAGAGAGAGAGATAGATAGATAGATAGATAGATAGATGTAAAAAGAAAATGAGAATTGAATCCGACGGTATGTAGAAAGAATGAATAAAGGAAAGAAAGTACAGAATGGATAATAAAGGATAAATTTAATCAATATCACTTACACATGTGTTTCGGTCAGGTGTTTATAAGTTTTGAATAATGTACACATAGATAAACTCCAGACCGAAACACATGTGTAAGTGATATTGATTAAATTTATCCTTTATTATCCATTCTGTACTTTCTTTCCTTTATTCATTCTTTCTACACACACACACACACACACACACACACACACACACATATATATATATATATATATATATATATATATATATATATATATAATCGTATAGTCGTATCGATGGATCGTTTAACTACGGGCAAAGAGACGGACAATCGTCGGCGTGCTGGGTTCCATTTAGTTGGGGGATCAGAATGGCGAAGGGGTGCTTGTACTAATTTAATGGTTTCGAATCTGCTTAATTCTAAAATTTTATAAATATAAATAAAATTAAAAATAAAAAATAAAATAAAATAAAAAATATTTTAATATATAAATTAAATATTTATTAAACAATAAACTTATAGTGTTCTGTGTTTTTATTGGTCCGTCTGGTTATGCTAATTTAAATGACTACTGTGTTTAGTAGTATTTATTTGTCTTGCTCCTTATCTCTACAGTCAGATTTTAGCCCTGAAGAGCTTTATGCGAAACTAATAGTAGGTTCGTCTGACTCATTAGATTATCTTTATATATATATATATATATATATAATATATATATATATATATATTCACAGATGTACTGACGTCTCCATTTTAAACTTGAAATTGTCATATTTATTAAATTAGAAAAACTCAAACCTTGTTTATAGCTTCATATACAAATATAGTGTAAGGTTGTAAGAATGTACTTAAGCGGCTTATTCAATATTTCTTCTGTCTGCAGATTTCCTGTAGCGCGGACCGGCAGCAATGTAAAGAGAAAGAGCCCACCTTTCTTCTTTTTCTTTTAAAAAATCCTTAATTCATTCAACCTAATTTCCTTCTTTCTAGTTCCTCTTTTTTCTTCATTGTTCTTCTTTAAAAAAATCCAAAATTCATTCAACCTAATTTCCTTCTTTCTAGTTCCTCTTTTAACTTTATTGTTCTTCTTTTAAAAAATCCAAAATTCATTCAACCTAATTTCCTCTTTCTAGTTCCTCTTTTATCTTTATTGTTCTTCTTTTAAAAAATCCAAAATTCATTCAACCTAATTTCCTTCTTTCTAGTTCCTCTTTATCTTTATTGTTCTTCTTTTAAAAAATCCAAAATTCATTCAACCTAAATTTCCTTCTTTCTAGTACCTCTTTTATCTTTATTGTTCTTCTTTTAAAAAATCCAAAATTCATTCAACCTGATTTCCTTCTTTCTAGTTCCTCTTTTATCTTTATTGTTCTTCTTTTAAAAAATCCAAAATTCATTCAACCTAATTTCCTTCTTTCTAGTACCTCTTTTATCTTTATTGTTCTTCTTTAAAAAAATCCTTAATTCATTCAACCTAATTTCCTTCTTTCTAGTTCCTCTTTTATCTTTATTGTTCTTCTTTTAAAAAATCCAAAATTCATTCAACCTAATTTCCTTCTTTCTAGTTCCTCTTTTATCTTTATTGTTCTTCTTTTAAAAAATCCAAAATTCATTCAACCTAATTTCCTTCTTTCTAGTCCTCTTTTATCTTTATTGTTCTTCTTTTAAAAAAATCCAAAATTAATTCAACCAATTTCCTTCTTTCTAGTTCCTCTTTTATCTTTATTGTTCTTCTTTTAAAAAATCCAAAATTCATTCAACCTAATTTCCTTCTTTCTAGTTCCTCTTTTATCTTTATTGTTCTTCTTTTAAAAAATCAAAATTCATTCAACCTAATTTCCTTCTTTCTAGTTCCTCTTTATCTTTATTGTTCTTCTTTTAAAAAATCCAAAATTCATTCAACCTAATTTCCTTCTTTCAGTTCCTCTTTTATCTTTATTGTTCTTCTTTAAAAAATCCAAATTCATTCAACCTAATTTCCTTCTTTCTAGTACCTCTTTTATCTTTATTGTTCTCTTTTAAAAAAATCCAAAATTCATTCAAACCTAATTTCCTTCTTCTAGTACCTCTTTTATCTTTATTGTTCTTCTTTAAAAAATCCAAAATTCATTCAACCTAATCCTTCTTTCTAGTACCTCTTTTATCTTTATTGTTCTCTTTAAAAAAATCCAAAATTCATTCAACCCTAATTTCCTTCTTTCTAGTACATCTTTTTCTTCTCTGTTCTTCTTTAAAGAATCCTTAATTCATTCAACCTAATTCCTTCTTTTTAGTTCCTCTTTTATCTTTATTGTTCTTCTTTAAAAAATCCTTAATTCATTCAACCTAATTTCCTTTCTTTCTAGTTCCTCTTTTATCTTCATTGTTCTTCTTTTAAAAAATCCAAAATTCATTCAACTTAATTTCCTTCTCTAGTCCCTCTTTTATCTTTATTGTTCTTCTTTTAAAAAATCCAAAATTCATTCAACCTAATTTCCTTCTTTCTAGTTCCTCTTTATCTTTATTGTTCTTCTTTTAAAAAATCCAAAATTCATTCAACCTAATTTCCTTCTTTCTAGTTCCTCTTTTATCTTTATTGTTCTTCTTTTAAAAAATCCAAAATTCATTCAACCTAATTTCCTTCTTTCTAGTACCTCTTTTATCTTTATTGTTCTTCTTTAAAAAAATCCAAAATTCATTCAACCTAATTTCCTTCTTTCTAGTACATCTTTTTTCTTCTCTGTTCTTCTTTAAAGAATCCTTAATTCATTCAACCTAATTTCCTTCTTTTTAGTTCCTCTTTTTTCTTCTTGGTTCTTCTTTAAAGAATCCTTAATTCATTTCAACCTCGTTTACTTCTTTTTAGAGGCCCCTTTCGTTTTTCGAAATTCATTTTGAATTCATTCAACTTATTTTTTTTTCTTTTTAGAACTCCCTCTTTCTTTTTTTTTCTTCCTTCCTTACTTAATATCCTTTTCATTCTTACTTTAATTTTTACCTTTCGTAGATGGCCTCTTCCCTTTCTCTTTCATTTAATTCGAGCATACGTAATCCCCTTCTTTCTTTCTTTCTTTCTTTCTTTCTTTCTTTCTTTCTTTCTAGTGTCCCTTTACTCGACTCACCCTCTCTTTATCTCTTCTGTCATTGAAATTGTCATATTTATTAAATTAGAAAAACTCAAACCTTGTTTATAGCTTCATATACAAATATAGTGTAAGGTTGTAAGAGTGTACTTAAGCGGCTTATTCAATATTTCTTTTGTCTGCAGATTTCCTGTAGCGCGGACCGGCCGCAATGTGAAGAGAAAGTCAGTTCCAAATACGACTTATCACATAAGAAGATAGGGATAATTGGAGAAGATGGCTGAACTCAAGACATGCAAGAATTTAGCTGGCTCTTTTCCAGACTTTGTCTAAATGGTTTAAATCGGATCAAGTGGGATTAAAAGACATCAAATAATTATTTGTTGCTGCCAATTCCATAGATTTACATGGACGACCGTCTGCAATGCTGTGGCATTATGATTATTGCCGTTGATTAAATAGCCGGGCAGTTGAAAAGTAACCATTCTATTAAAAGAATACTGAAATCACCGAACCTATAAGAGCATTTAACACACACAAAATGCATATATATATATATATATATATATATATATATATATATATATATATATATATATATATAAATTTCTGGTACAAGCAAATTTAAATAATACTTTAAGGGTAATCATTATGATCCCTATATAGGTGGATACGAAGGAAAAGAGTGAAAAAAAAAAATGTTTTATTTGATAAAAACAAGGGCCCTTTCGTCCGGTTGCTCATCAAGGTTTTTACAGCCGGAGACGACTAAAAGTCAAATTGTAAATACATATGGGTATATATATGAGGGGTTTTTTTTAGGGAAAAGAAGAAAGAAAAAAAAAAAATTTTACTTCTTTTAAGTCCCCATTATGTGACACCAGGCCCCAGACACTCGCCCAATAAAATAAGCGAGTGCCTAGGTCTGATCTGTCTGCACAAGGTAGGACGAAAAAAATTAATAATTACGGCCTCAAGGACCTGTAAATGGTGTTTCGTCCTAGCCCTGTGCAAAACAGAGAATTGGTGATCATTATAACTAGACCGGCAAGCGCTCATGTTGATTAGATGTTCGCAAATCGAAGACTCGCTGCTCTGCGATAACCCGGATGTTATGGGTTTGTGTTCGCGTATTACTCGGGTATATATATATATATATATATATAAAGATAATCTACTGAGTCAGACGAACCTACTGTTAGTTTCGCATAAAGCTCTTCAGGGCTAAAATCTGACTCTGAGTCAGATTTTAGCCCTGAAGAGCTTTATGCGAAACTAACAGTAGGTTCGTCTGACTCAGTAGATTATCTTTATTACTTGGCTCTACTTAGGTATCGAGCACTTTTTACAAATTAGCTTCCCCTAGCGGTTATATGAATATATATATATCTTATATACATATATATACATATAAATTGTTTTTTCTTTTGGCCAAATACTATACCAATAGATTATTTTTTGTTGGTACGAATATCTTGGTCTTTTCTTTCTTTCAAAAATTTTTTTCTTCCTGGATGATGTTTGGTAGTATATTTTTACAATCAAACTCTCTGCCGGGTTTTTTCTCTCCGCAAGGATCTACCAACACGCTTGGTATATTAAATTATATATATATATATATATATATATATATATATATATATATATATAATCCAAAAGTCCAGACAAGAAATCTTCCTTATGACACAAGAGTTTTTATTTAAAAGACCTGTCGCAGTTTGAGAGCTCAATGCGTGCTCTTAATGTTAAAGTCACCGAGCAAATATATAAGTAAAGAAATAACAAAAGACTTAGAGATTTAGCATTATAGTCTAAGCTCCCTGAAATAGACTATAACGCTAAATCTCTAAGTTTTTGGGTATTTCTTTACTTATATATATATATATATATATATATATATATATATATATATATATATATATATATATTATAAAAAAGGTTTGCAAAAAGGAATATGTTCTTTTTTAAAAAAATTTATTAACTTACATATGAATGTGACACGTGTTTCTGATCTGTTGTCTTCTTCAGGCATTGAATTGTTATTTTGGCAGAATATGTCCAATATTTGATAGGTTGTGTGTGTTTTTGTAACTTTTTTATCATAATAGAAAAGTTACAAAAAACACACACAACCTATCAAATATCGGACATATTTTGCCAAAATAATAATTCAATGCCTGAAGAAGACAACAGATCAGAAACACGTGTCGCATTCATATGTTAGTTAATAATTTAAAAAACAACATAATCCTTTTTGCAAACCTTCTTTTTTATAAGATATGTATTTTTTCTCCCGTTGGACCCATAACAACACTTATATATATATATATATATATATATATATATATATATATATATATATATTGACTTTTTAAAAATTTTAGCTTGAAATACCCACTCCTGGGGGATAAAAGGAAGAGGGACCTGTTCCAATGGCGTTTATTAATATGAAACAGCATATAGCGCTCTTCGTCTAACGGTTTTTGTCATAGGAAATGGAGCCGGCAATCTTAGTTATATATATATATATATATATATATATATAATATATATATATATATATATATATATTATTATTATTATTATTATTATTATTACCTATACATTTAATGGCTAAGTCGTTACGCTGGTTTCAAACCATTATATGCTTATCGTCAGACAAATAGCCTTGTAAATGACATTCAAATGAATATCCGTGCGTGCGGGATGTTAAAAATAACACTTCCTGGGATGTTTACCTTAAATGAGGTTGATTTTACGTTGTTGTTTTTCAGCCAAGAGTTTAATAAATATTTATTTCTGTGTTGACAAGTACTGACTATTTCAGATTTAGTATATATATATATATAATATATATATATATATATATATATACTTGTGTATACATGCATATGTGTATTTCTATATACTAGGAAATATATGCACCCTCCGGGTGCAAGTATTTAAGTTTTAATATAATGAAATATCGTATTAAATTAGAAAGTCTAATAAGAAGGCAGATAAAAAGATATGTAACAGAGTGGGGGTATAATAGAAAAATAGAAATGAAACTTACTCTTCCATCACTCCCGTCTTTCATTGCTGAATTTTACTTATTTATCTATTTAGTTAAATTAGGAAATAAAGAATAAAATTACAGTTATTTTTTCTTGTTAATGGATTTCATTTAAGATTCATTGAAGAGATTTTTGCTTATATTCATGAAAATAAAACCAAACAATTAGAAATCAATAATACTAAGCACATATTTAATAAAATCACATTTTTAATATCAATATGCAAATTAGCCTTCCCATTCACACTGTAAACCGCTATTTTTTATATATATAAATACAATTGCATGTTATTTGCATGCAGATATGGACCACACTAATAAAAAGGTGAAGCAATTTTATTAATAATTGAGGTTTAAATATAAATAAAATCATGGAGAATGTGATGTAAATAACGAAGGGAATTGTGACTTGAGTAGTAATATAGTTTCGGTTACAGACAGAAAAACACACAATCTCCATTATAAATATATATATATATATATATATATATATTTGAATACATATATTTGTTTGTATATATAATTTGTATATCTATATATGTATATATATATACATATTCATATATATATATTTTAATTTGTATATATATAAATATTATATAAATATATATTTGCATATGTATATATATGTATGTATATATGTGTATGTGTGTGTGTATTTGTGTATCTGTGTGTGTTTGTGTATGTGTGTGTATATGTGTGTATACGATATACACACATATATTTGTTCAAGTATGCATAAAGATACTGCAGTGAGAAACTATCCTAATCCGAAGATCACGATACTACCAATCTCAGCGGGTACTTACCATGGCTTTGACCGCTTCGGTCGCAAACTTGCATTAACCTTTGATTCACACTTGTACAAAATATCTTAGTTATTTGATAAGTACAATGTAATTGTAAAATTACTTAAATACAGCATTAATATATTTTTATAATAGTATTCATAAACAATAGTTAATCGAGAAACAATCCCAATCTGCGGATATAAAGTAAAACTACTTGCCAAAAACGACGAAAAAAAAAAAAGACAGAAGCAAGAGACAAACACTCATCTGATTCTACAAATGTAAACTCTAACGGACTTTGGACAGACCCGGCTGGATTTTAACTCACGTTCCTGACGGCTTTGCGCATTCAAACAACATCTGACCGCTGGGAATTAGAGCTAAGAAAGATACCACGCCCGTAATCTGCAATTCTTTTAAAATGAAATCTCATAAGAGAAGAAGACAGACATTGGACATGTGTAAGTCTTAAAATCGCTTCCCAGACGTACGAGCAATATGTTCTGGCAGATTGAACGGTGGGAGACTGGCCGGCTGAGTTGATTATAACCCGTTCCTTCATATTCTCTACGTCTTTAGCAGACGTCCGGCTTCCCTTGACTAATATTGCTTTTAAAATGATGAAGACTTAGGAGAAACTTTTATATTTACGAAAAATCTATCTGTTTACCTATGTCTCTCTATATGTTGGCATACACACCAACACAAATACATTAACTGCCGTACGTTAACTAAAATTTCATGTAATGCCTACGGAGACCAAAGGGATTATTTGACGGACTTATTCTGCTACACACGTATAGCAGTCTACTATATGGCGTATGTATACATAACCAAGAGGCAACTTCGAAGGAGATTACGTAAACTAGGTATTATTACAAATGTTTTTTTCGTTGGTAAATACCCGGAAATACTGCGTGGAATCCATTTTTTGGATTTATTCTAAGGGGCGTGTTGTGTAACGGTTATCATCTTAGGAAACATTCTAGGGGATCCGAGTTCAGTTTCTAGACGAGGCTGTTAGCATTTCACTTCATACTATTCCTTTGAGAAATGCATGAAAATATATCTTCTCACTCCAGCTGTTCATAAATAGTAGTCAAGGTTCTTTAGCGTTGGCCCGGAAAAAAAACAAGGAAGTTGAATATTAGATATCATCATCATCATCATGTCACGCCGTTAGCATGGATACCCATTAAAGCAAATTTAAAGGTGTTGAGATTTTTTGAGTATATAAGGTGTGTACTAGATCCTCGCTCCTACTTATAAACCAGGGGAGATCATGTGATCTATCTCTTTGCCAATCACTGGTAGTACTCTGAGGCTGATACAATACTAACCCACGCTACTGGTCATAATTACTGCAGCGTTCATTGACGATGGACATAGGATTAAATCACTGGACCTTTACCAATACGCAGGATAGGACTTATACGATTACCAAAGGATCACCAAAGGATTCCATAACATAGGACTTTCTTTAGGCCCTATTTCAACTGGCCAAGGATGGCATTTAAAAACTTTACAGGTTACGCGCCCAGGTTTTCCTTCCTTTAGACGTCTATATTGCTCTGTCCATTCACACACCTGAAACAATGTGAAGCAAACTCTTCTACTGAGGAACTGTATCAATAAAATGCTCGGAATAACTCTGAACATGAAGATTATCTATTATTATACTAAAGCTGGGCGAATCACTTTTTTCTCCTGTTGGGTTGTCTTCCCTTGCCTAGAAGAGTTATCTTCCCTCTAGGTTCCCGTTTTAACCACCAGGGATTTTTTTTGTATTTAAGCGCCTGTTTTAAACTCTCCTTCTCTTTCTTCTCCGGGAACTCACACACATGGGTTAGACGTTTATGTCTACACCTTCTCGTGTGGGGGCTTTGGCTCCCACTACAGCCACTAGTAAGTGACTTTAGTCAATGGACTCTCCATAGCTGTCCATTACATCTATATGTACATTTAGGTATCTCTTGTATACCTCCTTATTGTATCTCTATTCACGGATATATTCTTTGTATTTCTGTTATATGTATCATTTCCATGTGCCTGTATTAAATTCCATGTTATGTTTAACACTCGTGTCGGGGTTGTTTTGTTCAACCGATTATAACATTATTATAACCTTCAATCTTACACTACTAAAGGCTTTTTTACTGGTTAATTTAGTGACACTAAATATACTAACAAAAAAATTCGATTTGAATTAGTTCTAATTAGTCGTAAGTTGCAATTAAGTCAAAAACTTACCAGTTTCTTACTTCACTATCTGCATATCAATTTCCCCCTCTCTATAAATTTCAGTATTTTTGGTAATTGTCCAATTTTAATGAAATTTTCATTACGTATTCATTTATAAATAAATCTATTTTTTAGATAGATCTTTTGTTAGAAATATTATAAGAATTTTTAAAAATTTTGTTGGTACACAATAATAAAAAAAGTCTTTATTTTAAGAAATAATTATTATTACTATAAAAACAGATGTCTTAATATTAATCAGTTGAGTTATGTATCGCCCACATTGTTGTTTTAAAATAGCATAAACTGATTACGTGACGTTGTTTTGGAGGTTCCTACTAGCCCTATCCCTAACCCTAAAACCCAGTAACACTGATCTTTTCAGAAAAATCATAGCTGAAGCCGACTTTTGAAGAAATGATATTGACAAAATGTCATTGTCGTGTGATTTTTCCAACAATCTCAATGTTTGACCCAATGGGTCACGTTTTTTCTAGTATATTATATATATATATATATATATATATATATATATATATATATAATAATTATGTATGTTATGTTCTTGTGAACATTGTTTGTTTGGTCTTTAGGAGAAATTGGAAAAAAAAAAAGAAAAACAGAAAAAAACAGAATTTTTGTATATTCAACCGTTGCTCTATTCCTGATTTAATCTATTCCCATATTTTGGGTGAACGTTCACCCTTTTTCAAGGTAATATCAGACCGTCTGCAGAAAAAAAGGAAATGTTGTATATGAGGGCAAAAAAGTAATTAAATGAAGTTAACGGATTTGGCGTTTTTTAGCCGTTAATTTTCTTTCGAAATTGTGTGACATAACTCAACCGAAATACGATCATGGTAATCGTTCGAAATGTTGCATGACTTTGATCGTGAAAGTCATGTGCAACTTAAAGAAAATTAAAGAATAAAAATATAATAAATAAATAAATAAATAAATAACAAATGATATTACGTCACTGCATTAGTCTTCGGCCCCTTGCCGTGCTTATATATATATATATATATATATATATATATATATATATATATATATATATATATATATATAGTATCCAATTGTCGCTTTAACTTTTCCGTCTTTTCCAAAAGTGTTCAATATATTAAAAACACAGAGCAGGAATAATACTAATAATATTATTATTAGAGAAAAAATAAAGAGTCTACCATGGTTTCAAGCAAATTAAAATGATTTCTTCGTGACCCTACCCTACGTTCACTATGTCGATGTAATTCCTCAGTTAAATTTAACTAAGGAATTACATCTATTACTTAGTTAACCTAGGGTAGGGTCCTGAAGAAGTCATTTCAATTTTAATGAAACCATGGTAGCCCCTTTATTTTTCCTCTAATGATAATATTAGTAGTATTATATATATATATATATATATATATATATATATATATATACAAACACACACACACATATATATGTATATATATATATATATATAAATGCAATTATTTATGTTTAGAGATATATTTATATAATCTATATTTACGTATATCCATACATATATATATATTATATATATAATATATATATATATATATATATATAATGCAATTATTTATATTTAGAGATATATTTATATAATCTATATATATATATATATATATATATATATATATACATTTTATATATATATATATACATTTTATACATATATCTTTTTGGGAGAATATGTGCTTAATTGAATTAATTAATATTGAAAGTTAATTAATTAATAATTAATTAATTAGGCGGGCATACCTATTTAAATGTAAGGCTAAACAAATCGAGAAAAATCAATCTCTGTATGTACATTTCGGCCTATTAGACCTCATCAGCAGAGCTATAGATAGGAAGACCGCCTTGTGCGTGATTCGAAACCCGTTTGTCAAGCTGACAGGCGAGCACTGTAACCCTTACACAAACCGGACTTTCTTTCGATTTTTCGTTTTGTTTAGAATTTACTTCTCATATATATATATATATATATATATATATATATATATATATATATATATATGCAATTATTTATATTTAGAGATATATTTATATGATCTCTCTCTCTCTCTCTCTCTCTCTCTCTCTATATATATATATATATATATATATATATATATATATATATATATATATATATATAAATGCAATTATTTATATTTAGAGAAATATTATATAATCTATATTTACGTATATATATATATATATATATATATATATATATATATATATATATATATATATATATATATGTGCCTCAAAGGTTTTAAATTTCTTTTGTCTGCGTTCATTTGTGGCAGACATGAGGTTAGATGTGAGCGTGTTTCAGGAAAATGTAATTGGATGTTCTATGTCGTCTTTTGTAATATAAGTTGATACAAGACATAACAACAAAATGAAAGAATACAGATCGTATAATAAGGTTCAAAACTTATCAGATATCAAAGAGTAAAAACAAAAAGATAAGAATAATAGAATAATAGAATAAAAAGCGCTACGTCACGTGAAAACATCTTTTACATCCCAGTATTGCCTTAGCTTTTGTCATATATATATATATATATATATATATATATATATATACATATATATATATAAAGATAAATCTAATGAGTCAGACGAACCTACTATTAGTTTCGCTTAATGCTCTTCTGGGTTAAGATCTGACTACTCTTCACCTCCAGATCTTAGCCCTGAAGAGCATTAAGCGAAACTAATAGTAGGTTCGTCTGACTCATTAGATTTATCTTTATTATTTGCTCTACTTAGGTATTGAGCACTTTTTACTTATTAGCTATTCTCCTAGCGGTTATATGAATATATATATATATATATATCTTATATACATATATATACATATAAATTGTTTTTTTCTTTTGGCCAAATACTGTACCAATAGATTATTTTTTGTTGGTACAACTATCTTGGTCTATTCTCTTTTTCAAAAAATTTTTTCCCCCCGGTTGATGTTTGGTAGTATATTTTTACAATCAAACTATTTGCTGGGTTTTTTCTTACCGCTAGGACTTACCAACACGCTTGGTACGTTATATATATATATATATATATATATATATATATATATATATAGAGAGAGAGAGAGAGAGAAAGGGAGAGATAGGGAGAGAGGAGACAGACAGACAGACAGATAGATAGATATGGCTAGAATTGGTATGTCCAATCCAACCACATATATTCTTATTTAGAATAATAAGAATAGACCGCCTTCTTAGAGAAATGCCGACGGAACTTTATATATATGAAGATAGAAGTGTTGGAGTTAATTCGACAGAATTTGGTAAGGATAAAGGAAAAATGGACAAAAAGGAATAACTGAAACAAATAGATGTAGGAGAAATATTTCGTTCCGCCTTAAGCGGGACTTTATCAGTCTGTATATTAAAGCATTGTACATGCATTTGTATTTATAGAAGAGAAAGTGAGTTGTTGGGGGAGTTTGGTGAGTAATTCTGGAGGTGAAGAGAAGTGAAAATCCATAGATTAATGTAAATGGTGATATGGGCGGGGCTGGCCCACCTGCATGATCTCGTTAGCCACCAAAAGATCCCTGAAGTTAAGTAGAAAACCCTCGTGTATCTACCATAGGCACCCACCGACACGCTTGCTCGTACATACACACACGCACACTCATATATATATATATATATATATATATATATATATATATATATATATATATATATATATGAAGAAAAAATGGATATAAAATCCGACAGTGTAATCTTTCTATATATATAAAAGGAATTTTGGTATGTGTCGACGTATAACTCCAAAACAAGTGGTCACTTAGATTCGAAACCCTGTATACAACTTGATATCCTTCGAACTAAGAAACCTGCCCAATTTGGTTATTGATTTTTATTGATTAAAACATTTAATTAATTAATTAATTAATTAAAAATCAAACGATTTTCGCAAAGTATCGTAAGCTGCTCCTGCTGCTGGGTGTATCAGCAGAGGCTTTGTACGTACATTTGTATTCATAGAAGAGAAAGTGAGTGGGTAGGGGAGAGTTTGGTGAGTAATTCTGAAGGAAACCATTCCCTTTCCTCCAGAATTACTCACCAAACTACACCCACCCACCCACTAACTTTCTCTTCTATAAATACAAATGTATGTACAATGCTTTAATATACTGACTAATGAAGTCCCGCTTAACGCGGAACGAAATATATCTCCTACATCTATTTGTTTGAGTTATTCATTTTTGTCCATTTTTCCTTTATCCATACCACACACACACACACACACACACCTATATATATATATATATATATATATATATATATATATGTGTGTGTGTGTGTGTGTGTGTGTGTATATATATTTATAGATAGAAGGGTATAAAACACAAAATGCTGTTAAAATGAAAATAATTTATATCATATTCATAGCTAATATTGAACAATATCTCGATTTATAAATAATATAATAATTTATAAGTAATATAATAATTTTAATTCAAAACGGAAGCATTGTTGTTCCAAAAGGCCTGCAAGCCATGCAATGCGATCGTTTCATTAGCATATCTGCTACGCGTTTCACCGCGAACGTCATAATTGTATATCTTTAGTCTAACAGTTTTTGAAAGAAAAAGACATATTTCAAATTCAAAAATAGAAAAATTCTCTGTTTCAAAAAGGAAGAGTTTTAACCCGTTTATGGTCAGCCTGCAATGGATTTTATTATATATATATTTGCATTTCTCATAATGCTAATACCATTAGGAAAGGTTTAACTTCACATATTCTTCCTACATCTATGGGTAAATAGTAAAGAATACAGGTCTCTTTAGCCTTTAAAATTGACCTTGTGTCGCATCCTGCTCGTACGGAAGGGTTGGGTAGAAGCACATTAGAATTAGATGTTATAATGCTTCACCCGAAAAAACAAAATTTCAAATGAAAATCTGAAATTAAAAATCTATTCTTAGTGTTCTATTTTAAGATAAAACATTGAATTCTGACATCACCCCGAACGTGGTTTAACAAGAAAGCTAAGATGTTTGTGGCAGTGAGTAAATGTTCAAACAACAATTACTTAATCTTTTGTAGTTCACTTCGAACTTTATGATGCATTTCATCACACGCTAGTAATTTGCGAAAGATCTTGAGACTGAGAGCCAAGTTATGATTTTATATAATTTGACTACAGTTTTGAATTGTCTTTTAGATTACTATCTTGTTTGAATTTTATATAAGGTCTTGAATGTACACAATATATGACTTCATTGATCCAAATTATATAAGGTCTTGAATGTACACAATATATGACTTCATTGATCCAAATATACAAAATTAACCTTCATTATGAACTTCTAGACCCAATTCATGGTGGTCCCAAACTTTTAGTCGGTTAAAATATGCTCCCAAAAATTTGTTAGAGATCTCTAAGGGGTGATTTAAATTAACTTTCACTACCAAGCATATTCAAACAATGATCATCTCCTCGCAGACTAGATCTCTCCGGTGATCGTAAAATATATAGACAAACCTATGTATTCAATAGTTTAAACACCTGCCCCCGTTACAGCAGCTGTCAAAGTTGCCGAGAGGTTAAGAAATCAGTCTGGCAAATAGTCAGTCGAAGTTCGCTCCTTGCTAGGAATAGTTGTTGTGTCTGACCACAATGAGGAGGCGTGAAACGTCGAAACACGTGTCTGTTGATGAATTATATATGGGCAATTCCATGTGAAATCATCAGGAAAAAAATAAAATTGTCACCCACCCCTTCAATTTTTCTGAAATTTTGTACAGGTGTAGAGTAGGTTAAAATTAGAAAATCCCCCAAATTTGAGCTTCCAATTCGAAATATTCATCAGGAGTTTGTTTAAGGTTTTTTTCTTTTGAATGTAAAAAAAACATTTCAAGATAATATTAATTTTTATGCAAGTTTCATTATGTTAAATATGGGGGGATAAATTTCACAGGGAAAATTGGTGGTACAAAGGATATTGTTATCATTTTTGTTACCTTCCAATTTTCAATTCTAAAATGAAATGTGGTGCTGATATTGACGTTTGTATATTGTCCGAATTTTGCAGGCAATACGATTAATACATAGGGAATATATTGTTTCTTTATTATTTTATATATCCAACCACCAACATAATCCTGATAATTTCTATCGAACTCTGACAGTTATTTTGCTCCATATGGTGTTTATTCAATTGCTGTACGTAAAAGTGCCAAATCTTAACTGATGTTCTAACTTCGCTTGTGAGCAAAAACCAAACTCCACTTTTGGTACAAATAATGTTCAATATATGTAGAATAATAATTTAAAAGAAAAAGAAAGTTATATTTAGTGCGACATTGTGATTTTTGCACTTATTGATCTTGCATTGAAAATAATTTTATGCCTATTTTGACAACATTTTTGGATTCTTCAGGCCTAAAAACTTCTATAAACCAATTTTTAGGAGTAGCGGAGCTATAGAACACATTTTATAGACAAAAATAGATTACAAAATGTCGCCATTTTTCTCGCCCCCTCAAATTTTTCGAGTTTAAAATCGATATAACTCGGCGAATATTTCAAATTGGAAGCTCAAATTCGGGGGATTGTCTAATTTTAACCTACTCTACACCTGTAGAAAATTTCAGAAAAATTGAAGGGAGTGGGTGACATGGTCCTGATGATTTGACATGGAATTACCCATATATATATATATATATATATATATATATAATTTTTTTAAATACTCATTCTTTATTCTTATAACTAAAATGTCCATATACCGAATGCCAAAATTGTCTGATGCCATAATTCTCTAATAGTTTCTAGCAAAGGTTTCTTTTCGTATTGCTCCTATCATTATTACGCATGCACACACACACCACACACACACACACACACATATATATATATATATATATATATATATATTATAATATATATATATTATTGTTAAGTATCTGGCCGTCATTGGTTCCAGTTGTAAGAAGAACTTAAAGTAAACAAGTGAGTAAACCAATAAGTCCTTGTGGGATAGTGTCCTTTAGGTCCGACGTCCAAGATTGTCAATGAGTTAAGATTAGAATCAGGCCTCTATAAATACAACAACAGCAGCAGCAGCAGCAGCACTGCCAGTGATTGGACAATAGGAATCTTTCTCAGGTCACGTGATAGTCAACGAGTCTATATTTAGGAGTGACTACTTGTCCCATGCCTTATATACAAAAACTGCAACAATTATAATGTTATACAAAGAAATAACCTACTCGGGTTTCACCATAAGTATCTTTAGGATTAAATCCACTCAACTAATTAGTCAAATTATGTAAAATCATGACTTGGCTCTCAGTCTCAAGATCTTTTGCAAATTTCTAGTCTGTGAGGAAATGCATCGTAATATTATTACAATGGAATAACCTACTCGAGTTTCACCATAATATCTTCAGGATTAAATCCACTGAATTAATCAAGATATTGATTAATTCCAGCAGACTGTACGCGTATTACAAGCGTACAAATCGACTGGAATTAATCAATATCTTGATTAATTCAGTGGATTTAATCCTGAAGATATTATGGTGAAACTCGAGTAGGTTATTCCATTGTAATAATAATATTACGATGCATTTCCTCACAGACTAGAAATTTGCAAAAGATCTTGAGACTGAGAGCCAAGTCATGATTTTACATAATTTGACTAATTATAATGGTAAATATTCCATTATAATAATAAATTTGCTCTACTCATGTATTAAGCACTTTATATTTGTTATATCGCTGTCTTATCATTGTTAAACTTTTATCAACTAATCCTTGTGGACAATTTCACTGGTAAATCACCATTTTCTTATATAAAATCATATATATATATATATATATATATATATATATATATATATATATGAGGTTAAGTAAACAAACAAATGTGTTTATTTTTATATGGCTTTAAGCCGACAATTTTTGGAGGATATGTGCTTAATTGAAGTCGTATCTAATTTTTAAAATTAATTAGTTAATAATTAATGAATTTTAGGCGGGCATATATGTTCAAATGTAAGGCTAAACGAATCGAGAAAATGTCAATCCCTGGATGTACATTTCGACCTATTAGGTCTCATCAGCAAGGTTATAGACATGGGAGACTGCTCCGTATTACGTATATATATATATATATAGCCAAGTTTGACTGAATTTTACGAGTGGTGTAGATAGAAGACCCTTCGATACGAATAAATATGCTGTGGCCGATGGAGTAGAGGCTTCATTAACGAGATTTTAAGGAACCCTTATAAAAAAAATCCTCTCATCTGTACAATGCACTACTGTCCTTGGACAGTAGAGGCTGCCGTCACGATGACATTAGAGCTCATGAGCTACCGACCAAATTCAGTTTTCGAATTGCTGATCAGCAGAAGAAACCAGAGAGAAGTGAAAATCCATAGATTAATGTAAACGATGACGTGGGCGGGGCTGGTTCACATTCATGATCTCGTTAGCCACCAAAAGATCCTTGAAGTTAAGTAGAAAATCCTCGTATATCCACCATAGGCACCCACCGACACGCTTGCTCGTACATATACACACGCACACTCATATATATATATATATATATATGAAGAAAAAATGGATATAAAATCTGACAGTGTGATCTTTCTATATCTTATTATAATGGAGATTGTGTGCTTTTTTGTCTGTAACCGAAACTATATCACTACTCAAGTTACAATCCCTTAGTTATTGACATCACATTCTCAATGATTTTATTTTTATTTTAACCTCTATTATTAATAAAATTGTTTAACATTAATTATACTGTTAACCATATCTACATACTAACAACATACAATTATGTTTATATATACAACAAAATAGCGGTTTACAGTGTGAAGGGGAAGGCTAATTTGCATATTGATATAAAAAAATCGAATTTAATAAATATGTGCTAAGTATTATTGATTTCTAACTGTTTGGTTTTATTTTAATGAATATAAGCAAAAATCTTCAATAAATCTTAAATGAAATCCATTAACAAGAAAAAATAAGTGTCAATTTATTCTTTACTTCCTCTTTTAACTAAATACTTAAATTAGAAAAAATAACAATGAAAGACGAGAGTAATGGAAGAGTAAGTTTCAGTTGTTCTATATTTCGATTATACCCACCTCTGTTTCAAATATTTTTATCTGCATTCTTATTTAGTTTCATTAGCCTTTCTTATTTAATAAGATATTTTTATTACATTAAAACTTAAATACTTGCACCCGGAGGGTGCATATATTTGCTAGTATATATAAAAGGGACTTTGGTATGTGCGTGTTGACGTATAACTCCAAAGCGAGACGTCACGTCGATTCGAAATCTTGTATAATATTTGATATTCTTCTAAGAAACCTGCGAACATATATATATATATATATATATTATATATATATATATATATATATATATATTATATGTGTGTGTGTGTGTGTGTGTGTGTGTGTGAAGAAAGGAAGTGAATCCGACAGTATGTAGTATATTAAGAAAAATGAAAAAAACACAGGTTTAAATGGGTTAAGTCGTGAGTTCATTGGCCGACGCTGCAGTGTTTCGATCTATTAATTAGATCATCTTCAGTGCATTTGTTGGTATATGGAAGGTGATAAGAAATTTTTATCACAGACTAACGAGAAAAGCGAGTGATAGTCCTTGTTATTCAGTCTGTTTAAAAATTTTGAGGTTTGAAAAAAGCGGAGACGGTTTGAAATATGACGTCAAATATTCTATTTTGTGTGAGTATGGGACGGTGTAAGTGTGTGTATCGAAAGGAAACATTGTGCATTTTCTAGGTGTGTGGTTGCGTGTGTGTGTGTGTATAAATCTTTTGCGATAAACGACAGTGGATATATATATATATATATATATATATATATATATATATATATATATATATATTAAAAACAGGCCACAAGATAAAATCTAACACCATACACATGTAAAACAGTGGCAAACCGACAGAATTATTACAGTACTCGAAACACGAATGAACAGACCAAATGTCACAATATTCCAATGAATTAATATTTTACCTATATATAAAATGTACCCACTCACGATTTGGGGTTTCATGTAATCGATCTTTAGATAAATGTATTCAGGCACGTATGACGTCAAGAGAATTTGTTTACTTACTGTATACTACTCTCGATGTATGTTGCATGATTGATGCCAGGTGAATATTTTGTCACGTGATTTCGTTTGGCGCGAAATTACAAAGTTAATGGTTTACTTGCATTCGGATTGAAATATTTCTATTATGCACTTACGGGTAATATTATATATATATATATATATATATATATATATATATTATACAAGATGAGTCAAAAGTATCGAGATTGAAGCTGTATTTACCAAGAAAGGAATGAACAATAAATGTAACGTTATTTTTTTAGAATACAGGGTGTGTCAAAAAGTATAGATTTTAAAGCTGTATTTATCAAGATAGAAATAAAGAATGAATGAAACTTAATTTTTCAGAATAAAAAGTATGTCAAAAAATTACAGAAAATCTCGATAATTTTCACACACCTTATATATATATATATATATATATATATATATATATATATATATATATATATATATATATGCGTGTGAGGGGTGTTTTGTATATATATATATATATATATATATATATATGTGTGTGTATTTGTATATATGACGTATATATATAGATCTGTGTGTGTGTTTTTGTATATATATATATATATATATATATATATATGTATATATATGTGTATATATATATATATATATATATATATGTGTGTGTGTTTGTATATATATATATACACACACACACACACACATATATATATATATATGTGTGTGCGTGTGTGTGCGTGTGTTTGTATAATCATATAGAATATGTGTGAACATTTATGTCTATATTTATGCTAGATCCCAGATTATATTTTATACTTTATTATCATTATTATGCTGGTGGTCTTTCACTGGAGTCTGAGTGACAACAAGCCTCCTCAGGTCTTTATGACTCTTCTGAGTATTCTAGCCCATCTTAACAATGCTGTTATCTGGATGGTGTTAATACTTCCTCTGATTTCGACTTCCTCTTTTGCATTTTCTAAACATTTGGGGACCGTTCCAAGTGCACCAACTAAAATTAGTATAATTTTCCCCTCATATTCCGCTGTTTTTTTTTTTTGTTTGTTTGTGTTTTTTTTTTTTCAATTCTCTAGCATGGTCCAGGTATTTGTCTATCTTTTCGTTTTCGTTCATCTTCACCCTGTGATCTGCTGGGACTAAAGAATCTACCAGTTGACTATTTTTTTAAATCAATACCAGGTCTGGTCTTCTGGCTGGGATAAGGGGAGCCGTCTTTATCTCAGTCCCAGAGAATTTTATGTTTCATTCTTAAGAACAGATTATTGTATGGTCAAATTTTAGTTTTTGCAAAATTCCCAGTGAATCACCTTTCCAACCCAGTTGGGTCTAGTTTTGGATTCTCATTGTGCTAGTTTGCTGCATTGGTTTAGTTTAGCCGATAAGTTTTCTTTTTCTTGCTAATCAATATTAGGTCTGATATTCTAGCTGTGATGAGGTGATCCATTTTTATCTCAAAGTCCCAGAGACATTTATGCGTTTCATTCCCAAGAACAGATTTTGATTTATGCATATACCATTTTGTTGTATGATCAAAATTCAGTTTCACAGCGAACCACCGTTCCAGCCCAGTCGTGCCTAGCCTTCTATTCTCGTTGTAATCGTTTGCTACATTCACTTAATACATGGTTGATCGTCTTCATCCTCCATTTCCTATTCTGTTGTCTTATCGATTTTTGTTTTGATATAATTTGTCTTATGCCATTATTATTATTATTATTATTATTATTATTATTCTTGTTCTTGTTCTTGTTTTTGTTATCCATACAGGTGTTTCTTAACCGTTATTCTCTTGCAACACCCTCTAGTTAAAAATGAGACCGTCCAAATCGTCCAAGAAGAAACGCAAAAATGTAAATCCTGATCATCTGGTGTTCCTTATCCGAAGTCTTATTTCTTATGAGCGCCGTCCCATCTTCTAAATAATGGACCATTCCGTTTTTATTATAAAGAAGACAAACGCAAGAAAAAAGTCATGTTACACAGAAAAAAAACATAAAAAGATAGAAAGAAGGGGTGAGTGCGCGGAAGTAATAACACTAATCAGTTTTAATCTAACACAATAAAAATATGAAAAGAACGAAAGAAAGTAAAAAAGAGAATGGGAGATAGTTAAATCAAGATCATTATGCTTTTTACTTATTGGACTATATCGCAATATATTTTAAGTAAACAGATCAAACGTTGTAATTATTAAATTATCATCATACGGTGGTATATCCACAGATCTTGCTAGTTATTATTATTCACTCCTCTTGGATTTTTCACATCAGCGTTAGTCTGAGTGACAGCAAGTCTCCTCAGTTCTCCAGGACTTTTCTGAGTATTCTGGCAGATTGCAGCAGTGCAGTATTCTGAATGGTCTCAATCTTTCCTTTGATGTCCAGATTTTCCAATCCCTTTTCCAATCATTTTGGGGCCGTTCCAAGTGTACCAACTACAATTGGTATCATTTTGACTTTCATATTCCAAAACTTGTTCAGTTCTCTGGCAAGGTCCAGGTATTTGTCCATTTTTTTCATTTTCCTTCGGTTTCACCCTATGATCTGCTGAAACTGCAAAATCCACCAGTTTTACTTACTTTTTCTTTTTTGCGTAGCGTGTCCTTTTTCTTCCCGTTCTTTCATTACAATCAAAACAGAATTTCCCTTATTTATCACAAATGAGAACAACTAGTAATATACAAACACAATTGTTCAATAAATATCTATTAATATTAAAAGCATTTATTACGCGAATACTTCATCTTACAATAAAATGACTACAAAGAAATTTGCTATTGCATTCCTTTTTAGGTAAAATAAAACTTTTTTCAGGATCTTTTAACCACACACTAGATTTAGAACGTATGTTGCATAGCGCTCTTTCGGGCCACAAATCGTACATGTTGCTGGTATACAGCGGATATCGTTTCTAACCCTTAGACGATGTATCTAGTGGTCGCTTAAATGACTTCACAAGGCATGCTCTATGTAGTAGGAGATTTGACTTTATTTCTCTCATCTCGGTTGTACGTGGTGGATGTGAGTGGCGGGCATTGATAATGGGGCACTACTACTGCTGGTGTGGTGGAAGGTGGTGAGCGCGCCTCACTGCTCGCTAGCAGCGCTCGACCGTGTCGACGGTCAGACTCCTTGTGCTCTCTTCGCCGTCTCCTGGGGTCTGCCTCTGGGTGGACTGGCAACCGCTTAAGTATTGACGACCGCCCACGCATTTTAATCTTTCCATTGTCCCTCAGCCAGAAGTCCTTACTTCCCTTTCCAGTTTCTTTGTTCAATTTTCCGCTTGTATAGAGGAAGTCCTTTGTCACACCAGACCCTCTGTCTACCTTAGCCATTGTCTTCTCAGTTCAATTTTCCTTTGTCTTTTCGAACTTCCCGCGCAAAACAAACTGAACAATAGTCAATCTGCAACATCACCATAGAATTGTCAGTGCCGTGTTAACTTTTTCGTAATTCGATATGCTATTGAACTATTTCGTTATAGCTCTTAAGTAAGTAAAGTAAGTAAAGTCGTCGGGGCGGCCTAATGTCTGTATCAGCCAGACAGCGAGGGAGTCTATCCCCTTTCCCTTGCGCTAGACCAAGGAGATTATTTTAGCATCTGAGGTGGAGCGCCACACCTACCATCAGCTCCTCACTTTACCGCACAGATCCCTGTGCTACTCATACGCTGAGTTGGCGAGGGCCGGTATCGAACCAAGAAACTTATGATTTCTAGCCGAACGCTCTACTGACTTAGCTAACCCGGCCCTACTTCTAGCACTTATATAATAAAAAGAGTGGGAAATGGACTCGTCGCCTCGAGTTCAAATTGGACAATTGCATTTCACTTAGGGGAAAGTATGAGCTATGGGTAAATAGTAGGGTTAGGGCTATCATATAGGTGCTGGGGCTTGTCGTAACCAGCGGATTGATCGGAGATGGCCTCTAGCTTAAGTAAGGGCCAAAGTGTGGACGTTGTATATCATGGACTTTTCAACCACCCTTTTTGGGGAGGGTCGTAGAGTAAAATAGTCTAAGCCCCACCGACAGGGAGCTCAATTGTAACTTCCGAATAGCCGGTACCGTAAACAATCTGACGCCGGTGTGTGTCGTGTCTAAATAAATATATAAAATTCAGTTTCAAAGCCATTTTTTCTCTTTCTTATATTGAGACAAAATTAATAAAATAATGTTTCGCATATATTTGTCGATCAAAGTTATTTAGAAAGTTTTGCTGGCGGCGCCTGCATTTGTGCTACGCTTGTTTACAGAACAAATTAATAAAAGTATTCCTGAATTTGCATTTGTCTTCATTTTAGAACAGATAAATTATTCTTGCCATTGATATAATTAATGTTTGGCTGGTATGCGGGTGAGACGGAGACACAAAGCCTTGGGCTGCACTCGTCCAAGCCACACACACACATACATACGTACACACATACATACATACATACGCACGCATACACACATACATTCTCTCTCCCCCCATCTCTCTATAAATATATATATATATATCTTTCTCACAATCAATATATACTATCATATATATTATCAATATGGGCCGGGTTAGCTCAGTCGGTAGAGCGTTCGGCTAGAAACCACAAGGTTCCTAATTCGATACCGGACCTCGCCAACTCAGTGTATGAGAAGCACAGGGATATGTGCGGTAAAGTAAGGAGCTGATGGTAGGTGTGGCGCTCCACCTCAGACGCAAAAACAATCTCCATGGTCTAGCGCTAGTGAAAAGGGGATAGACTCCCTCGCTGATTGGCTGATACCGACTTTAGGTCACCCCCATGACTTTACTTTATATATATGTATTTATATGTATATATATTATACATATATATATTTCTCACAATCAATAAATACTATTATATATATATATATATATATATATATATATATATAAGTTAAGAGAAAGGAAATGAATCCGACGATATAAGTATAGATAAAAGGATATGAAAACACACAATATGCTGTTAAAGTGAAAATATTTTATATCATATTCATAGCTAACTTTGAACAATATTTCTATTTATAAAAATCATCTTCAGAGATTGTTTTTTACTCCGGACTCACCGAGAGAGGAGCTATAAC
This sequence comes from Doryteuthis pealeii, assembly GCA_023376005.1. Lineage (NCBI taxonomy): Eukaryota > Metazoa > Mollusca > Cephalopoda > Myopsida > Loliginidae > Doryteuthis > Doryteuthis pealeii. Next base: position 32,614,444 of record CM042164.1, read on the forward strand.
AAATTGTAACAAAAAATATGTAGGAGATATTTTCGTTTTGAATTAAAATTATTTTCAGCTCCTCTCTCTATGAGTCCGGAGTAAAATCAAGCTCTGAAGATGATTTTTATAAATTGAAATATTGTTCAATATTAGCTATGAATATGATATAAAATATTTTCATTTTAACAGCATATTGTGTGTTCTATATCCTTTTATCTCTCTCTCTCTCTCTCTCTCTCTCTCTCTATATATATATATATATATATATATATATATATATATATATATATATATATATATATGACAGGCATTGTTAAAGACCCCGGAATATTTCATCTTTATGACCTTCAGTTGCAGACGTTCAAGTCTTCTTGTTGTTTATCGAAGACCGGGATCCAGGTGGTAACGAAAATGTCCCGTACCTTCTGCCAAATCATTTTAAACCATTTCGCTGGTTGTCCTTAGGGTAATGCTGGTTGTAGTGTTTGTTCGGTGCGAGCTTTATTTCCTAATCGAATAACCCCCACCCCTAAAAAAAACATCCAACGATTAAAACTTGTACCAAGCAAACTACAACCAACAAACAAATGACTACAAGTCTTTCTTTGTAATATTTTAAAACCCATGATCTATATATGATTACTAGAAAAAAACGGGTCACCCATTGAGCTCCGGGTAGATAACTGGTTTTAAGAAGAAACTTAGTTTGCAAAACGAATTGAATTTAAAGAAGAAGTACGAACGGAAAATGGTAAAACATTAAAATCATACTATTTCTCTGAATGTTTGAGATGAGGCTTGATTATTAGTATTATCTGCGTTATTCGGAATATTGTCCTCATCTTCCTTGTTATCTGTACAACGTTTCGGCCGATATGCCCTCTGGCCTTCTTCAGGTATTTCTTGTCGGACTCGGGATACTTCTTGACGTAATCAGGAGCCATCACGGAACTTTGAACCTAACCCTTTATTCAGTCCACGGGGGTATCCTGTTCTCATTCCGCTAAACATAGCTGGGGTACGACAAGACGGTTCCCGATTACGACAAGAAAGTTCCCGAGTCTGAAAAAAAGGTTCCCGAGTCCGAGAAGGTTCCCGAGTACGACAAGAAATACCTGAAGAGGGTATATTGGCCGAAATGTTGTACAGATAACAATGAAGATGAGGACAATAGTCCGAATAACGCAGATAATATTAAAATCATTTTGCTAAAATTTGCAATTGAGTCAAAAACTGACCTGTCTTATATATAAGCTAGCCGTTAGCTGCTGAAAATTAGCATACGAATAGTTCAATCTACCGCTGACACTCTCCAATCTTTTTTTAACTATCACAGAGAAAACTAACATATATAAGGAGTCAAAATATATAGAGAGGAGGGAAAGTGACAGGCAGAATGTGAGTAAGAGACGGGTGATTTTGCAAATTAAGACTTATTAGAACCAAACAAAATGGAATTTTTCAAACATAATCCAAAAATAAGGAACATTTTGGATGTATTTTGTGTCACTAAACTAATAGAAAAAAAGCCTTTAACAAAAATCATTGATTCCTCAGCATTAGTATAATAACAGATAATAGATGATAACATTTATTTGGCTGTATGTGTATGTTCCAATGTTTAACACAGGAAGTCGCTGGTTTTTGGCAAGAGTTCTGAATTGGCCTCACGATCCAACATAGTCTGTGGGAAGTAGATCTTTAAAATAATTTGGAGTCATTGCAGGTCATCAGATTTCAAATGAATCATTTCTAGACGTTATTCGATAAAAATATCTTTAATGAAATACAAAAACATTTTTCAGTGCATAAATGGTTGAAAAGACGTTATACTACCTCTGAGGTCAACAATGCTAGCAGATGCCATAAGTGTCCCAATAACACCTGTCTTTCAAAAATGTGCATAAGCTGTTCTCATAATATTTATTTTTATTTGGTATATCAAAAAGAGCTTAGTTCATTGGGTAGCAGCAAAGGTTACCTCACCTGTCTTTAGTCCCTGGCAATACCAGATGCTTCTGCTAGTTGTCTACTATGATGTTTTGGGTGTTTTTTTATGATTTTAGGTGGATTCCCCAGAAGTTTCTGGAAGTGGTCTTTCCATTTCTGAAGTCTATCTTTTTGGCTGGTTGCTCTTAGCTTTGATCTAGAGGTACTTTTCCTACCACAAATTTCATTTACTGTTTGCTATGCTAATCGTGGCTGTCTGTCGTCCACCGATTGTCTGATATTATTTATTTGTACTTGGATGTATTGTTTGTTCTTTTTTGTATGTTTTGGTTAGTTCTATCTGGGCTTTCCTAAGGTTGTGTAAATTGGTGTTAGTTGGGTTTTTACGTTGGGCTGCTTTTTTATATCGTTTCTCTTTTCATTAAATGCTTCTGTCTCCCAGGGAACAGAGTGTTTGGCTTTAGTTTGGTTGGTACGTACACGGCTGCTGCTTCTAGGTGAGCACTGAAAAAGTTTTCGTATTCCTCTTTTTGTGTGGAGCTTTCAGATGTCTCCTGGAGGATATCGAATTTATTTCTTACGCGACAGCGTAGTGATTGTCTATATCGCTGTTGGCAAGTGTCGACGAGTCGTATTGTACAGGAAGGACCTACATTAACCAACTATGCGAGGATGCTGGTTTCTGCACAGAGGAGCTCCCAGAGGCAATGAATGATAGGGAAGGTTGACGAGAGATTGTCATGGATATCTGTGCTACTTGCGCGACATGATGATGATGATAGGTTGGGTAGGAAAATGTATCAAGACTGAAGCTGTAATATATAAATATAAATATAAATGAATGAGACACTTAATTATTTAACACATTTTGTGAAAATTATCAAGATTGAAATATATAAATATAGATATAAATGAATGAGACATTTCATTATTTAACATTTTGTGAAAATGTATTAAGAATGAAGCTGTAAATATATATATTAACACATTTTGATTTTCTGTCTCTATTAGGTGAAACACAGTGTTGATAAGGAGTGAAACGGTATCGGTGCAAGGCTGTTAATAAAATCTACGTACCCTGTGATATCTCTCACTCACTCACGATCTCACAGTCTCTCGTCACCCCCCCGCATGAGCCTTTCATGCTCATAAAAAGGTCAGATGTGATAAAAGGTCAATTTTATGCTGAGTATAACAGGCTTCCTTCTCCCAGACTGGTTAGAGAATCCAGTATACCCTACTATTTTACCTATAGCTGGAGAGAAAAGATTTGGATGCTTTCCTTTCTCAAGTGTATTAACATCATGGTATTGCAAAGAATCTCGTCCAGGATTTGAACTCGGATCACCGGGTCCATTTCATACAACGATAACCAGTACAAAATGGCGCCTCAACACTTTTGTTTGTATATTTCTCCAGTACCTTTAACTCCATACTCAGATGGAGCACAGCATACGAAAGAGCCACAACACCATCTTTTACTTGTTGAGCGACCACTCATCACTCGGATCAATGATTACATTAATATCTCCAAATACCTTTATTTCCATACTCAGAGGAAAGATGGGGCAAATACTTTCACAGATGGTCTTGCTAAAGAATCTGTTACCGCTATAATGATGCTTTTCAAAGACATGAAGGAACGGTTTGTTCATCCGATGGTGACACTGATTCTTTAACATTGTCGTTGGAGTCCTACAAGGAAATACAACAGTACCATTTCTATTCTATCTAGACGACATTATACGAACGACATTAGATGTTATGACGAAAAAAGTTTTCACATTAAAAAAAGTAGTCGATTTTACTCAAAACTGCTACAGATGCAGACTACACAGATGATCTAACGTTTATCGCAAGTACATCTGCACAGACACGGCAGCATAAGTCAGCAAGAGGCATGGACCTCCGTGTGAACTTGTAGAACCTAGGCTTCGCGCGTTTTAAACAAGATGCAGACATTTACACGCATCTACAATTAGTAGACCAGTTATTTCACCTAGTTAGTAGCATCTCATTTACAGTTTGTTTTGGTATGCTTTCGGTGTGTGTGTCGCTCACCTTTATCAAAGATTGATGACCCTCCCCCTCGACATACTTTGATATTTCATCCCTTCTTTTACTTGACCTTATCCACACCTAGTCCCGTCCTCCGACCTATATCATCATTTTCAACGCATCATTCACCAACTTCATCCGAAATCATCATCATCATCATGTCGTGCAGACAGCACGGATATCCATGACAATCTCTCGCTAACCTTCCCTATCATTTATCACCCCTGGGAGTTCTTCCGCGCAGCAACCAGCATCTTCACATAGTTGGTCAATGTATGTCTTGCTGTGCGGCCCACACTAGCATGTCCATGTGTTGGCTTCCACAGGAGAACGTCGCTTATGAGCTCGCCCTTGCTTCTCCAGCAGTGTCCTGCATGCAAAGTCCGTCTCACTCGGTGGTTTGTGAGATAGGGGGCAGGTGGCCATACAGCTGCTCTCTTGTGGGGTGCTGTTTCCACGACTTGTTCAAGACTACATGCAGCATTCTTGTGCAGCTCCCGTCTATCTTATTCTCAAGGCGCCTCGTTAGGTTCCAGGTGGTGCAGCCATACAGCAGTACTGATATGACAACCCTTAACCAATCCTCACTCCTTCACTATGTCTCTACCTTTCTTTCTCTCTCCCACTTTTACCTGGTCCTCACTTATATGCCAATCTGTCAAGACAAATAAAGGCATTTGGTGAATTTTCTGAAATTAATAAGACGAAATATCAATTAAACTGATTTTTTGCGTTCGTTATTCACCTTTCCAATATATTTACTCACATGTATTTATATATTGGGAAGGTGAATAACGAACGCAAAAAACAGTTCAATTGATATTTCGTCTCTATTCATTTCAGAAACGACAGCAAATGCCTTTATTAGTCTTGACAAATTGGTATATTAGTGAGGACCAGGTAAAAGTGGCATATATATATATATATATATATATATATATATATATATATGTATATATATATATATATATATATATATATATATATATATATATATGAGTAAAGAGAAGGGAAATGAAACCGACGGTATATATATATAGATAAAAGAGTATGAAAACACACAATATTGTTAAAAATGAATATATTTTATATCATTTTCATAGCTAATATTGATCAATATTTCGATTATTGTGTTTTTATACTCTTTTATCTATCTATCTATATCTATCTATCTATATCTCCCCCCCCCCTCTCTCTCTCTCTATATATATATATATATATATATATATATATATAAATGTGTGTGTGTGTGTGTGTGTGTGTGTGACACTGGATAGGAGTTTGCTCTAAAAAGCTATACGTCGGGACACAATGAATCCTTGGGGATTATTGCTGATGATAAAAAAGATGTCAAACTACAATAAACTTTGGATAATAACGAACTGAGTAATATATTCCGTTAAAGATAGAAACATTTCGAACATTTGGCATGAAAAAGGCATTTTTTCCTAACTGCACGGACTGGCATATTGTACGTATTAACCCACATCGATAACTCTGTATTTTTCCTTCTTGAAGTTAATTACAATTCCAAATGATTAGAATCTAAAAGTATAATCACGATTATATATGAAGCCGATTACTGAGTAATCGGCTTCATTTATGTCTACAACTACACATTGATTCAATTCTATTGTTTAGTTTCTTTTTTTCTATCTGGGAATTTAATTCTTGCTAAATTTTTTCGTATAGGAAAAGGAAACGTGGATCAATCTATTGGGTTTCGGAATGATCCATGTTTCCAATGCTGCACGGACTGGCCTGTTGGAGGTATTAATCCAAATCGTTCACCAGGATATGACACCATGCCGCAAGTATGAGACATCAAGCTGATGTAGCTGATTTGGAATATCAACTGGCATTTCTAACCGAAATGACATTATCTGCCCAATGCCAAAATATCGTCATTTGGTCATTTAATCTAAGTTTGTATAGTTGAATTCATGAGGGAAATCAAAATTGGGCGCATCAGCGTAAGTTGAACAAATAGGAGTCCTATGAGTACAAATGCCAGAAATGGCTAGAAAACAAATATATTTCCTATCTAATCCGCACACTTGACTAAACAGGAGGATATATATATATATATATATATATATATATATATATATATATATTATATATATTCTCCCCAATCCCTCTAGGGTTGAGCACTCTGGGGGGATTTTCGCTGAGGGCCGCCAATTCAAGCGTAAACGCAACGCTCCCCGATATAAGGATGGAGCACTCTATGACGGCCTTTACATACAAAGCGATATGTGTATTAAAACAGTTAAAATCCCCTTCGCATTCAGTAAGTGATGACACCCTAATGGTTAAGGTGTAGGACTGACATTCAACCGATTGGATTTCAATTCCGGCTGTAGGTAGTTTACAAATATCTAGCCACACTGAAGAGACTTGATAAGTCGAAACACGTGTCTGTGGATGACTCTATATATATATACATATATATATATATATATTATATATAAGACCAAAAAAATGCTGTAATTTCATTAGCATTCTCATAGTAACAACAAACTAACACAGCTGTGGGATCATAATATACTGCTAGGGGTTCTGGGTTAATGGCAATGTGGCTTCGGCCCCGAAACAATATATGAACACAGAGTCGTTTAAGGTTTGCATAGAAGCAATGCTGCTGTTTACACAGTAGACACGTATACATTTATTAGTATATATATATATATATATATATATATATATATATATATATATATATATGGATCTCTCGGATTTTCGAATAGAGTTTCATCCAGTGACCCCAACACAGTGATTTGTTTATAGTGGTGAATTGTGTAGCCATTCCACGTTTTTCACAGTGATAGGAAAGAATTGTGTACGGAACCACGAACCCAATCAAGACTGACCTCAGGTTTTGAATTCAGATTATCCCTTCCTAACTTTACCTACCCCCGAAGACCCTCGTATTGTATTGGATTATATCTTTCCCAAGATTGCGCTATGTGAAAAGCCCATTTTCTAGGAATTGAACCGAATCGATCTATTTCCATAATATATATATATATATATATATATATATATATGGGGGTGTATGTGTGTGCGTGTGTATGTGTGTATATGTATAGACACGTACTTAAGTTGGTTATCTCTCTCCTTCTTCCACTCCTCCTTCTATCTTTTTCTTACATCCACAAACTGTCTCTGTATATCCATATATTCTCATTTCCCATTTCAAATTATAATATACCTTTCATTTTTTAAAGAAAGTGTAGTTTTTCTTGGATTTGATCCAGCTATAAACCACTCCTGGAGGTATTCCATTCAGATAAGAGTTTAATGAAAACTTATATGAATAATGTATGATTAAAAAGCCTTCTGGCTCATGAAGTTCTTGTGAAAACAGGGGGGTCGATTAGTTCATAAATAAAGCAAGATAAAGAATATCAATTCCTAATTACAATTTAAACAAATAAAACTTTGAAAATTCATATTATTAATCACATTTCAGCGTTTCTATTCCTCTTCCTATCTATCTATCTATCTATCTGTCTATCTATGTAAGATTATTTATAGCTATGAAACTCTTGGTCTATTATTCTTTTCTCTCTCTCTCTCTCTCTCTCTCTCTCTCTCTCTCTCTCTCTCTCTCTCTCTCTCTCTCTCTCTCTCTCTCTCTCTCTCTCTCTCTACCGAATATTTCCACTTCTATTTCTCATATATATAATATACATATATATATATATATATATATATATATATATATATATATATATATATATATATATATATATATATATATATATATATATATATATATATATATAATATATATATTAGAATTGCAGTTTACTCAGGTATTTATGATTGGGGTAATAATGACACAAATATTAAATAAACATGTTAAAAATTCATATTAACACACAAATTTATTTCTCTCATTCTCTCGGTCTATTTTTCTAAGTCTGTATGTATCTCTCTCTCTCCCCCTTCTCTCTCTCTCTCTCTCTCTCTCTCTCTCTCTCTCTCTCTCTCTCTCTCTCACTCTCTCTCCCTCCTCTCTCTCGAATAATATATATATATATATATATATATATGTCTTTGTGTCATTTAGTAGATGAACAGAGTTTAAGTTCATTGCGTACTGGCAGCTGGGCGGTGTGATGACTTATAAATAACCACGGTGTCTCCAGGCGCAGAATAAAAAGAATTCGTATTAGACTATTGTTCATGTATTAGGGAAAAAGTCAATGATTAATGTAGAAACTCCTTACCTGGAAGGAGATCGATTTGATTGGTTACTGAAATGACACGTATGAGAAAAAAATGAGACTCGTCTCTAGGGGTCTATGATTAAGTTCTAGCCTCTGTCCCCGCTCCCAAGAGAATAATTTCTACCCAGAGTGAAATCGGTAAATGGAGAAATGGGAGTAATTTATGGATTCCGGGTCCTACTGAAATGACTGCTTTAAAAGAAACATCACACCCTCTATCTCTGTTAATAATGGAGATTCGCTTCCGGTTTTTGTCTGTAACAAAAAACTACGTTACTGATTACGTCCCATTACCCAAAATCTTCATAACATAGAATAAGTGCACTGAAAATTTGAACATGCAACATTAGACAGTCCACATTGTTTTTTAAAACAAGTTTTAATAAATACATGACTGGTATTATATATATATATATGATACTACGCAAACAGTTTGTTTGATATGGCTATGCCGACAATTTTTGGGAGAATATGTGCTTAATTGAAGTCATACCTAATTTGAAAATTAATTAGTTGATAATTAATGAATTAGACGAATATATCTGTTTAAATGTGAAGCGTAAACGAATCGAGAAAAAGTCATTCTCTGAATGTACATTTCGCCTATTATGCCTCATAAACAGAGTTACATATTTAAAGTTTACATTTCAAATTGTTTTATTTTTTAATCCTTTAATGAATTTGATAATTTTACTTACTTAGGGTACAAACTCGCTGACATTGAATTTTTTTACTCCCACCTCTCAGGCAATGTTTCAAAAATTTATTTTTATATCGCCCGGAGCGTGTTTTTTATTTTGTACTAGATATTTTAATGGATATTAAATAAGGCGAGGTAAATGAATTTAACACCGTTTTTCTTACTGCCTTCCAAAGGTTTACAGTTATACTTTTTTAAAGAAATGCAGAATATCTCACATAACATGTAGCGTCACTATACGTTCACTGATTATCCAGAAATATATATATATATATATATATATATCTGCAAAACACAGAAAACTACGCTGGAAACCGCTCAACAAAACGAATCAACGAAACAAAAGGAAATATGAAACAACAAAAACGTCTAATGAACAAAAAACACATTCAGAAACTCGACAAAAGGAACGAAAACACCAAAAGAGAAACAATCCACATCAAACCACACACATACGCAGATATCCTCCAACGAACGAGAAAAAACGAAACGATACCCATAACGCCGACTAACACCGATAGAAAAACAAACTCAGAATCGACTAAAAATAAAACAAGAAAGACGCTTCTAACCTAACTCGACACACACAAACCGCGAGAAACATACCGAACCACCCAAAAAAACAAAAAGCCGCCCAACCAACACACCTGGAAGGGCGGACACAAATTACACTAAACAAAATAACAGAAGCTTTCGAAATTTTGCGAAGCAGCTTCGAAAAACTTGTCAGTTCAGAAATGACCCACACAAACGAGTAATAAACCTAAGTAGACACAAATTCAATATCCATATATTTGAACTACTAAACAAGGCCTTAACTTTTGCCCCCGTCATTACATTACAACAACCACACACTAGAAAATGATGGGAAATCTTTCTTCAGGAGAATTCGACTGAGAACCCATTTTGGATTATCAGACTACGAACCGACTATTCTGGACCTACTGAAAGAAAAAAACACCTCATTCAACCCTAACAACATAGACACAACCATCAAAACATTCTAAAGGGCAGTAAAAGAGGATATCAAAACACACGAAAAACAACACCTACCACATGACAACCTAACAAAAAAACAACGCGAAACTCTCACAGAACTTTCCACCAGAGAAGACCTAGTCATTACACAAGCTGACAAAGGCGGTGCAACGGTCATCTGGGGCATCGAGGAATATCTCAGAGAAGCCGAAAACCAGCTAAACAACGAGGAATTCTACCCCGTACTTCCAGCTGACCCCTTTGAAAATCACCAGAACATCATCAAAAACTCTATAAAAGATATGGTTGAAAAAAATCTAATCGACAAAGAAACAGCAGATAGACTAAAACCCAGCAACACAAAACCTGCCGCTTCTATCTACTTCCAAAAATTCATAAGACAAACAACCCCGGAAGACCAGTGATCTCCTCGATCAACTGTCACACAACAAAAATATCTAAATATGTAGACCACTACATACAACCACTCACAAAAGAAATAAAATCCTACATACGAGACACAACGGACTTTCTAAATAAAATCAACCACACCACAACAATACCACAGGAAGCGATTTTAGTCACAATGGATGTCAGATCCCTGTACTCTAACATTAAACACGACGAGGGACTCTCAGCCTTAGAGGAACATCTAAATAAGAGAACAACTAAAAACCCACCTACAGAAGTAATTTTAACACTGATGGAACACATACTAACACTAAACAACTTCAATTTCAACGGTCAACACTACATACAAACAAAAGGATGTGCTATGGGAACGAGTGCAACTCCCTCATACGCAGCCATATACATGGACAAATTTGAAAACACACACATCTACCCGAAAATTAAAGATGACTGCCTCTTTTACGCAAGATATATTGACGATATATTCATGATATACACGGGCGGAGAAGACAAATTCAATAACTTTCTAAACGACCTAAACATGACACACGACTCCATTAAATTTGACCATGAAAAATCAAAACAAGCAATAGCATTTCTAGATATTCTAATATATATAGATGAAAACAGACAACTTCAAACCACATTACTCACTAAACCAACACATACTCACAACTACCTTCACTACAAATCATCTCACTCAAAACACCTCAAAGACAGCCTCCCCTACTCACTAGCTATAAGACTGAGAAGAATCTGCACCGACGACAATGAGCTAAGACAACAAATCTCAGCACGTGGATACTCCCACACTTTAATAGATAGCCAGGTAGCCAAAGCTATCTCCATCCCTAGACAAGAAACCCTAAAATCAAAACACAAAAAGAAGACACATCGCATCCCCCTAATAACAACATTTAATAACACCCTCCCACCACTAATCAAATAATCAAAAAACACTGGAACATCCTGAAAATAAACCCTGAACTAAGAACATTTTCCAAGAACCCGGTATAGTGACCTATCGGCGACCTCATAACCTCAGGAAATGATAGGAGGCAACAACATACTAAACAATAAAGTAGTCAACATGAGACCTATAACACTGGGTAACAAAAAAACATGTTTTGAAAATCATCCAGGGTTTTCCAGCTTATTTAGACTAATTTTGATGCTCTGAGTCCGAAAATTTGGTTTTGCTCAATCAGGTCAGGTTTTTTTTTTTTTAATAAATCGATTTTTCGTAAAAAAACAAATTTCTGCGGATCATCAGCTGAGAAACCCCTGACGATTTTTTCCGTTTTCCTCAAGAAATAAAAGTCAACGTATCCAAATTCATTCAGTTTTTATTTAGTCCATCAAATTTGATAAGCATAATTATCATAATATTAGTATAAGAATGAGCGTTACGTGACACAAAAGTTCAGAGTTCACGGCATAAATCGGCGTTTCTTCGATTCCCGTGTGTGAGCAGCTGCTGGGTTGTCTCTCTTCAGCGACCAGCAGTAGTCCGCCATCATGACTGCGTCCCACCTCCCCTGGTACCCTCTCCTCCATTTGGCGCATGTCCTGATGGAACCTTTCTCCCTGCTCGTCGCTCATCGCCCCAAGGTTTTCAGGAAACTTCTCCATGTGTGAGAACAGGAAGTGCATCTTTATACTCATCAAACACCCGAGTTTTTGGAAGGCCTCTATCATGCTGCTGATGAGTGTGGCGTGGTTTGCTGCCTTCGTGTTCCCCAGGAAGTTGTTCACCACCTGCACAAACGATTTCTACGCGGCGCACTCTCGCGTGTTCATGGAGTTTTGGAACTCTGTATCCTTTATGAGCTGCCGTATCTGTGGGCCATCGAAAATGCCGGCCTTCAGCTTCTCAATGGTCAGTCGAGGAAAGGCTCGGCACAGGTAGTTGAAGCACCTCCCATCCTTGTCCAGAGCGCGCGTGAACTGTTTCATTAACCCAAGCTTAATGTGTAGCGGTGGGATCAATATCTTCTCCCGGTCAACAAGAGGTTCGTTTATGATGTTTTTCGCCCCAGATATTAACTGCTCTCGCGCCGGCCACTCTTTCTTTGCATATTGCTGGGCTCTGTCTCGACTGTCCCACATACATATAAAGCATGGGTACTTCGTGAACCCGGACAGCTGACCAAGTAGAAAGTTCACCATCTTTAAGTCGACGCAGATGACCCATTGGTGCTGCTCATATTGGATTTTGTCGAGCACGTACTTCACTGCTTCATATTTCTCTTTGAGAGTTGTGGAGTGCGCAAGAGGGATTGAGGCGAACTGGTTCCCGTTGTGGAGGAGCACATACTTCAAAGAGCGCTTGCAGCTGTCAATGAAGAGTCGCCAATCTCTCGGATCGTATTGAGGAGCGCCGAGTTTAACAAGAAGACCGGCGACATCTTGACAGTACACGAGGTCTTCCTCTTGGCAGAAGTAGCCCATGTAGTCCTCATGCCTTCTACGAAAGAAAGTGATACGCGCGTCCTTGCCAAGTAGATTTTTCTCTTTGAGTCTGGAGGCCAACAGCTCGGAGGAAGTCTTCGACAAGCTGAGATCCCGAACCAGATCATTAAGCTCACATTGTGAAAAGGGCTACGGACTATCTTGTGCTCCATATTCCTCTTCTGTATATCCTCGCTCGTCTGTAGTGGTGGCCTCGTCGTCGCTGTTGGGAAGCTCTGTGAACGCTGGTACAGGAATTTCTTCGCAGTGAGCAGTGGACGGCGGGCAGATGGAAGGTCAGGGTACTGGAGGCTGTGCCCATTCTTCCGGTTGATGCCAGTAGTATTGATGGCGCAGAAGTAACAATCCGATGCATGGTCAACGGCTCCCTCCAAACCATCGGAATCCCAAACTTCAGGGAAGTTTTCGCGCCCTTCGTCCACCGCCGGAGTATTCCACGCACGTCTTGCACACCGTGTGCGGTGCCCAGGACTTATATTGGTCACCCAGCTTGGCTTCAAAGTAAGCCTCATAGGCGCTTCACAAATCCTGTGATGTTCTTCCTGTCCCCTGACAGCGTGTATTCTCCGCAGATGTAGCAGAAAACGTCAGGATTATTCCTGCATGACCGTCGCGCCGAAGCCATCACAATAAACTGAAAGAAAAAATGAAAAAAATGAAAAAAAGAAAGATGGAGTAATGGTGAGACAGGTATTGATTTGATTGGCTAATTGTGGAATTCCCTTTATTTCGTGTCTGTGCATTGTAATTCGATATATTCTTCAAGAAAAATATGATTGAACTCAAAACCCCTGATATTAGCATATGTATAGCTCGTCAGGTAGGCCTATGGCTGTATCTCAAAAAGTTGACCTGATAGAGCAAAATCAATGTGATATTCGGACTCAGAACACCAAAATTAGTCTAAATCAGCTGAGAAATCCCTGACGATTTTTTGGCTGTTACCCAGTTAATTATAATTAACTCCACAAAATTCTGCCGGCCCTGTAGTACAAAAACAACTTATGCTGCAAACAAATAAAAACAACAGACACATTTACAAGCTCCACAACAAAACAAACTTTTAAAATCTACCATGAATCAAACTGCAAAAGCAAAAATTTGATTTACCTTCTAGATTGTACTAAATGCCAAAGACAATACGTGGGGAAATCTGAATGGGAATTTTACTTCAGACTTAACAACTACAGACACAGAATAAAAAATACCGACTTTAATAAGCTCATTCCAATAGAGTAACACTTCCGACTGGATGATCACGATTTTAATAGAGACGCCAAGTTTACCCTCATTGAAAGAATTCAAACAAACACTGACACCAAAACGGTAATCGAGAACCACGAATACAGATGGATACAAATGTTAAAAAGCTTTCATCCGTACGGCTTTAATAAAAAAACAGGTCCTCTTTAATAGTGGGTAATAAACCTGTCTACACCTACGAGGGTGGCTGAGGTCACCTAAATAAACAAACACTGACCACCACACATCAAACAAGCCACTCTTGACCCAATTAAAAATCTAGAAGTCACGCGCACAGTACCGTGATACAGACACACGCTCACACTCACACAGTATATGTAAACACACACATACATATATATGTATACACATACAGTCATACACACAACTCCCATGAACCCCTCCCTCACATGTATGAGAGCATCTAAAAATGACCTACCTCATAGACGTTCTTCACGAAACAAATGAACATGCTACTATTAAACACACTCGCCTACCCGGATTTTAACAGCATGTTAAACCCACTATAACACTTGAACTTTTATAATTCTTCTATAATGCTCCCTTTCTAATAATGTATCAACAATTTCTTCAAATAAGAAATTTTCTCCTGAAGATGACCGAAGGTCGAAACTAGTTGAGAATAAACAACATACAAGAAATATTCCTGATTGTCTTAATAATTTTTGTTCACACACTATATATATATATATATATATATATATATATATATATATAAACAAGCTGCAGTTGTTGTTTTTTTTAATTTAGTGATATAACATTCCATCGCGTGAACACGCTTCAGGTTTATATAAACACTAAAAAAATACTGCTTTTTCTTAAATCTCAACCATTTGACTCTTGTCTGAGGATTGCGTAAGCATAAAACTAATACTAACGAGATAATAATATCCATAATATAATATATTATTGATTGTAATACTGCTCTGCTATATTAGCATTAAGCACCTTTATATGTCAATACTTTTCTCTTCATTCTCTATCTCTCTCTCTCTATATATATATATATATATATACATATATACAAAGTCATCTTCAGACACCGTGTTTCGACGTTTCACATCTCTTCAGTGTGGCTAGACACAGTAATTACCTCTGACCAGGAGCGAAACCCGACTGAATTTTCGTCCGCCCGATTCATTAACCTCTCCGCCATTTGGCAACTGCCGTAAAGGGGTGGAGTTTTAACTATTAAATGCACATATTTGCTTATATATTTTACGATAACCAAAGAGATCCAGTCTGTAAACAGACGACTATTGCTTTATGCTGGCAGTGAAAGTTAATTTAAGTCTCCCCTAGAGAACTCTACCGGGTTTGGGTAGCATATAATAAGTCTTCCACAGACAATGAATAAAGAACAGATTTTTTTAGTATGATCGGTTTAAAAATTTAGGGTTTAAAAAGTGGCAAACATTAAACAACTTTTTCTCTGATGTTTGAGATGAGGCTTGATGATTACTATAATCCGCGTTATTCGGACTATTGTCCTCATCTTCATGTTATCTGTACAACGTTTTAGGCCGACGGTGCTTACGGTCCTCTTCGGTATTTTCTTTTCGGACTCGGAGCCCGGGAACCTTCCCTGTTGCAATCAAGAGCCTTCTTGTCGTAAACGGGAACCCTTCTTTGTCGTTCAATCCTGGCCAAGGGCGGCAGTAACACTTTCTTGAGACTTTATTTCGTTCTATTATTATCATATTTAAATACCCTTGTTTTCTTAATCTTCTGACTGTCATCATCCTGCATCTCCCTATGGTTAAAAATGAGACCGTCCAATTGCCCAAGCTGAAATCCAAAAAATATAAAATTACTGATTATCTGGTGTAACTTAATCACCGAATTCTTATTTTCTGATGTCATCACACCTCAGCTAAAATAATGGCACATTTCGTTTTTTATCATAAAGAAAAAATATAATAAGAAAGAAAAATAGAAAGAGAGTAGGGGGAAGGTAGAGGATGGGGACGCGGAAGCGAATAACACTAATCTGTTTCAATCTAACATAATGAAAAGACAAAAAGAAGGAAAGAAAGAAAAATGATGTGAGAGAGAGTTAATTGAAGATTATTAACATTTTACATATTCAACTATTTCGCAATAGCTCTTAAGTAAACATATTAAGCGTTGTGATAATCAACTTATCATACTGTGATATATCCACAGGTCCCCTGCTAGGTATCATTATTATTTTACTCGTTTTGAGTTTTTCATACCAGCATTAGCTGATGGTCTTTCACTGGAGTCTGGATGACAAGTCTCCACAGCTCTCCAGGACTCTTCTGAGTATCCAAGCCGATTGCAGCAGTACAGTAGCCTCGATGGTCTTAATTCTTCCTCTGATTTCCAGATCCTCCAATCTCTTTTCCAAGTTTGTTGGGACTGTTCCAAGTTGCACAATTATGATTGGTATCTTTTTTACCTCATATTCCAAAGCTTTTTCAATTCTCTAAGCAGGTCCAAGGTATTTATCCATCTTTTCGTTTTTCCTTCAACTTCACCCTGTGATCTGCTGGAACCGCAAAGTCCGCCAGTTGACACGTTCTCTTTTGTGTGTGTGTGTTAATCAACAACAGGTCTGGTCCTCCTGCAGGGATAAGGGTGATTCCGTCTTTTTTCGAAGTCCCAGAGAATTTTAAAGCGTTTCATTCTCAAGACGCAGATTCTGGTTTTAACATATACCATTTTGTTGTTGGTCATATTTTAATTTTTTTGCATAATTCCCAGTGGATCACCTTCCCAACCCAGTCAATGCAATAGCTTTGGTAATTCCCGGTGTGCAAGTTTGCTACATTCACTTAATACATGTTTTACAGTCTCATCTCTGTCAGCCACAGTCTATATTTACTGTTTTGTTGTCTTCTTATCAATTTTTTGCTTTGATATAATTTGTTCTTAAGCATTATTTTTGTGCAGGCAATATTAGTGCTTCAGTTTCTCTTCTTGAGGTTTCCTCTTCTCAAACCATGCCCAAGTCTTTTTTGTGCAACCTCTCAGATTTGTCGTTTGAAGTGTCCATATAATTGTTTTTCTTTCCCATCTTTGTTTTCTAGTTTTCGTTGTTATTCTGTTTGTCTATATATCAAATTTGCTGTTGTTAGCTGCCATAAGTTATCTGTCTTGTTTTGGTGTATTCTTCGAGTTCTTGGATTGGTGGCCTCTACAACAGTCCTCTATGTTGGCCAATACCTCTTCCACCTTCTTTTCCTGATACATATAGCCTACTCCCTTATTTTTCTAGGGTGCATGGTCTAAATTTCCTTAGTCCTTTTGTCGATCTGAGTTCTTCTTTTTTAACATTTTAAGAATGGACCAAAGTTTTATAAACGGGGACGGCACGGGTATTTATTCCTTTGATAAGATTTCTGCTGTTTGACTCCTTTGGTTTCTAAGATCTTTCTTTGTTCTTTCTGTGGTATTCTTTTTTTAACTTTCCTTTCATCTCTGTTTGTTTTGATATTGTCTGCTTCTAGAATATGCTAAAATATTTGTAACTTTCTTTTTCTTCCAAGTATGATTTTATAGTGTCCTGATTTGGTAAGTTGTATTTCCGTCCATTAATTTTCTTTCCCTTTCTTTAATTTTAATTACTAGCAATAGCACATTTTTCGATTCTGAATTCCCCCCTATATCTTGGTTGTTATTCCCATCGAGGAAATCCGATAGTGATTTCCATTAACGAACCTCAAGACACCCCTGCGCTAGAGGGCGGATATCCAACATAACGATTGATTGGCTTAGCCAAAAACCAAATCCGAGTTCACTATATATCGGGAGCAGTTACCGAGGTGAAACGCTAAAAACTAATGAAGCGTTCTTACCGCCTCACCTTGCGCCTTCCAGTATATTTTTAACTAAGCTGTTTGCAAATAGCATAGCATACAAGAAGGCCGTTTTCGAACGACAGCAAATAACGTTATCGAAGGCTGAGACCTAAATGTCAATTTAAAAAAAAAAAAGGGGGCCCCCATCAAACCGTCAGTTACAAGATTGTTTACTTAGGCGAGTTGGTTGTTCCTGTTTTCTCTTCATTCTCTATCCTCTCTCTCTCTATATTATATATATATATATACATATATACAAAGTCATCTTCAGACCACCGTGTTTCGACACGTTTCACATCTCTTCAGTGTGGCTAGACACAGTAATTACCTCTGACCAGGAGCGAAACCCGACCTGAATTTTCGTCCGCCCCGATTCATTAAACCTCTCCGCCATTTGGCAACTGCGCCGTAAAGGGGTGGAGTTTTAACTATTAAATGCACATATTTGCTTATATATTTTACGATAACCCAAAGAGATCCAGTCTGTAAACAGACGACTATTGCTTTATGCTGCAGTGAAAGTTAATTTTAAGTCTCCCCTAGAGAACTCTACCGGGTTTGGGTAGCATATAATAAGTCTTCCACAGACAATGAATAAAGAACAGATTTTTTTAGTATGATCGGTTTAAAAATTTAGGGTTTAAAAAGTGGCAAACATTAAACAACTTTTTCTCTGAATGTTTGAGATGAGGCTTGATGATTACTATAATCCGCGTTATTCGGACTATTGTCCTCATCTTCATTGTTATCTGTACAACGTTTAGGCCGACGTGCCTTACGGTCCTCTTCGGATATTTCTTTTCGGACTCGGAGCCGGGAACCTTCCTGTTGCAATCAAGAGCCTTCTTGTCGTAAACGGGAACCTTCTTGTCGTTCAATCCTGGCCAAGGGCGGCAGTAACACTTTTCTTGAGACTTTATTTCGTTATTATTATCATATTTATACCCTTGTTTCTTAATCTTCTGACTGTCATCATCCTGCATCTCCCTATGGTTAAAAATGAGACCGTCCAAATTGCCCAAGCTGAAATCCAAAAATATAAATTCTGATTATCTGGTGTAACTTAATCACCGAATTCTTATTTCTGATGTCATCACCTCAGCTAAATAATGGCACATTTCGTTTTTATCATAAAGAAAAAATATAATAAGAAAGAAAGATAGAAAGAGAGTAGGGGGAAGGTAGAGAGATGGGGACGCGGAAGCGATAACACTAATCTGTTTCAATCTAACATAATGAAAAGACAAAAAGAAGGAAAGAAAGAAAAATGAGTGAGAGAGAGTTAATTGAAGATTATTATACATTTTACATATTCAACTATTTCGCAATAGCTCTTAAGTAAACATATTAAGCGTTGTGATAATCAACTTATCATACTGTGATATATCCACAGGTCCTGCTAGGTATCATTATTATTTTACTCGTTTTGAGTTTTTCATACCAGCATTAGCTGATGGTCTTTCACTGGAGTCTGGATGACAAGTCTCCACAGCTCTCCAGGACTCTTCTGAGTATCCAAGCCGATTGCAGCAGTACAGTAGCCTCGATGGTCTTAATTCTTCCTCTGATTTCCAGATCCTCCAATCTCTTTTCCAAGTTTGTTGGGACTGTTCCAAGTGCACCAATTATGATTGGTATCATTTTTACACTCATATTCCAAAGCTTTTTCAATTCTCTAGCAAGGTCCAGGTATTTATCCATCTTTTCGTTTTCCTTCAACTTCACCCTGTGATCTGCTGGAACCGCAAAGTCCGCCAGTTGACACGTTCTCTTTTGTGTGTGTGTGTTAATCAACAACAGGTCTGGTCTCCTGGCAGGGATAGGGTGATCCGTCTTTATTTCGAAGTCCCAGAGAATTTTAAACGTTTCATTCTCAAGACCAGATTCTGGTTTATACATATACCATTTTGTTGTATGGTCATAATTTAATTTTTTGCATAATTCCCAGTGGATCACCTTCCCAACCCAGTCATGCATAGCTTTGTATTCCCGGTGTGCAAGTTTGCTACATTCACTTAATACATGTTTTACAGTCTCATCTCTGTCAGCACACAGTCTATATTTACTGTTTTGTTGTTTCTTATCAATTTTTGCTTTGATATAATTTGTTCTTAAAGCATTATTTTGTGCAGCAATTATTAGTGCTTCAGTTTCTCTCTTGAGGTTTCCTCTTCTCAACCATGCCCAAGTCTTTTTATGTGCAACCTCTCAGATTTGTCGTTTGAAGTGTCCATATAATTGTTTTTCTTCCCATCTTTGTTTTCTAGTTTTCGTTGTTTTTCTGTTTGTCTATATATCAAATTTGCTGTTGTTAGCTGCCATAAGTTATCTGTCTTGTTTTGTGTATTCTTCGAGTTCTTGGATTGTGGCCTCTACACAGTCCTCTATGTTGGCAATACCTCTTCCACCTTCTTTTCCTGATACATATAGCCTATCCTTATTATTTCTAGGGTGCATGGTCATTAATTTCTTAGTCCTTTTGTCGATCTGAGTTCTTCTTTTTTCCATTTTAAGAATGGACCAAAGTATCTTATAACGGGGACGGCACGGGTATTTATTCCTTTGATAAGATTTCTGCTGTTGAGCTTTGTTTCTAAGATCTTTCTTGTTCTTCTGTGGTATTCTTTTTTTAACTTTTCCTTTCATCTCTGTTTGTTTGATATTGTCTGCTTCTAGAATATCTAAAATATTTGTAACTTTCTTTTTCTTCAAGTGATTTTATAGTGTCCTGATTTGGTAGTTGTATTCCGTCCATTAATTTTCTTTCCCCTTTTTTTATTACTAGCATAGCACATTTTTCGATTCTGAATTCCACCCCTATATCTTGGTTGTATTATCGGAAATCCGATAGTGAATTATCCCCCCCTGCCGCTAGAGGGCGGATATCCAACATACGATGTTGGCGCCAAAACCAAACCGCGTCACTTATCAGGGAGCAGTTACCGAGGTGAAACGCTAAAATAAGCGCTCCCATCACCTTGCCCTTAGCCAGTATATTTTCTAAGGCTGTTGCAATAGCATACTACAGAAGGCCGTTTCGACAGCATACTTATCAGAAGGCTGAGGACCTAAATAGTCAACTTAAAAAGGGCCCCATCCACCGTCAGTTAAAAGATTGTTACTTAGGCGAGTTGTTTCTAAAAGGCATTCCCTACACTTTTTTACCTATCGTACGAGAACTGACCAAAACGGACGCGTCTCTACAGAAACTTTACAACCACAGCGACCAGAATACCCCGGTTAGTACCACTTCTCCACGAACAGTATTTCACCTCACAGATAAGTCTGTAGCAAATGCCATTAACATTTGCAACATATTATTGTACTATTTGTCAATACATGTATTATTGTATGTTTGTCTTCTTTCGTCTGAACAATTTGCCTACAACTGAGAGAATTAAGAGCCCCCCCCCCCACTTAAACCCGTAATTCCGCTTACTTTGCAAATTTTTCTTGGCTCGGCCGTAAGAAGTAATTGAAAAACCGTAAATTCCTCTTATTTTGCAAATTTTAATTTGGCTATCGGACGTAGGAAGTAATGAAAGAATTAACGGAAAAAAGAAATTGCTTGTGTATCTTCGACACGAAAAGATTCTTCACTACCGCAACAAGTTAACGAACATTAACTGTTGAAATTGAATATTAATACATTTCCTTGTAAAAGAGTGTATTTATACCTATCTGTAAAAAAAAAATTCTTCACACCTTGGCAATCAAAAATTGGTTAAAATTCTCCAAAAGAATTCACACGTGGAGAGAAAGAAAAAAATGTTTTTATTGACCACAGGAATTGATTTAAAAAAAACAAAAACAAAAAAACACTACAACGTACCACAATAATACATTTCCTTGAAAACAGAGTGTATTATAACTACCTATAACAAAAAAAGGGAATTTTCTTCTGACCTAAAGAGGAGGGGGGAAATACCCTGCCACCACGAGGCACACAAAAAAGAAGGGGTCACTCAAAGGTCAACCCAGTAGTTCTTCACCCTCAAAAAAAGAGGAGGATGCAATTAGCCGTACCTCCAAAATTGCATTATCATTGTTGAGAGCTGTTCACCATTTTTTGATATTTGTTTAATATTATTTGTTTAATATCATTTGTTTAATATTGTTTCTCTGTGTCTTGAATGATATTGTTTGTGTTACGGGACCTTTAATGTCAGTTTTGGTATTGTTTGATACTATTTGTCATTAATATAAGGCCATTTGGACAGCCTACTTATAAGAAGGCTAAGGACCTAAATAGTCAACTTAAAATGGGCCCCATCTACCGTCATTTAAAAGATTGATACTTAGGCGAGTAGCTTCTAAAAGGCATTCCCTACACTTTTTAAACCTATCGTACGAGAACTGACCAAAACGGACGCGTCTCTACAGAAACTCTACAACCACAGCGACCAGAATACACATGTTAGTGCCACTTCTTCACGAACAGTATTTCACCTCACAGATAAGTCTCGTAGCAAATGCCATTAAAATTTGCAACATATTCTTGTACTATTTGTAAATACATGTTTTAAATTTCCATTGTGTGTTTGTCTTCTTTCGTCCGAACAATTTGCCTACAACTGGGAGAATTAAGAGGCTCCCCCCTTAAACCCGTAATCCCTTTTAGTATATTCTAATGGTTTGTACCGGTTTTCTAGTTTCTTTTCTCCTTTATTCCAAATTTTTTTTATGTCATCCATGTACATGAAGTGGTTTATCCTACTAGCGTTAGCTGGTGGTCTTTCACTGGATTCTGAGAGACAATAAATCTTCTCGGGTCTCCGGAACTCTTCTGGGTATTCAAAACGATCTGAAAGATACAGTTTTTGAATGATATCGATTTTTCCTCTGATTCTTTTTCAAAGCCTTGGGGACCTTTCCAAGTACACCATCAAAGTTTCATAATACTTTTACCCTCATATTCCACAATTTTCTATGTTCTCTAGCAAGGTCCAAATATTTGTCTATCTTTTCGTTTTCTTTCATTTTCACCCTGTGATCCACCATCTACTAGTTGACATGTTCTCTTTTTTCTTGTTAATCCAACAATAGTCTTCTTTCTGGTGTAAGGTGTTCCGTCTGTATTTCAAAGTCCCAGATAATTTTGTACGTTTCTTTCTGTAGAACAGAGTTCGGTTTGTGCATATACCATTTGGTTGCATGGACTATTTTATATACAATTCTCAATGGATATTCTTCTTCTTCTTCTTCTTCTTCTTCTTCTTCTTCTTCTTCTTCTTCTTCTTCTTCTTCTTCTTCTTCTTCTAATAATAATAATAATAATAATAATAATAATAATAATAATAATAATAAGGGTAAAGCTAAAGGAAAATGAAAAAACGGACAAATATCTGGACCTTGCCAGAGAACTGAAAAAGTTATGGAATATGAAAGTGAAAGTTATACCAATTTTAGTTGGTGCACTTGGAACGGTACCGAAAGGATTGGAAAAGGGTTTGGTAGGTTTGGAAATCAGAGGAACAATTGAAACCATTCAGAACACTGCACTGCTGCAATCTGTCAGAATACTCATAAGTGTCCTGGAGACCTGAGGAGACTTACTGTCACTCAGACTCCAGTGAAAGACCATCAACTAATGCTGATGTGAAAACTCAAAAGGAATAAATAATAATAATAATAATAATAATAATAATAATAATAATAATAATTATTATTATTATTATTATTATTATTAGAGACATCAAGTTCTGGGAACCTAAATCAAATGTAAAATCTACAAAAACATAATATATTCATTCTGTGGTGTTCTATGGTCTAGACGAATAAGCGTCTTTCAAACAAGACAGACATCAGGGAAAAAGAAAAAATAGCAGATGTGGTCATTGGGTATAACAGTAATAACCTATGGCAGATTGAGGCGAATGCTGAATAGAAAGGGAAACGTAAAAGAAAGGAAAATCGAAAGAGAAATGGCTAAGAGAATGAACGAGAAAGAGAAAGGCGGTGTTAAAAAGAAATATAAGAAAAAAAAAAGAACGATGGGAAGAGAGATAAACAGGGGGGAAAAGATACCATATGATAATATAGATTAAAGACAAATACATCGATTATGATACAGAATGATCCCAAAATGAAAAACAATATACGCATTCACAGATGTGCCCGCACACACACACACACACACACATATATATATATATATATATATATATATATAATATATATATATATATACTCTGCTTTGTATAGTAGTAGTAATAGTGACGTATTTACCCTTGACAAGCTAAGTTCGCTTATATCATTTGCTACGTTTCGGTGGCCCAGTGGTAAAGTCTCTGACTCTGCGTGCTGAGTCCCCGGTTTCGATTTCTGTCGGAGCGAAATCGTAAATATACATCGCTGATGAGACTTAATTAAATTGAAACAGCTGTACGATGTTCTACGTATGGGGCAATATTTGCCGAGCTCGCTTGTCATGATTATTTCTATTAATTATTTAATTTTGTACGATATACGCATTGTAACTGCCTTCAAGCAAAAAATATAAATAATTATAATAATAATAATAATAATATATATATATATATATATATATATATATATATATATATATATATATAAAATGTATCATAAAAGTATTGAGATTGAAGCTGTATTTACCAATATAGAAATGAACAATGAACGAATGATTTTTTCAGAATTAAAGGTGTGTTATAAAAGTTCTAAGTTTGAAGGTCTATTCACCAAGATAGAAATAAATAATGAATGGAACGTTAATTCTTTTAGAATACAAGACGTGTCATAAAAGTGCTGAGTGTAACGTTATGGGTTGTTGTTCGTAGTCACGGTACCGATTAGCAATATGTTACGTTACTGCACCAGTTCGTAATATTTAACGTAGTGCCTTTGCTTTCACAGCTTACAATTCGTATCTTCGTACGTACGGGCTTCGTTTGTTTACAAGCACGAATCTAGCTGTAGCAGTCAGCCTCTTCTTAGCCCCAAAATTCTTCCACACTCCTTTCGTTTATGGTCAAGCGAAAGGTATCACGTTTCACGGCCGTCGCGTGCCCTTCGTTACGGCCAATTTGACTTGTTGACAAGTATACACTTTAATGGCTTTCATTCATGAGTTCCCGTACAATTGCTTTGGCGTGTAGTAAATAAAGATGTGGACAGTATTTCTTGCTTTTCATGAATTTATTTACTTAATGAAAGTTATTGAGAGAGAGAGAGAGATAGTCGGCTTCCTTAAATATATTTTTAGTGATGCTCTTAACTTCGTTCCAATTATCAGGCTTCACACTTTTCAACTTCGTCCAGTGTAAAATATTACATCTCAGGTTTAGTACTTAGCGACATCAGTTCATCAACTGCCAACTGCCACGCACGGCCTCCTGGCTCTAACGGCCTCTGACTCTCTCCGGCCGCCGATTCTAACTCCTCCTGATTCTATTGACGGGTTTCTTAAATAGTATTTCTAAATAATCTTCCAGAAGATTCTACTTTTAGAAATTTCGAGCTCTTTCTCGAACGAATCGAATGTTCGATTCGTTCTATTCTCACTGGTCAACCAGAGTTCACCAACCTAAAGATCAAAGATTTCTTGGAGTCACTCATCCTATTTTTTCGTTAAATCTAGACTTATCGTCTCCTTTCTCTCGTTAAAAAGATGTTATCTAACTACTTTTTCGGTGGTTCCACAAAGACCTTCCAGCAATATAAGATAATCGGTAGTACATTTTTCCAAAGGTTCTTTTCTAAGTCTGGCACAAGGCCACCAATATAGGTGTTGGGTGGCGATTACGTAACATGAGTTTGAAGATGTATTTACCAAGATAGAAATGAACAGTGAATGGAACGTTATTTTTTTCAGAATACAAGATGTGTCAAAAAGTACAAAAAATCTCGATACTTTCTGACACACCCTCTCTATATATAATATAATATAATATAATATAATATATAAATGTTTTACATATCTATGTATTAGGTGACAAAGGAACAGTCCCCACCATTTTGGTTTCATGCGTCAGCAATCATCAGGCTAACTTGTTTCAAATGCAAGGAAAATCGAAAATTACAAAAAATTTACAAAAAGTTGTTTATTATATATATATATATATATATATATATATATATATATATATATATATGTAAGGGTTGGGTGTGTAATGGTTATCGTTGTGGTAATAGGTCATTTGTTCAGATCATGGATGAGGCTGCTGACATTTCAGATAGCGCTAATGCTTTTGGAAAAGATATTCATCCGACTACTGTCACTCCAATAAATGGGTAAATAGTATAGCAGCCTTGATTAGGTAACCAGTCTAGGAGAAGAATTATTTTCTTATATCGGAGTCCAAGTGATAGAGAAGGTTCCCATATTTACCCCAAGAGCTTTCAACCGCATCCATGATCCCTCTCTCTCTCTTCTCTCTCTCTCTCTCTCTCTCTCTCTCTCTCTCTCTCTCTCTCTCTTTATATATAAATATATATATAGTATTTATATTTTTTGAAGGCAATTACAATGCATATATCGTGTAAAATTCGATAATTATTGAAAATAATCATGACAAGCAATCCGTGGCGCACTTAATTCGCCGGGTATGCTTGACATGATTATTTCCAATATTTATCGAATTTTATACGATTGAACGCATTGTAATTGCCTTCAAAAATATAAATACTAATATACTTTACATAACAATGCTTCAAAAGCAAATTATCAAATTCCATATATATATATATATATATATATATATATATATATATATTCTAGATAAAACGTGACCCGATGGGTCACCCATTAAGCTCTCGCTAGATGATTGGGATTATGGAAGAGAGTAGGATCTGCCAAAATCTCGTCTGCTTTTCATTTTAAAAACGAATTAAAATTTATTAAACCGATTATTTAAGATCAAATTTTTGTCTAAATCGAAAAGTAGTAACATAATGAGCATCAGTAAATAAGCAAAATAATATTACACATGTAATTTATTTTTGATACATTCAAAACGATTTTTTGGTCAATTTCGATCAAGATGCCTGCTAAAACGCTACTTAAAATCCGTTTTTACAAAATAAATTGTAACTTTTATGATTGAAAAAAAATCACATTGGATTGTCCAATTGGATACATAGCCTAGTAGATAAAGGAGTTAGGTTAAGACCGTTCTAAATGACAGTTATCTCTAGACTGCAGGTTCAATCCTGGTCCGGGCAGGAATAACATAGAATAATAATTAACACAGCTTAACACCTGTACCCCAGCTATGGTTAGTGGAATGAGAACAGGATAACCCCGTGGACTGAATAAAGGGTTGGGTTCAAAGTTCCGTGATGGCTTCCGATTACAAGAAGGTTCCCGAGTCCGAGAAGGTTCCCGTCCCACAAGAAATACCTGAAGAAAGCCGAAGGGTATATCGGCGAAACGTTGTACAGATAACCTGAAGATGAGGACAATAGTCCGAATAACGCAGATAATACTAATGAGGACCATAGTCTGAATAATACAAATAATACTCCAAAAATTATTTTTGTAGTTTTTATTTTCATTTTATTTTTCGATTTTCGGTACTTATTTACTACTTGAGCAGATTCTTAAAAAAAAAACTCTGTCTTTAGTCTTTTTTTATTTATGGTGAAAATAGTATCAATCACATGTATACCACACCGATATTTTTCACCCCAAAAAACAAGGGGGTTAAAGTTAAGTGACCTGAAAACAATTAGAAAGTTTTGAAATGAAATAACTAATGCATTATAAAATTCATTCATTGTTAAATCAAAATTTCATTAAAATCGGATAATTTCCTGATTTGTGATGAATTTTTTTCAAACGTTGGGGTCAGAATTGTATTAAAAAACACGGAATTTTTCAACAAATTGGGTATATCTATTTTAACCTACTTTAAATTGAAATGGACATTGGAATTTTATTACGTGCTGGTGAGTTGTTAAAAGTGTCTGTTAATCACTATCCCATCTCCCCTTCACTCGCATATAGAGAAGAAAAGAGAGTTATGCAGAATATAAAGACAGGGATGGGTTAGGTTTTGACTTAATTGCAAATTATAATTAATTAGAACCAATTAAAATGGATTTTTTTTCAAACATTTATTAATCCTAAAACTAAGGAATGAATTAGTATAAATTTCGTGTCATTAAAACAACCAGGAAAAAAGCCTTTAGACTTAAAAGGTGAAAATCCTAGCTCTAGTATAATCTTATTATAATGGAGATTGTGGGTCTGTCTGTCTGTAACCGAAACTATATTACTATACAAGTCACAATTCCCTTTGTTATTTACATCACATTCTCCATGATTTTATTTTTTATTTAAACCTCAATTATTAGTAAAATTGTTTTACATCATTAAGACTGTTAACAATATCTACATACTAATAACATGCAATTATATTTATATATTCAACGAAATAGCGATTTACAGTGTGAATGGGAAGGCTAATTTGCATATTGATCTTTAAAAAAATGATTTTAATAAATATATGCTTAGTATTATTGATTTCTAATTGTTTGGTTTTATCTTAATAAATATGAGCAAAAATCTCGGGGATAAATCTTAACAGAAATCTATTAACATAAAGAAATAACTGTAATTTTATTATTTTCTTCCTATTTAAACTAAATAGTTAAATTAGGGAAATTTACCACTGAAAGACGGGAGTAAGGGAAAATGGTGGAACAGTTAGTTTCAAAGTTGTTCTATTTTCCGATTATACCCCCTCTGTTCCAAATATTTTTATTTGAATTCTTATTCAGTTTCATTAGCCTTTCTAATTTAACATGATATTTTATTATATTAAAACTTAAATACTTGCACCCGGAGGGTGCATATATTTGCTAGTAATAATAGAAGATATATATATATATATACATACCGGTTTTGTTTTTATCGGATCACGGAAAACTTTTCAGACGGAGAGATATGTGTTCTTATTTTTACTTCAAACAAGCTAACTTTTTGTTTAAAAAAAAGGTACAGCAAAAAGAATTTGAAAAGTTAACCAAAAACGTTGTCCCCCTTCAGCAATTTTCTTTTTAGACTGGAAGAAACAACCCAAAACACATTCTCTTTGAAGATGTGAGCCGCTTTTTTACTTCCTCTTTTTATTATAGAAACAAAAGACATTTGTTTATCACACCATTCGAATTATATACAGAGGAAAAAATATTAAGCCACACAGGAGTATTTCTTTATTTTTTATAATATTTCTTACCTTGTTTTGACCATAGGTTATCGATATGTAAATGTAAAAACACCTATGAAATATTACAAACAACTATTTTCCAAATACTGTTTGCTGGTTTGTTGGTTAGATTTTAGGGCATGTCAAGTCTTGGATTATTTTATGCCGGAGACGGTTTTGCTTTATTTATTCTCAGTAGATATTCCATCTTTCTAACTCATTTTTAAACACACGTTTTTAAATACATTTTTTAATTCATCTAAGATATAGATAGGAACCTAACAGATACTACCACTCCGGTTCTGAGTGGACCTGGGAGTCATGGCATTAAGGGCTATAGCTCGCTCCCCAGTGTTGCAGATTGACTATTGTTCAGTTTGTTTTGCGCGGGAAGTTCGAAAAGACAAAGGAAAATTGAACTGAGAAGACAATGGCTAAGGTAGACAGAGGGTCTGGTGTGACAAAGGACTTCCTCTATACAAGCGGAAAATTGAACAAAGAAACTGGAAAGGGAAGTAAGGACTTCCGGCTGAGGGACAAAGAGAAAGATTAAAATGCGTGGACGGTCGTCAATACTTAAGCAGTTGTTAGTCCACACAGAGGGGACCCCAGAGAGACAGCGGGCAGTGCGGACTGGGTGACCGCTGACACGGTCGATCGCTGCCAGCGATGAGGGCGCGCCCACACCTTCCACCACACCAGCAGTAGTAGTGCCCATGATCAATGCCCGTCACCCATCCACCACGTACAGCCGAGATGAGAGAAATAAAGTCAGATCTTCTACTACATAGAGCATGCCTTGTGAGTTCATTTAAGCGACTACTAGATACATCGTCTAGGGTCAGAAACGATCTCCGCTGTATACCAGCAACGTATACGAGTCAGAGTAGCGTGAGTTTGAAGATGCCAGTATATAACATGTGCGATGTTGTGGCCTGAGTCGAGCGCTATGCAACACCCAGGACAGAAATCACATCACTTTCTGCAGTTGACATCATACCCAGACAACTTAGACCCTTAGGCCCCGCCTTTTAACACATGTTTTAAAAACGATTGTGGGTTTGCCATAAGAGCTATAAGGTCGGGACAATCATTTTAAGTTTCTGACTGCCCTCCTTGGCCAGTTGAAAAGGACTTAAAGTAAGTAAGTCCTGATGGTAAGTGAATAAGTCCTGAGTTAGGGAATCCTACGTAGTGTCAAAGGTCCAGTGATATAATCCTATGTTCCGTCGTCCATGAAGGTTCAAAGCATTATACGTAGGTATGACCAGAACAGCCGGTATAAATAACACTATCGGTGATTGGCCAAGAATATGGTCACATGATTATTGCCGAATCTATAAATGAGAGTGGGCATCTGGCACACACCTTATATATAAAAAAACGCCAACATCATATAATTGCTAAGGCTTGATGTGACCAGCCGATTGGTCGAGGTTGGCCTCTCTCAGGGCCGGGTATCCTAAATAAGGACCAAAGTAGAATGTGGCATGTCATGGACTGCTCAGCAGCCGGGATTCCGTACTTAAGCATTACGAGTCGCCACTAATGGCCAACAGGTAGCCCTATTGGAGGATGGGGTCTGTTACCCCTTACAGAGGTACTGTCGGCGTATTCTACAGACCCAGCTGACATCACTTTCCTTATACTGATATGCTACAGCAAATTCAACGTAAGATGAACGTATTGCCTAAAGAATGGTTTGAATTCGTTGTTTAATGGTACATCAATCTTCGTGGGTTATTTAATGCCAAAGCTATCTTTGTAGAAGAACACTAGTAGCACTATCTTTCACCTAGTTTGGTGGATGAATGGTTCATACCTTTTCCAAGGGTATTAGTTCGAAAGTGAACGGAAAAGCGCAACTGGAGTTAGAACTTGCTTACTACGATATGCGAGTACAGCACCTTAAAAACTCCGCCACGAAATTCCATGCCCATGTGCATTGTATTCTGAAGAAAAAAATAACATTCCATTCAATAATTTTTTTCAGAATACAAGGTGTGTCACAAAAGTACCAAGTTTAAAGTTGCATTTACTAAGATAGAAATGAAGAATGAATGGAACGGTTTTTTTCCAGAGTACAAGGTGTCTCAAAAAGTACAAAAATCTTGATACTATTTTGACACACTTTGTATAAATCACCTTAAACTAATACACAATTAATCCAAACAAAACTGGTAAGTCAACTGTATTTCTTGAATATTAGACCATTTGTATTTTTAGTTTCCCTATTCTTTCATGCTTAAAAATCTCCAGTAAATTTATTTTTTATAACCTTGTTAACCTACAAATTAATAAATAAACTACATTTATTTGGTTTGGTTTCTTTGTTTAATGACATA
Organism: Doryteuthis pealeii; assembly: GCA_023376005.1. NCBI lineage: Eukaryota > Metazoa > Mollusca > Cephalopoda > Myopsida > Loliginidae > Doryteuthis > Doryteuthis pealeii. The sequence continues at coordinate 32,645,833 of CM042164.1, forward strand.
TCAACTGCCATGAGCTATTTAATGCCAGAGCCATCCTTGGAGAAGAACAGTAGTGGTACTATCTAGCCAATAACTAGGGGAGTGAGAGGGGTTCGTACCTTTCCCAAAGGTATTAGGATTGAATAAATGGATTATATTGGATTGTATGGATTGAATAACAAGTTCTTAATGTTGTTTCTGAAACACATGGCTATCCATTTCAGATGATTTCAGATTTCATTGGAGACAATACCAAAATTCTCAGTATTATATTTTTTGTTTTATTTTTAAAGCTTTTATTTCTAAATCTATTTTATGATTTAAAAACAAAAACGTGTCAATGACATGCTGATGTTTTGGACGGCATTACATGAGAAATTGTTTTTGTTTGGTTTCTTTGTTTAATAGCATATCAATTTTCATGGGTTATGTAATGCCAAAGCCATTCTTGTAAAAGAACAGTAGTGGTACTATCTAACCCATAACTGGGGATGAGAGGAGTTCATACCTTTCCCTTGTAGAAAAACAGTAGTGATAGTATTTAACCGATAGCTGGGGGGGGGAATGAAGAGGTTCATACATTTCCCAAGAGTATCAATCCAAAAGTGAATGTAATAATATGACTGAAGTTCAAACTCCCTTATTACGATCTTGCAGTTCAGTACATTACAAGTTATAGGATACGACAGCCGCCTTAAAAAAACACCTTTCCAGAGGAATAGGGAGGATAGGACAAGTAAAGTAAAGTAAGTAAAATCGTCGGGGCGGCCTAAAGTCGGTATCAGCCAGTCAGCGAGGGAGTCTATCCCCTTTACAATATTGCTAGACCAAGGATATTGTTTTGGCGTCTGGGGTGGAGCGCCACACCTCCAATCAGCTCCTTACTTTAACGCATATACCTGTGCTACTCATACACTGAGTTGGCGAAGGCCGGTATCAAACTAGGAACCTTGTGGTTTCTAGCCGAACGCTCTACCGACTGAGTTAACCCGACCCCTGGATAGGACAAAGGAGCTCCCAAATAAGCTTTTGGCTGACGAGAAGAGGGTCCCTTTATTTGAAAGGAGCTCTCAAATAAGTTTGTTGGCTGATGAGAAAGAGTCCCTTTTATTTGAAAGGAGCTCTCAAATAAGTTTGTTGGCTGATGAGAAGAGAGTCCCTTTTTTGAAAGGAGCTCTCAAATAAGTTTGTTGGCTGATGAGAAGAGAGTCCCTTTTATTTGAAAGGAGCTCTCAAATAAGTTTGTTGGCTGATGAGAAGAGAGTCCCTTTATTTGAAAGGAGCTCTCAAATAAGTTTGTTGGCTAACGAGAAGAGAGCCCTTTGATTTGAACAGTGTTTTTTCCCCCACTTAGACTGGTTGCCATACCAACATTAAAGAGCCGGGTCTACCCTACTATTTCCCCATAGCTAGAGGGGGAATCCTTTATTTATTAAAATAACGTGATACGGCATTAAATGACCGGAAAGAGGACTGATATATTGTAAAACAAAACAACCAACCAATTTTTTTAAAAAATTGAAATACATCACTATTCTAGTAGTGGCCACTCCAAACGGAGATTTAAGAGGTTTGAATTAAGTGTTTTCCTTCTCCTAGACTAGTTGCCTAACCAAGGTTAAAGAGCCCAGTCTTCCCTACTATGCACCCATACCTGGGATGAGAATAGTTGGATTCATACTTTTTCCAAGGGTATTAGCGCTAAGTGAACTGTGGTTTCGTTAATACCCTTGGGAAAGGTTATTAACGAAACAAAACAATATGAAATAACACCTGATTTCGTATTGGTTCCTGTTTTTCACTGTTTCTATGAGTAATCGGCTGAGTGAATCAGTGTGAAACATTAAACAGTGGACTATTGATTTTTGCTAATGCGATTTTTAATCAGTGAACAATCAGACTTTTCTTTGTTAATTTGTCAGATCTTTTTTCTCAATTGATGTCATCGGAAATATAAGCGCCTAAAAGATAAAGATGCAAGGTAGTTATTGAAAATAACGATGAGAGGGTTGCCTGTTGTCATGACTACCAGACAAATGTAACACTTGCCTTGTTTCACTCATTAACGTGAAATTAATATTTCAGATTAATTAGTGAGAATTAGGCTGCTTGGTTTGGTGGTTGGTTTCGTTTCACAGCATGACAAGTTTTCTCAGGTTATTTCTTGCCGAAGTCAGTCATTTCATCAAGCAATTATATGATATTAAGTTAGTAATAATTACTAGCGGGTCCCGTGAAATTTCCCCGAAACGAAACAAAAATCAAGAGAAGCTATCTGAGCCAAGAACGACGATTTGGAATTTCATTACTGAAAATTGTTCAGCTTCTCTTCTTCTTCTTCTTCTTCTTCTTCTTCTTCTTCTTCTTCTTCTTCTTTCTCTTTCTCTTTCTCTTTCTAGACACTCTGTTACTGAAGAACAAAAATGCAATTCTGCCGTTCAGGCAAAAATGGGTCGCTTTTATAGTCAAACAAAGGTTGCAATGCACTATGGGTAGTCACCCATAATGCCTTGCAACCTCTATAAAAATTCCACTCTGCCCCCTCAAACATCTTGACACTTCTTACTCAGAATGGGTACAGGGGCATACTGCCCCAACCACATTCCTCCTTCTGCCATGACTCATTTTGCAGGCCAGACACCGAGGACGCTTTGAGTCAGGTAAGTTCGACTCGTCACTACAATTACATATAAATCCAACCAAAATTACCAAAATATATTTCGTAATTTATAATTTCACTATAACTAATAAAACACACGTAAGATCTTTTTTAAATTCATTTTAATTTTACGTTCCGCATTTAAGCGATGCAAGACCATTTGGAAGACTTCATTTCTAAAATTGGGTGAAATAAAAATGGGACAAATAAAAAAATCTGCGATAAAGCGACACCAGATAATCTACATTCACATTGCATTTTGGACAATTAGGATGCTGTTATTTTTAACAAGAGTGTGTTGCAGGATGATAACGGACGGAAGATTAAGGAACAAGCATATTATTATATAGATCAAAATCCTTTGTAAACAATTCTCAGTCGGTAGGTAGAGCGTTCGGCTAGAAACCACAAGGTTCCTAGTTCGATACCGGTCCTCGCCAAATCAGCGTATGAGTAGCATAGGGATCTGTGCGGTTAAGTAAGGAGCTGATGGTAGGTGTGGCGCTCCACCTCAGACGCAAATAACAATCTCCTTGGTCTGGCGCTAGTGAAAAGGGGATAGACACCCTCGCTGATTGGCTGATACCAACTTTAGGCCGCTCCAACGACTTTACTTTTTACTTACTAACCCCTCCGCACGAATAGGATGGGATACATTTTAAACGGGGTTTAACATGCTTAAATTCAGAGTTTATTTTCTCATAGATCCGTTACTTAACCAATGTAAAAAGCCCAGTCTGACCAACTATTTACGGATAGCTGCAGGAGAATAGTTGAAATCATACCTTTCCCAAGGGTATTGCCGCTATGTGAAATGCAAACAGACTCTTTCAGGATTTTAACAAATCTGGCCGTGGCCATTTACAACGACGGTAACCTCACGGTAACACGTCATTTTTGTCCTTGTCTCTCCCCCAGTACGAGGGTAAGTGGCCGCACAGCTGCTTCTTCTCTCTCTCTCTCTCTCTCTCTCTCTCTCTCTCTCTCTCTCTCTCTCTCTCTCTCTCTCTTAACCCTTCCCTATCAATTATCTGCAAGGCATCCTCATTCAGCAGATTTTACTGGTCGGCTTACACTTGTGTGTCCTTGTGTAGGTGTCCACATGAGAACTCCACTCATGGCTTTGTCTCCAGTAATGTTCACTGTGCCTTGTTCGTATTGGATAGTTTGTGTCACAGGGGGTAAGTGGCTGTACAGCTGCTTTTTTGTGGGTGCTGCTTCTGTTACATTATCGAAAAAGTGTTACATACTCATACACATATATCCATGTTGGGTATATACACAAGTGTTCTTTTACTGGAGAGAGGGGAGAGAGATAGACGTAGGTAGACAGAGAGATACATATGAATTTTGCATTACTTACTTCTTTGGCCATTTGGTGATCTCTGGTCGTTTCTATTCTTTCTCTCCATATTGAATTCTATTTCTATATTCTTGTTGGCTGTTCGTCTTTGATGCATTCCTGCTTCTTGGTCAGTCTTTTCCCCAAGACATTCATCAAGCAAGAACACCATATTATTTCTTTAAACTTTTATTGTTTAAACTTCTTCTTCTAACTAATAAAACGCGCGTGTGCATTTGATCCCAGCTAAGGCAGACATGCTTTCTGCCTGACGTCCAAGCTGGAAATGACTTAACTCGGTCCCATGTGACATCACGTATTTCGCGGGCTTTTTATAATATTCCACGAAAAGTCCCGCCCGTGATATGAAAAGGGGCCATCCCTTCAGAGATACAGGGGGTTGACAATAATCTATGCATAGATTATGTAACAAAAGGGTAATATAGAGATATAAAAAAATGACTGACCAACATATATTTACCTCATACCCCACTTGTATAGGTTAGACACATGATCTCGTTTTTACGTGGGCGAACAAAAATTGCGTCGATACAGTCGGCATTCTCCCTCAAGGGGGGCGCCTCAGGCGCTGGGCAATAAACCCAGCCGTGCTCCTTTAACAAATGACCGACCAACAGAAGAATCTTAAATGTGGTTAATAAATACATAAATAAATGCATCTTCCTCCACATACAGGGTGTTCGGGAGAAATTTGACAGTTTCGTAAAGAAAAAAGAAGTGCTTGGTAACTACAAAATCAAATGGATTGTGAATAAATTTAACAGACACGGAAATCACACTACTGTCAACAGGTTTCACTCAAAATAACCTCCATTAGCGTCGATCACAGACTCGATCCTGCTCCGGAACCTGGAGCAAGCTGATATTACAGTTTCCCTGGCAAGGGTATCAAAACTACCTTAATTCTGTTGATTACCTGAGCCTGTGTAGTGCTGGAACGGCGATTGGTGTCTTTCTGAACAGTGCCACTTACATAATAATCCATGGGGTTAAGATTTGGGGAGTTCGAAGGCCAAACATTAGGACTGGTGTAGTCTTAAAAAAATCGCCGACAATCCTTTTTGACTTTTCGCAGATTCCATGATTCAAGTGGGTTCCAGTCATCAATTTTATCTGTCATCATGTCTATGAATGGAGAATGGTCCAAGCTTTTAAATGATGCGTAGTGTGCATCAATACATCCATTATATCGAATAGGAATAAAAACTCTAAAGAAAGTGGCAATTGTCCTTAATGCATTGAAAGTTGACGAAGATGGCTCTTCGATGAAATCTAAGGAATAACGTGTGACAGAGAACACGAGGTGAGTGGCGAACGTCAAGGCCTGCCGTATTCTCGAAGGAAGCGTGCTAGACTTTGCCTGACATGTACAACTGTAGAATCGAACCCACTTCCTTCAGAATGCGAACGGGTGACACATTAGCACCGAAGTCGAGATGCTACAGTCCCGGATATAAGCGCCAGGTGCCCGGATGATAGCTATGAGGATTCCGGCGGCCGGGATTGGCTCGACAATCTCGTGTGTGGGGCGCAGACACCTGGATGTTGAGGAGAAACAAGTATAAGTACAAGTGGGGTGACGGCAGGAGTCGAGTTGCGATTTTGAGTTGCTGAAGATTTTACGATGACGGATTTTTCTGCTGCTGAAGATTTTTGAGTTACTAAAGATTTTACGACGACGACGACGACGGATTTTTAGCTGCTAAAGATTTTTTGACGGCGATGACATTGTTGCCCCCCCCCCCTTTCAACAAGTCGAATATATTTTTCCCTCTATTTTTTCATTCCAGATAACGAAAGGATAATAAGGGCATCGACAGATAGGAAAGGCGTAGATATGTAGGCATAAGCCTAGGCATTCTGACCAGATGAAGGCGTGGACATGAAATAAGTGTGGGTGTTCAGACCGGATGTATCGTGGCCACGAGGAAGTCGCGGAGTGCTATATAACTAATGCGACTTTTGATCGAAGCAGAGCTTGGCTGAATTTTTAATAGAAGATAAATCCCGTCGATATCTATTAATGCACTTCTAACCTATTCGTCTCTTTCTTACTGGATCATATGACCTTTAGGCACACCTTTTGCGATATCGATTCATAAAGACATGTTTTTCATTTACACCGTCAAAATCCAGTTGTTTGTTAGGGGTTAGGGTTAGGGCTTAGATTTATAATTAAAAAAAAACTCTAAAAATCGTATGTTAACAAACGACCGGATTTTAACGGTGTAAATGAAAAACATATCCTTATGAATTGATATCGAAAAAGGGGTGCCTAAAGGTCATATATCCCCTCTTACTTTCCACATTCGTCGCAGTTCGGAGAATAAAAATATAGACTATATTTTTATACATATGTTCTTCGTTCTTTCCCAAGTCAAATTGCAATGTGTAACCGCATACTAAGAAGTTATTATAAGAAGTATACTAAACGTTCAAGATGTGGTCAAGACTGCACGAAATATCCTTGGACGGTTCCGATCTATTTTTTCTCTAAGCGTTTCGTAAGTGTCCAAGTAGTGCATCTATACAATAGCACTGACACAGGACAGTATGCAACATCCTTGTGTAGTTATCATCTAGCAATATTATTATTGATTGTTGGTTGGGTGGCAGTCTTCCATCTACGAGAGACGATGGAGCAGTGTCCAAGTTTTTTTTTTCTTTGAACTACATAGCCTGGGCGGGTTCGCATGGAGGATAGGCTGTTGCCCATGTAGCAAATCCCCCTCTCGACACTGCCGCTGTGATCTAAAGCAAAGGTAAGCTACCAATGTGGTTTGGCAACGGTAGTGTTGCAGGCGTTTGTGGGTAGCACTGGATTTCAGCATCACACCACCTTTAGGGGCTCCGGCTCTTGATTTGTTTTCGGGGTTTACTCCCCTAGCCTTTCTTTGAAAGGCAGCAGAGGTTTTGTGTCATTATTATTATTATTATTATTATTATTTGCTCCTTTTGAGTATTCACATCAGCATTAGCTTAGTGACAGCAAGTCTCCTAAGGTCTCCAGGACTCTTCTGAGTATTCTGGCAGATTGAAGCAGTGCAGTGTTTTGAATGGTTTCAATCCTTCCTCTAATTTCCAAACTTTCCAAACCTTTTTCCAATCCTTTTGGGACCGTTCCAAGGGCACCAACTACAATTTGTATCACTTTCACTTTCATATTCCATAACTTTTTCAGTTCTCTGGCAAGGTCCAGATATTTGTCCATTTTTTCATTTTACTTTAGCTTCACCCTGTGATCTGCTGGCACTGCCAAATCCACCAGTTGACAATTTCTTTCTTTTTTGTTTATCAACACTAGGTCTGTTCTTCTTGCTGGGAAAAGGTGATACGTTTTTATTTCAAAGTCCCGGAGAATTTTATGCGTTTCGTTCTCAAGAACAGATTCTGGTTTATGCATATGCCATTATTATTATTATTATTATTATTATTATTTACTGGTTTTCACACCCGCCGTAGCCGGTGGTTCATTGAAGGCTTCTAACATAAAACGTTTAGCAGTTACCGCTAGAGATTATGCTACAACAAGATTCTTCAAGATATCAGCCTTTCTTCGTAATGCTACATCCATTTCTACGTATTTCAACATTTTTACAGAACACTGTAAGACTATTCCAAGCTCTCTAGTAGGCGCCATTGTCGCCTTAATTTTCCGTATTTTCTCAGATCCTTTTCGATGTCTAGGTACTTATCGATCTTTTCCCTTTCAATATTCCATTACTGCACATTGAAATATCCAAGGAAAAAAATATATACTTTTTTATTCTCTAAATTAGCGAATGGCTTCTGGATATATCCATTTGTAAAAAAGATATACTGCACTTGCTCTTTTGGAAAAAATAATAAATTAAAATTAAATATATGCAAATTATTGCCCACCCTATTGATTTGCACGGTTCGGATCGGGTTGCTCTTCTTCTTCCTATTTCGTTCAGTTCACACTGGCTCAAAAACTGTTACTATCTATGCTTGTTTTTTTTATGACAATCTTTCGAAGAATTTGCGCTCCAAGTTTCTGCTGAAATTTGGTAATATTCCAAATATCAGAATCAAAAGTCTTGTGCATTAAGTTGTATATACGAATACTGCTTTTTAATGTGTCCATCTATTATATATATATATTAATATATATTATATATATATATATATATATATATGTGAGGTAAGGTAAAAGGAAAAGTGAATAAAAGTAATGACTCAAACAAGTAGAAGTAGGAGATAAATATTCCGTTCCTTTTTACGCGAGGAACTTCATCAGTCTAATTTTATTCAAAACAAAGTACGTACATTCATATTTATAGAAGAGAAAGTGAGTTTTTGTTTTGAATAAAATTAGATCGATGAAGTTCCTCGCATAAAGCGGGACAAAATATTTCTCTCCTACTTCTGCTTGTTTGAGTCATTATTTTTTGTCCACTTTTCCTTTTACCTTACCTCATACTGTTGGATTTTACACCAACCCTCCTATCTTCACACACACACACACACACACACACACTTATATATATATATATAATATAAAATATATATATATATATATATATATATATATATATATTATATATATATAATATCAATAGTAAAGTTTCATGCTTACGCAATCTTCAGATTAGTCAAATGGTTGAGATTTTAAAAACCAGTAGTTTTTTAGCGTTTATATAAATGTGAAGCGTGTTCACGCGATGGAATCTTATAATGCTAATTTTTATTTTAAAACTGTGGTTTGTTTAGCGTTTATGTGACGTGGAGCGTGTTCAGATGATTTTTTTTAATATTTAAAAAAAATATATTTTACTCTTGATTGTAAATCTGCTCTGCTTTATTAG